>OZ012737.1:664997224-665420586 GCA_963859935.3 Lathyrus sativus | reverse complement strand
ACTACGATGAGTATTGCGTAGCTACACATATCTTTACTGGAGGTATATATAGTCATTATATTCATGTATTAACTAGTTTATGGTGTTTTATGTAAGTCTACTCAAGTTTTAATATTGATGGAATCTTTATTTTTAATGCATGTTTTTGATTTGCTACATAAAACTTATTTTCATTGTGTGACTTGACATTCAAAAAGTGTTTGTCATTACTAGATCCAAACTGTTCATCTATTGGATACTAATGCCTAGATATCTGGTTATGTATGATATCCACACATACTATAGCAGAATTGGTGTGACATCTTGCTGCTTTATAACTATTGGAACATAATGCTTTGCGTTGGTTAATAGATCGAGATATCAGCTATTAGGGAATGTAGTGATCTCATAGAGTTGAGGCCGATATGAGATATGAATGAGAGCAACATGTAATTGAATAGAGGAGCATATTACTGACCTATGGTTATGCATGATAAATACATAATGACGAAATCAACCCCTAACAAGTTTTCTTACTGTTAACACTAAAATATCCATTTTACTTTCTATATTTTATTTATCTGTAATTTACTTTCACGTAAAAAAACAAATATAAAACAAATCTCTAAATGGAATCATAAAAATTCTTGAACAACCTTTGAACACTACCTTTTGATCCTTTAACTTTTATTTCGGAGTTCATTTTGGTTCCTCAATTTTAAAATGTTTCAAGTTGATCTAGGGACATGTTGGTTACAAACAAGACACTTTACCATTGGGACACTCTTTCCTTTTTGATTAAGTTTACAAATTAGATATATTTTAATTATTTCTCTATCTTGGGTTTCTTCAAACCTCTTCAACGTTTCTTCAAACCCAATTACAACACTACTTGGTTGATGGAAAGGAGGACGAAGCATATTTCCTAAAAATTGGCAGTTACAACCTAGTTACAAAATTTCATTAATGATTAGCCTCCCAAAATCACCACATGCTAAAGACTCAATTCTCTAATACAAAACATCAACATTTTATTTGAAACGAAAGACAACAGTTAAATTTTTCATGGCTGCATTGAATTTGGAATGATAGAACAGACATACAGTAATTTGTTTGCGACTGATGAAAAGCATTCATAAATTGATTGCAAGTGTTCATAGGAAAAATTTGAGAAAAAGAGTATGCATAAAAACTCAATCTGGAATGCTAGTCTTGCCATTTCTCTAGATGTTCAAAAAATTCAGATTCATAAATTCATATTCAAAAAATTCAGTTTTCTACTAAAAATTCAGTTTTATTTAGATTCATAAATCACAAATGAACCCTAACCCCTAATTTGAAACCAATTATCTTTGATTTCTTGATGTAACTATTTAATAATCCAACTCATTGACCGTGATTCCATTCATGCATTCTTAAGTACTCCTGATTTTATTTATTTGAGTTCGTCCTCAACTCAGATTCATTCACGCTTTAAGCTCCTTGATGACATGTCCTCAACTCAGATTCATTCTCAATTTTGTTTATTTTTGTGTTGCTTATTTCTCTATGCATTTTATGATTGGTATGTACTAGAAATTAGAAAGATTTATGATTGGTATGCCCTCAACTTATATTTATTTTATGATTGTTCAATTTGTAGTTTGGGAAAAAGAAAAATTATTTGGAGAAGACAAATATTTAAGAAAAAATTAAATGTAAATATATATTTCATTTTTAAATTAAATTATCTAAATGTAAAATAGTTTAGTGGTAAACTATGTTGCATAGCAAATTATATAATTTCATTCTATTATTTTTCCTATATAAAAATAATTTTGCCATTTAAATTTTGGTTGGTGCATGAAACATATAGGATGTATTAGCTTTTGGTGCATGGTTAGAAACTCTTGCAAACATTATTTGCAAAATAATAGAATGAAATTATATAATTTGGTTTCAAGATTCAAACCAACGATCATTTTTTGATTTAAGAAGAATCATATAGTAGATGGGCTAACAATTCACAATATTATACTTTTATAATTTATAAACCTTATCATCTAAAAGTTTGAGGCTCTTATTTTTTTTTTTGAGAACTTATGCAACGAAACAAGTTGTACAAGTTCAAAATTAACCTTGTCTCAAAGTATAACTCTTGTTTAAATTAAAAAATTATTCATGATTTTCTAAGTTCATAGGTATGCTATTATATCTCTCTCTCACAATGTGAGTTATGATTATGTTATATTATTTAGGTTATACATATTTCTTATGTTTTGCATATTGTTATAAATGATATATATGTCATTGTATATTTAAGTTATAATATTGTGGTGTATATTTAGTTTATAAGATATGTTGGTGTATATTGTGAAAGAGTGATGAAAAGTAGATAGTATATAATGTTGGTGTATATTCTTAGTGAAATATTTATAAGATATATGTTGGTGTATATTTAAGTTAGATGAAAAATGCTTGTTAATTTAAACTTTATGATATATGATTGATAGTTCATTAGATTTCAAGTAAATCAAAATATTTAAAAGTGAATTAAAGGTGAACAAATTTACAACTGCCTTTTGTTTTATGAAATCCTTGCAATTTCAATTAAATCTATTTTACGGTGTCGAATTAGTGATAGAGAGATTAAATGATTAATTAGGTTAGGGGTGTTCAAGATGACCCGTTCTTGTAACTCATCCCAACAACAGGTTGGGTGTAACTCGATTTTCAAAAAGAACATGGACAAAATTAGAATACAAGACATAAACATCATGAAAATAGGAACAAATTCAGCTTAACCCTCAGACCACCCTTCTTATTCCAAATGAATTTGAGGAATATATTATATATATTGATTTTGATTTTTGTAGAATAAGATGCAACCTTATAATTTTTTTTTGTAAGATAATGATGTTGCTACTTTTGATTAGTCTGTTAGACAATACTTTTGTTTAATGAATTGTTTATTATTAGTTTTTATGATATTGATTCTTTACTATTATCTGTTGACATTTTAAGGTGACAGTTTCTTTACAAGATGTATGCGATTTGTATATCTTGGAACTTATATTGTGATGATTCAAAAAATTAGTAATTAAATATTTTTCAAAAAATATATTTATATATTCATGACTTATTTTGAAACCAACTTGATATTGTCTTTATTACATTTCTTCAATATTAAATCTACATCTCATGTAATTTTACCATATTATAGGTCAGATTTAGGTCTAAAAATTGACCCGATCTAGTGTTAGGGTCGGGTTCAGGTTACACGTAACACAACCAAACCTGTCATTGAACACTCATAATTTAGATTATAGATCATAAGTTAATATCCACTAATAAGTTTTAAAAAGAGTATGAAAATACAATAAAATTTTTGTTAGAGTTGTTATTGATCATAGAAAATTAGATTCTCTAAAATCATTTGCCCATATTTAGAGTGTTGTTATAAAAATGTGAGTGAATTTTTTTGAAAGATCATTTCGTATGTAATGGAATTAACAAAAGCTATACATGTTTGATATACCACAGGAAAGAAAATATTAGGTCAACCAATTCAAGTAGATATACTAGAGATAAATCAAATCATTTCCAAAAATATATGTACGAGTTTTATTGTGTTGAATAGCTTTTGAATGTAACTAAAGATAGATAACAAAAATGCTTAAGATTCTGATGAGTGATGTGTAACACCCTTTTCTACCCCATAATTATCATGACAAAATTGCACAGATTTCAAAGTAAATAAATAAATCTCAATAAAAAGCCACCAAAAGGGCGTACATTTCTCAATGTCATCAAAATAGGTCCATACTCCGTAACTACGGATTTTCCCCGAAATACATAAAAACATCATAAACAACGAAACTCAAAACATAAATCAAAGTTTTCCTCAAAAAGGAAAAGTTAGCAAAATAACTCTACGGTATAAAGTTTAACTCAAAGAACCCAACCCGATGTTACATATCAGAGCAAGACCCTCTAAGTTAACCATAAAGGCTAACGACTCAAAACTTCAAAATACTCCTCGACGGCATCCACGGCTAAACTGGATCATCTGCACGTTACCCACGTGGAGGTAACATTCAAACAGGCAGGGTGAGTAAAACAGTTCATAATAATCAATGTATAACAATTAATGCATAAACATCATCATAATTATATTCAACACATTCATATTCCTCAAATATGCTCAAAGGCCACAACGTCATAATTTATACAAAAAGACTCATAAATGCAATGCGACACAATTCAATGCATGTGGTACCAATCATCATAGCTCGATGGACACTGGGCTATCAACCCTCCATAGATCCCTATCAATAGGATCGATTCTTCTTGAGAACCGGAGCACATCAAAATACTTCACATCCACACAGTGGGATTGAAGCCAAAGTAATCGAGGTCCTGAACCGAAGTCCGGATGCACATGAATGCATGATGCACACGTCACAATAATAATCCTCATAATACAGCATATGGTGCATCATCATTCATCATATTCATCATCATCACATAAATCATCATATCTCATGTTATCACATAATTCATCAAAGCATGGTAATTTCATCATGTTAATTCAATCAATACATCATAGAAATCATCATGTCATCATGTAAATATCACCCAAAATCCACTGTCATACTCATGGTAATCCATCACAGAAATCACAGATGCAAACATCACGACATCGCTGCACACGATCAAATTTCACGAGACTCTGCTACGTTCGTTGGCATGCTCGCTAGGCGAGTCTGGGGCGAGTCTTCGCTAGGCGAGTCTGGGAACACAATCGTTCGTTAGGCGAAGCTTTCCTTTGCTAGGCGAACAGTGCGATGACAGCAAAAACTGCTACACACCAGAACTAATTTTCACTCAAATACTCATACGGTTCACTTATCCAATGCCCCTAAAACATCCCTAAATCATCCCTAAGGTCCTACGGCGATAACGGCACAAATCCTACGGTTTATTAGGCCAATTCCAGGACATATTTACGTCCTAAAACACTATTCCCTTATAATTACCCAAGGCATCATAATTTCCCATATCCCATATCAAATCCCTTCAGGGTCAGACTTATAACATTGCAAAGGCTTTGACCACAAAGGCCTAAGGTTTCCTAATTTCATATCAACATTCAGTGATACATACCATTAGCCATAATCTCAGAATCGTATCATCAATTTCCCTAATTCCTCAATTAATTCACGGTTAGCTTTGCACTTACAGGTTTAGGCCACGAAGGCCAAAGATCATTATTTCCCATCTCTACCCTTAGAATCCTTACGGCTACCACCCTTAGAATCCTTACGGTTACCACCCCATGATAGATCTAGGCCACGAATGCCATAGATCACTTGTTTGCATAACCTTATAATCTTATCACGGTCAAAATCTCAATGATAGATTTTGGCCACGAAGGCCAAAACCCCTTTCTCCCATAATTCTCCCTAAAACCTCCATACCAACCATAAACACATCGAAAGGATCTTCTGCCTCCAACCTTTCCTTCAGAGCTCTGGCCACCAAACTTTCACGGTTAACACAAATGAATTCAAATTTTCTTTCAGAACTCAATTTTGTCCAACCTAGTCTTGAGCCTCACAAATTGGGCTTTTCCCTCATTACCCTTACTAACTCCTTCAAATGCCCAAATTACTCTTGTTTCACTTATATTCATTTTAATTAATGATAATACTAATAAATTAATATTATATGCTATTAATCAAATAAATTCCCGAAAATGCACATTTTCCAATACTTCTCAAAACCACCAAAAATTCACCAAAACATGAATATTCTCAATTAAATAATTAATTAAAATATTCCGATAAAATTTGGGGTGTTACATGATGCATATACACTGAAGCATAATATATGTGTTAAGTTAACAATTTTTTATGTGGTCTTAAAATGGTATACAATTAAAAAAAAGAATGGTTTGGTGAGAGCTTCACTTACTTATTAACTCTATTTAAAGATATGTTTCTAGAATAAAATATGCTCATTAGTCGAGCCTACACGACTAAGAAAATGTTATTGATATGGGTTATGAGAAAATACATGTTTGTCTTAATGATTTCTTTTTAATTTTAAATAAATGTACAACATTAAATGTGTACCTTTAACATAGTGTCTTGGGATATAAGAAGAAATATACAACTCCATCCAAAGTATTGTGATACTTTCTCATGATCCAAATACTTTGGCACATGAATAAGAACGCAGAAGATGTAAAATACTGAACATGACATGCAAATGAAAAGTGTTATTTTTTATTTAGAGATAAAAACTCAATTTGAGAAAACTACTCAAAATTTTCAAAGTGAAAATGTCAAAGCATAATTTTTCACACCATTGAACTCCTTTTTTAGCTTCTCAAGGTATCATACATCAATCTAGTTCTCCATACATCCTAACAAATAGTGTGTCTAAGTATAACCATCGCCATTTAGTTGATACAACTTTAGTTTTATTTATTAATGCTCATGCATTTTTAAAATTTTGGGGTGACACTATTCTCATTTTAATACTAAAGATTTAGGTCAATTACGTTATTTTCTTGGGGTTGAAGTAGCTTAGTCACAGCAAGACACTGTTAGCTCTTAGAGAAAACATGTCATATATATATATATATATATATATATATATATATATATATATATATATATATATATATATATATATATATATATATATATATATATATATATATATATATATATATATATATATATATATATATATATATATATATATATTGAAGAGAGACTTATACTTCATTATAAACCGATTAATACTCCTATGGACCCTATTGTAAAACTTCTACATAATTAAAGGGACAATATTCTGACCCAAGCATATTCATAAGGTTGATTGGAGAACTGGATTATCTCACAATGACAAGGTCATATATTTCATTTGTTGTTAGTGTAGTGAGAAATTTTCTTAATTCACCTTATGATAACCATTGGAATGATGTAGTTTAGATCTTGAGGTATACTAAAAGGTCCATTGAAAAATGACTTGTTTATTCAAAAAAAGGTCATACTAATATTGTTGGATATTCATATTGATATTGACAAGTAGTATAAATAATATAAGGTCTAATTCAAGTTATTGTGTTTTAATTGGAGGAAATTTAGTTTCATATAAAAGTAAAAAAAAATCAAAGTGTTGTTATAAGATCAAGTAGAGAAGTATAATATTGCGTTATTGCCTATAGTACTTCCGAATTCTTATGGTTGAAACACTTAGTGCACTAGTTGAAACTTTGTGAATATGGTCCAATGGAACCACAAACTCTAACGAGTGGTAGATGTTGCATAAACCAAATTCCCTTGTGACGTAATGAGGGTTATATGACTCAGATGTGGTTTCATTTCTCCTAATTATGGGCTTTAAACCACTTAAAAGATATATGTAAACTAATTTCACTACTACAAATAATATATTTAATACCAGTTGGAAACAAGGTGTTACATTAGTTTCATAAACTAGGTAACGAAAGACATCATAAAAAGTGCACCATATTACCTCTTGATTTTTAATAAAATCGACGGAAAAGGTATAATGGTCATGGGTTCGATCTCCAACGATGACCTTTTTAACTGCCAGGTAAACACAATTAAGTTTATTAAATCTAATGTGAATTGCTTATTTCACCAAACCCTAACTGAACATATAACTTTTCAAATTGGTTTACAAAATAATTATATGAACAATTATGTTATATTTGAAGAACAACTTACACTAATCAATAATTTTCGAGCATCTTGTAACTCATCATTAATCTCTCATTCTTTAATAGTTTCAAGTTCTTTATTGAAGAACAACTAGAAGCATTGCAATTTTTTTTAACTATTAACGAATGTGAGATTAATGATGAGTTGCAGAATGCTCGAAAAACATTCATTTATGTAAGATGTTTTCCAAATAAAACATAAATTTTCATATTATTATTTTCAAAATCAATTTAATAGTTATATTTTCAAAATATTGATAGAAGGTAGAACAATTAAGCAACAAAAACAATTACAACATCAACAACACAAAAACAACAATAAATAACAACAACATTAACATTCAATCTCAATATAAACAACAACAATATTAAAAAAACAACTAAAAAAACCTTCCAACAAAACTACATAAACATTAACAATAAACCTACAACATACTTATTTCAGCAAAAATATCATTGTATAACATTCAATCTCAGTTTGAACAATAACAATATTAAACCTTTAGGGTTTAGGGTCTCAACAAAAACAACAACAACAACAACAACAACAACAATATAACATAAGTAGTGATGTTTGAAAGAAACGATTATGTCTTTCATTCTGGAAAGTATTGAACGAGAGCCCTAAACATATATAATCATTTTGGAGGATGATATGTGTTTAGGGATCTCGTTATTTATGGCTTTTTGTTAGGATTCTGTGTGTGTTAGTATGCTGTTTTGGCCAAGTGATACTGAAAGCTACAAACTAAGCTTTATATAATAATAGTAAACAATTTCTCCTCGGTTGGGAGACATAACCGAGGTGAAATATAGATTATTTTTGGAATAAAAATAAAATATGAAAGAAGACGTCACTTTAATGAAATAAAAACATAATATGAAGTTGTTGAGATTCAAAACATGTATTATGAATTATTTTACCAGTCAGTTAGATATAAAAACCGACGTAATAGATTGTATTTTTTAGAAAGAAAAAAAACATGGCGCATCCAGGATTTGTACCTTAGTTTTTTGTTAGGTGAACTGAAAATGTTGTCATATAATGTATCATCTGTAGTAGTGTTTTCTAGCCTAACTCTCTTTCGCAACACTTTGAACCAAAGGAGACAAATCATCATTTGTTGTGTGAATGACTTGTTGGAAAATAAATAAACAAAACATAGAGAAAAAGAGGAACACAATTACAATACAAGAACATAACATGGAAAATCCAAAACCGAATAAAAAACCATGGTCGTTGTTAATAGACAACCAGAGAATAATACTATGTGAAAATTGTTACAACACATAAGATATCCTCAACTAGCTCAAGCCTCCAATACACTCACACCCTTCAAAACAAATATTTAACTACATCTCACAAAACTCTATTGCAAGAGTATAAGAGAGGAAAGAAAGTCAAATACAAGCTAAAAGTGCTTTTGAGTAGTGCATCTTGAAATGAAGAACTTGAATCCTATATATAACTTTTGACTATCTCTTCCTTCACAAAGCTAAGCGATGTGAGACTTCAAAGAATTTGTATCCTATATATAGCCTTATACTCTCTCTTCATTCACAAAACTATGAGATATGAGACTTCTTTAACATGTATATTTTCAATCAACCACACCAATTTACATCTTGATTAAAAATAATACATAAGCTTTTATTGTCTTCACCGACAATCATACTCCACCATAAAGAGTATCAACATGTATATTTTTAACCAATCTCAACCATTTTTACCTTGATTGAAAATAATAAATCAACTTTCATTGTCTTCATGGACAATCAGACTCCACCATAAAAGTATAGTTACTTGAAGCTACATCACTCCAAGAATTTCCACACTGTCTTCCCCAACAATCATAGTTTTAAAAACTATCATACTCTCTCATGAATAATATATTTCACTTGAAGATAAATTACTTCAAGAATTTCACATTGTCATCACCGACAATCATATACTTTATCATGAAGAATAATTTCACTTGAAGTTAAACCATTCTAAGAATTTCACATTGTCTTCACCGACAATCATAGTTTTTTTAAAAACTATCATACTTTACCTAAAGAAAAGTATACTTTACTTGAAACTAAACAACTTCAAGAATTTTTACATGTCAAAAACCAAGTTGAAACTTTATGGTGAAACTTCCTTAAGCTTTTCAACCACTAACATAATATTGCACCTTATGTAATCTTGATTGTTTCAACACATCTTTGACTTTAACTTTCCACAAGTAAAAAAAATCTCCACCCATTTTCTCTAGTCCAAATTGCACAGCGGAATTTTTGACTGCAACCCAACAACTCTTTCACAATACTACTTTTCTTTTCAGATGTAGAAGATCAGACAAAACTGCAACTACAAAGCATACTAAGAACACTTATCTCTAGATCGAACAAAAAACTCTGCTACTAGTTGTTGGGGAAGAAGAAAAAAAACCTAGAGAAAAAAGAGGAACATAATTAGAACACAAGAATATAACGTAAAACTCTAAAACCGGAAAAAAAATAACGACCATTGTCAATAGACAACCAAAGAATAACACTATTTGAAAATTGTTACAACACATAATATTACCCTCGACTAACCCAGACCCCAATACGCTCACACCCTCCAAAACAAATATTTAACTACACCACACAACACTTTAATACAAGAGTATAAGAGAATAAAAAAAGTCAAATTCAAAGTTAAAGTGCTTTTGAAGAACTTGAATCTTATATATAGCCTTGAACTCCTTCTCTTTTCACAAAACTAAGCAACGTGAGACTTCAAAGAATTTGTATCTTATATATAGCCTTGATCTCTCTTTTCATTCACAAAACTAAGCAATATTAGACTTCTTCAATATGTATATTTTCAACCAACTCCAACATAACTCAGATAAGGACAATGAATTCAAAGAAGACCAAACTCTATACAAATAGATTATGGAGGGGACTGTGCAAGAATGCAAAGCGAATTAGAGACTCTATCAAGATGCATGTCTTTAGGAATACAGTCAAGGCTAAACATCTTCAAAAATCCAAAAAACCATAATCATAGAAACCAAATGAGACCACTCACACTCTTGATAACTTTTCCCTTGCTCATCGGTTCCAACATGTAATGAAGTAGAGAAACGCCGTTATACTATCTAAATAAATAGTTAATAATACAATATTTCTATAGATCACGATTCTATGTCCAATTTGATAGTTTTCTCTATAAATATCATAATTTATAAATTTTTTGAGTCATTTTATCGGTCGATCAAATTATCCTACACATTTTTCTTTACTATATTTATACGCATATAAGATTAAAATCATTAACTTGTGAATCGACAACACAAATAAACAAAGCTTAAACATTTCTCTTTATTCGGATCCAGTGTTAAAGTAAAAGGGCAATTGAATGAGGGGTTAGAAATATCATCATTTGGCGTAGTTTTCGTCAGGTTCTGCCAGCATTGAAGTAAGATGGAGGCAAAGCATTCAAGGCTGAAATTAATAGATCCAAGTTCCAACTTTCAATTAAAGTCAGACCACAACATCATCACTAATAAGTCTTTGCGTATTTTGAGTATTTTAATATTTTTATTTGACACAAAAGAAAAAGATGCTTTTAGCTTAACTTGTGATACAGAATAAACTTTAACATTATTCATAGAGAAGTTTTTTCAAAATTAAAATAAAATAAATAAAGTGAAAAGAAAGATTTTAAAAAAATGGACATGAATGTTTAGTTTTTTTTTTTTTTGATAAGCAGAATGTTTATCTATTTGATATAATGAGTAAGAGAAATGACAATAAAAATGAAAGAAAATTAATTTCTTTGTTCTGTTTAATGTGTAGAAGGTAAAGTAAAATATAAATATGATATTAAATAAAATAAAATGAAAAAAATTTAAAAATATAATCGTTTATACTTACACTTTCTTTTATGAAGAGTGTTAAAATATTTACTTTTTTTTTAACATTCACTCTTTTATTTAATAAAATAATGTGAATCTTATTCATTTTCAAAATGGAAGAACACACATAAAAAAAAGGTTTGGATAGAGAATATAAAAAACAGTGTTTTAGCATTATTATTATTATCTTTTATTCTATCAATTCTACAAAGAAAACACTAATATTTATATAAATATATATTATGTTTTGACTTTATCAAACCTAAATTTAAAATAATAAAAAATTTAAGGTATAAGTCTCGGACTTGTAGCATAATAAAAGCTTATTTTTAAATCTAAGTATAGTCTTTTCGAGTATTCAATTGATTTATTAGTCAATTTAAAATTTTAAATAAAATAAAATTAACAAATTAAAACAATAATGAGATTAAACATTTGCTTTCATTAACTACTATAAAAAACGCATGTAATTTTTGACGCGGAATTGATTTAACCTCGGTCGAATAAGCGAGGTAACGAAGAACGCCATAAAAAGCTGTCATTTACCTCTCGGTTTAAAAATAGTCGAGGAGTTATTTGAAATTGTCATGGGTTCGATCTCAAACAATAAATTTTTTACATTTTTTATACTAGCATCATATACCTTTCGATTTAATAACAAAACTGGGGAGAAAGATATATATTTTTTTTAAAATATTCAATTGTTCACACATAATATTAATAAATTAATTAGTTTACAAACTACATCGTTTACAAATGTTGAATATGATTCATCGCCATTGTCTTCAGTGAAGAACAAATGCATGATATCTTGGAGAAGAACAAATGTTGAAGATCTTCGTTTCATTAATCTTGAGGAAGATCAAAATTGAAGTAAAATGTGTTTCTTTTTAAATAAAAAATACAATAAAATATGTTCCACCCCAAGCCCCATATACCTCTCGGTTTATGTTAAAAACCGAGGAGAAATTGTTTTTTTTTAATATTTACATTGTGTACACAAAATATTAATATGAATTGTTTAAACAAATTAAGATTTTGACAATGAATTTTTGAAGAACAACATATCTTTTCAAATTTCTGATAAATAATCTGTTTCAACTAAGAGAAATTTTTTCCTGTACTTGCAATCAATCACAAAGAGATTTCATTATCTTAAGCAAATGTTTTTATGGCAAATACTTTTATATGAAAGAGAACATGAAATAGGAATTGATGATCGTATTTATGAATAAATTTCTCAATGTTGTCAACTGAGGAAAACAAAAATTTTCTCAATGTTTTTTTTATTGACAACATATGAAGATTATTTAAAAAATACAACAATAACATCAATAATATTATGTTACATAGATTGTAAGGACAGAAAAATATTTTATTCAAAATTGAAGAACATTGAAAAAAATTTCTGGTTTGCAATCCATCATAATAAATTATGTGCACGACTTTGGAGTGGCTACATATAAGTTAAATTTAAAGTAAAATCTAATTAGTGAGTGCTTATATAGTAAAATATGATAATCTAATCTCTCAATTATTAAAATTTTTATTTTGTTTAATGTGCAAAAGATAAAGTAAAATATAAATATGATATTTAATAAAAATTAAAAATTAAAAATATATAATATTTTATTCTTACACTTTCTTTTATGAAGAGTGTTAAAAATATTTACTTTTTTTTTTTTTTTTAACTTTCACTCTTTTATTTAATAAATATTCAATAAAGAAAAAAAAATTGGATACAGAATATTAAAAAACAATGTTCTTAGCATTATTTTTATTTCTTTCATTCTATCAATTCAACAAAGAAAACACATATATAGATATATATTAGTATGTTATGGCTTTATCAAACCTAAACCTAAAATAATAATAAAATTTAAGGTGTAAGTCTCTGGCTTGTAACATATTAAAAGCTTATTTTTAAATTTGCTTATAGTCTTTTTTAAATATTCGATTGATTTATTAGTCAATTTAAAAGTTTATTTCATTTGAACATATATAAATAAATAATTTAACTAATATTTAAATAGATTAACAGATTAAAAGAATAATGAGATTAGATATTTGCTTTCATTCACTACTACAAAAAACACATGTAACCTCAGACGTGAAATTGATTTAACCTCGATAAAAGAGGCGAGGTAATGAAAGGCATCCTGAAAAGCTGTCATTTTACCCCTCAGTTTAAGAATAATCGAGGGGCTGATTGAAATGGTCATGGGTTCAATCTCCAACAATAATTTTTTTTTTTTTTATATTTTCCAAACTAGTACCATATACCTTTCGCTTTAATAACAAAATTGAGGGGAAAGATATATTCTTTATTTTAAATACTCATTAAGTTGTTTACACATAATATTAATAAATTAGTTTATTTACAAACTACATCGTTTACAAATGTTGAATCTGATTCATCATCATTGCTGTCGGTAAAAAACAAACGTTGGATATCTTGGAGAAGAGCAAATATTGAGGATCTTCGTTTTATTGATCTTGAGGAAGATCAAATTTCTGATATAAAAAAATTTAGACAACTAAAATAAATATTCAGTTATATGATTATTTAAGGACACAAACCTTAAACCTAAATAATTTTTTACTCTTGCAATTCTTCCTTGAGAACTTTTCCCAAACAAAATAAATGTATTTTTAAGTTTTAAATTTTTTATGTCAAATGTTTCATTATCAACTTTTAATATTCATAGTGCATTTACAATGAGAGTTTTAGGTTTTACGAGAATTACTAATGACAGTGTCTTGAGCATTGATACTTATTAAATGAAAAACAAAGATTTGTTTAAGGATAATTAATAAATTAAATAAACATGCTTATATTTTATCTCGGTTACTACGCAAAACCGAGGTAAAATGTATTTCTTTTTAAATAAAAAATACAATAAAATATGTTCCACCCCAAGCGTCACATACCTCTTGGTTTCTGTTAAAATCCAGAGAAAACTGTTTTTATTTATTTATATATTTACATTGGATACACGGAATATTAAAATAAATTGTTTAAACAAGTCAAGATTTTTAAAATGAATTCTTGGAGAACAACATTTTTTTATCAAATTTCTGATAAGTTATCTGTTCCAACCAAGAGAATTTTTTTCTGTACTTACAATTCATCCCAGAGAGATTTCAATATCTTGAGCAAATGTTTTCATGAAAAATACTTTTACATGAAAGAGAACATGAAAGAAAAATTGATGATTATGTTTTTGAATAAATTTCTCAATGTTGTCAATAGAGAAAAACAATAAATTTCTCGATGTTTTCTTTAATTGACAATATAGGAAGGTTATACCAAAAATACAATAATAACATCAACATCATTATGTGAGATAAATTGTAGGGGTAGAAAAAATGTTTTGTTCAAGATTGAAGAACATTGAATATTTTTTTCTGTCTTACAATCCAATCTAAAGAATGATGCTTATGACTTTGGAGCAGTTAGATATAAGTTAGGTTTAGGATAAAATATGATTAACGAGTGCTTTTATAGTAAAAAAAAATGATAATCTAATTCCTCATTTATTAAATATAACTGAATGTATAGATCATTAATTTAAAAATAAAAAATAGAATAAAAATAAAGACATCACTTTTAAAGAAATAAAAACATAAATTGTTGTTGTTGGGATTCAAAACATACTCTGAATTATTTTTTCCCTCGGTTATATTTAGAAACCGAAGGAATATGGGATATTTATTTAAAAATAAAATAAAACATGGCGCGCCTTGCCATTTTATCTCGGTTTTTGGTTGAGTGAGGGGAAAGTTTTGTCATAAAATATATTATTTATAATAGTGATTAAATTGCCCTTAGTTTACCTAGTAGTATAGATTTTGTGAAAGAATTTGTTTTTAAGTAATTATGAAAAAACTTATGATATTATTTATAAAGCTTTTTCAGTTTATTTTCATAAATTATTTTAGATAACTAAAATTATTCTAGTATTTTAATTTAAAGCATAAAATATAATTTAATAATTATATCATACTTATTCAAATTTATTTAAATAAGTCAGACTAATAGACTTAAAATATTTTTTAATGCCTATGGCCTAACATTTTTTAACTAAATAGTCTTTTAAAAATATTTAGGTCTTTTCTATTTTAAAAAAAGTCTAACCTAACATGGTTAGGTTGTGTAGGCTAGATTGTGTTAGATAAATATTGTAAATTGAACAGATTCAGGCTTGAATTGTGAATGTAATCACTTTCCTAATATTATTTCAAGCACTTCACTATATGCTCTGGCAAAAGTGGCATTAATATCACAATTTATAAACACCTTTAAAACATTATCTTTAGCCAATATAACTTCCAATAAAAGGTCCCTCAATAATTCAGCTTCTTGAACAGTAGAAGCAAAAGTCATAAACTCTGATTCCATGGTTAAAAGTGTGATACATGTTTGTTTCTTGCTCTTCCATGAAATTGTACTCTAAGCTAGTGTAAATATCCACCCATTTGTATATTTATGATGTCCAACATTCGATATCCAACTCGCATCAATATATCCTTCTAGTATGTTAGTAAACCTACCATATCAAATGCTAATATTTTTCATTTTCAAAAGATAACTGAAAGTGATGGCCTTGCAATGCTCACCATTTGGATTACTGGAAAATCTAATGATTTACTAACATTAAATTCAATGTCAAGTATGATACATTACATCAAATAGAATAGGAAATCAATTATACACTTTCCTTTTCCAATTGAGTCACAATTATTCTATAATTCTTGTAAAGCTTTACACAAGGATCAAAGGAGAATTTACTTCCTTGAAATGTAGGTGTTTGAACATATCAAGCATTTTCTCAACATAATGTGTTTGATTAAATTCATAACCCCCACTATTTCGATTTACCTTGATCCCTAAAATGGTGTTAACTATAACACGCTAAACCTCGCATACAATTTAATATGGAACTAAAATAAACAAAATCAACCATTCAACGTGTCACACATAATCAAACATAGCGTGATATGTTACACGGGCTATAACATAAAAAATTAAAACCTGTCATCGCATGCTCACCTTCACTTAAGGTATCGTCGCAACAGAATCATTATTAAATCAAATAAATACAATGTTGGAACTCATGACATTCAATCTCAGAAACCTCAAATTTCATAACGCAACAAAAGGAGTTGTATTATTTAACTCATCACAACTTTGAGATATTAACAAAACATAAATAGTAACTTTAACAAAATAAAACAAGTGAAAGCAAATGTTCTCATCCCGATGTTATATGATTAGAGAAAGACCTTACTAATAATATGAAGAACTAATGGAAGTCACTCCAAGAGTTATCTTTCACTTACTTCAATAATGCTACTTCTGAGTATCTGGAAGTTGTCCGCAGTGGACAACATTAAAACTAAGGGATAAGAATACACTTTAATATTTAATAGTGAAAATAAGCGAAAGTATCACATAACAACAACATACACATTACTCAATCAACACCAACATATTAAGTAATCTCATCCAACAACACATCAACAACAATCGATACAAATGCAACAATTATGCAATGTGCTAAACATCGACTCGACAAATACGTGGTGCCAAATATGAACACTTATGTTTATTTTGCTCCACGATCCCCACCATAGGATTATATCCCCTCTTAGAACTGGAGCACACCAAATTGCTACCATCACCCTAGGTAACACTTCACTAATCCCCAACAATAGGAATTAGCTACTTGCACCTGATCCATCATCATAGGATCGAGGCTCACAAAAAAGAAACAAATTTTTGATAATACGAACGCATGACCTCTCAGCAAGCAATAACAACACATACACATTGTCCCCTATTTTGATCGTGTATGCCACAAACAACATAATCTATATAAACTTAACATATGTATAATTAAATAGGCAACATCTTTAACAATCACCACAATTATTCATGATCAACAATTCATTATCGATACATATAACCATCTTCCATATAATTTTATTATAACCACACAATTATAACAATATCATCAATATTCAACATTTACATTATTAGCCAATTGTAATTAACATTTTCAACATCATCAAATATGCATAATTATCATCAATTATACATAATATCACGAACCTAGTAAGAACCTGAACTAACTCCATTTGATGGTAAGTTGCATTAGCTTTCCAATGCTTCAAGCGAAAACTCATTTGGACTTACGGATCAAAAGTTATGGCCAAAATTGTCAAACAATGTAACATAACACAAAACAGGCATTCTGCCATAATGGAGTCGACCCCAAGCACGTATGTATTGATACATACTGATTTTTTAGCCAAAAAAACAGTTTAAAACTATCCAAACACTACCTTATGTGATATTAATTTATTTTATAAAAATATATCAAATTAATCTAATTTCCTACTATTATAGTACTCTAAACTCATATATTATTCCATGGGTTCATAAATCAACAACATATTACAACAATATCATCATGGTCATCATCTCTAAATCACCATTCACATACTTAAGGTTACAATCTTCAAACATCCATTAATGGTAGATTTTCATACATATAGAATCAAGGTATATCAAATATAATTTCAGTCACATAATCATACATATGAACACCACAAATCATTATTCAAACATTGATTTTTGAGAAGACACGATAATCATCATATAAAAACTATCATAGCATCAAAATTCAAAATTATGAATCAAAACACCCAACCTTAAGGAGGTTAAGGGTCGTTCCATATACCCATCATCCTTTAACACTCAGTAGAGATACACATCTCCCTATTACCTTAATTTCCTTAGAAATCAATGAAATTATCCTTGAATTCTTCTCCTTCTACCTCTAGCCAACTTATCTCCTCCTCTTTTGTTTCTAAATTCTACGTACGGAAAAAATTATTCATAAACCTAGGTATATCTCAAAAACTTATACTTAGGGTTAAAATTCTCAAAATTATGAACTTGGCCCAACTTAAAATACTTCTTATTCCTTCCTCCCACCAATTTTCCTAAATTCTCATATTTGGACCAATCAATCTATTTTTCTTATTTTTACTAAATAATATAACAAAACTATTATTTTACTTAATAAAAATAATTTTAAATTATTCTATACACCGATTACTATTTTACCATGCCCTTAACTTAAGGATCCACACCCCCACAAACATTCAAATGAAATAAATAAATCAACGAATATACATAATTAATCAGTAGAATACATTAAAATATCCTATATGAAAAATGGGGTGTTACAAATCTCTCTCACATAAGAAATTTTCGTCCTCGAAAATTACCCGAGGAAAACAGAGTAAGATACGACTCTCTCATTTCCTCCTCACGCTCCCAAGTCCTACTCCTACCAGCCGGTCCTCCCCAAAATACCTTTACCAAGGAAATCTCTTTACCCCACAACTATTTCACCTCTCGATCATCTACCCGTATGGGTGATTCCTCCAATATCAAGTTATCTCTCACTTGCACATTATCCACTTGGATCATATGAGACAAATCCGAAATGTATCTCCTCAATTGAGACATATGAAACACATCATGAAGATTAGCAAGCGGCAGTAGCAAAGAAATATGATAGGCCACCTCTCTTATCCTTCCCAATATCTGGTATGGAACAAAAAAACGTGGTGTGAGATTTAGAGACTTTAAAGCTTGACCAATACCAGTTACCTGCGTAACCCTCAAAAATACATGATCTCCCTCCTGGAACTCAAGTTATTTCTTCCTCTTGTCATGGTATATTTTTGGACGACTTTGTGAAGCTTTCATCTTCTCTTGGATCGTCTTGATCTTCTCGGTCATCTGCAGAATAATCTCAAGTCCGAGCACAACACTCTCGCCTGACTTATACTTGCACAAAGGAGTTATACACCTCCTACAACACTTCATACAATTCCATTTCGATTTTAGAATGGAAACTGTTATTGTAGGTAAACTCAATCAACGACAAGTAGTTATCCCAAGCACCTCTTTATTCTAGGACAAAAGCCCTCAACGAATTCTCCAAAGACTGGACAGTTCTATCTGTTTAACCGTCCATCTGCAAATGATAAGTTGAACTCCACTTCAACTTAGTATCTAAAGCAACTTGCAAACTCTCTTAAAACCTCGATGTAAAATCTCAGATCTTTATCTGATACAGTACTTGAAGGAATACCATGCAATTTCATAATCTCATCAATGTATAATTCAACTAGCTTCTGCAAGTAATAATTGATCCTCATTGATATAAAATGAGCCGATTTGGTCAACCTATCCACAATCACCTAAATTGAATCGCATCCCTTCGAAGTCTTCAGCAAACCTATCAAGAATTCCATGTAAAAGCTATCTCATTTCCTCTCCGAAATATCCAACGGTTGCATTAAACCCAAAGGTTTCTTATGTTCAATCTTCGACTTCTGACAATTCAAACAAGCATACACAAATTCAACTATTTCCCTCACCACTCCCAGACACCAAAATAATTTCTTCAAGTCTTGATACAGTTTTGTGGCTGATGTTCCGCAAGTGCACGGATATATCGAAGTAATATAAAAGATTTGTCGAACCCACAGAGACCAATGTCAACCTACTGTTATCTATTGTTGCGGCGTAAAGCTAAGGCTAATGGAATTAGGAAAGTTAAATGCGAATGAAATTAAATACAACAGAAATAAAGATTTTTAGTTTAAGGAAGAGCGGTAAAGGGATATCGGTATGTAATGCTTTAGTTTTCGGGGATTCGACAGGTCGTCGGTGCCTTTTAGTCTATTGCAAACACTTTTCAGGAGAAAATACTCGTTTAAAGACCTTCGTCTCATGATGGTTGTTGACTCGGGTCATAATTCTAAGGCGGAATGTACGCTTTTGCTGTCTCATTCGGGGTTAAAACTACTTTTTGAAAACAAATAGATTCTAATTTCTTTTAAAGCGCTTTCGCTGTGTTTAAAATCAACGCCTAGTTTTTACTATCTGGTTCGAACCCCAACTTTCGCGTGTCGGTTCGATCCTTAATATGGTTTCCCACTGTCGTGGCAAAACCACCGTAAGTAGCTTCTCGCTGTCGTGACAAAGGTATATTTAGAATTTAGATTAAAAACTGCGGGTAGAAAGGTTGTTTGTAAAAAGGTATTTTGCACCGGGTATTATCGAGTCTCGTCCTACTAATTCGATTACATACCGATAAAACTAATTTAACTAGACATGATAATTAATGGAAACGGAAATAAACATAAACAACAAAATAATAAAATATGCATTATGATAGAAAACAAAGTAATAATTAATTAATAAAAACCTGTAAATCGTACTGATCTCGAATCCTCGAGTAGTCCTCCATAATGTCGGCAGGATTCTACTTTGGCGAGAAACAAAAGGTACAACAAGAAATACGGCGGTACAAATGAAAATAAAAAGGAAAGGAAATGGTAAAATAATGCAAGAACGTAAATGGCTTCAATGGAAATTCGGAAGCCCTTCGATACGTCGAACCCCCCCCCCCCCCCAATGCTGTGAATCTCAAGCCTATTTATAGGAGGTATTTTCTTTCTCAACTTCCAGAGATCATGCATGAGTTATGTAGGAAGTGGGAGTAACTTCCAGTAGTGGGTAGTTAGTGGAGAAAGTGTAGGAAAAAATTAAGTTGAGAGTGATCGTGGCTACTTCTGATTTGGACGTCATTCTGATATTTGGTTCATGATGGTCGTGACACTCTTGTGATGACTGTGTTGCACGTGACGACTGTGAGGGTCTGTGACGGCCGTGAATGATGTGACGACCGTGAGGAAGCTATGACGAGCGTCACACGCACAAAATCCGTTTCTCTGTTATTTTCTATTTTTCTTCTCTCTTTTCCTTCCATTTCTTCTTCTTTTCTTTCTTTAATCCAAATTCTCCACAATCTGCAAAACATAGTAAGTTAACTGTATGATGGAACATAAATCCAGATAAATTAACAATAGTCGCAAATAAATGCATGTAAATCAAGTCAAATAAACGATATGATTTCGCGTTATCAAACACCCCCACACTTAAACCATTACTTGTCCTTAAGCAATTAACCAACACAGTAAAAAGAAATAAGCATAGTTCGAAACAAAGACACGATGAGATTCTAATCATACGTGGCTTCTAGGCTAATGTTAGATCGATAGGTACTAAATATCAATACCAAGGATACCGTAACGACACAATTTCAAAAACTCCCTACTTATGCAAACCAATCGGAATCATGCCATTATAACTCAACCTATATCTCATGCTCTCTTTCATCCCATTTCATTATAGTGCAATCACATTAAGCCCGTTATCCATACACATTCATGGAAAGTAAACCTGTTAGTGACTATGATCTCGATGTTATTTCATTTTTTTCTGCAAATATGCTTAAGCATAAATTGAACTTAAAGAGTTTGTACCGTTGGGCTAAGTGATCGGGTGAGGAGCACCTAACTTAGAAGGAACATGTCTTTTTATTCATAATAATTTTTTTTCTTTCTTAATTTCTCATTTTAACTAGAGATCATACACTTATTTGCATCGGGTTCTTACATAGTGTGTTTAGGATGGTGCAGACTGCTTAAATAAACTACTTAGGGATTACTACAAGAACCTGGAGCTTTAAGGTTTCGGCATAATGGGTATTCAAATTGATTTTGCATATTTAGGGGGTTAAGGGTGTCAGAATGATATCAATTTTATCAAAACTTTCCCAAGTTTTTCTAACATAGCATGAACAACCTATATACTCTCAGAGTACCATGTGATGAATCGAAGCAAATAATTGTTGGAGTTTGAAAATTTGAAAATTTTGACATTATGGGGAAATTGAATAACAAGTGAAAACCACGCATAAAGACTCGACAGCACATGCAAAGACTTTGACATAACGTTAAAAACAGATAAACTTACTAAAAGTATGAAATAAAATATAAAACAATAGATAAGACTAAAAAGCGATAAAATGAAAGCGGTAGAGTTTCTCCCCCATACTTAAACCAAACATTGTCCTCAATGTTTTAGTAAAATGTGGAAAAAGGAAAGATAGAACCTGTATGGATGCTACTGCGTGCTAAATCCTCTTTGATCCTGCTCTTGATATAGCTAAAGCGTAACAAGCGATACATTTCTTTATTTTCTGCAAATTTAAACAAATAAATTAAAATAAAGACCTTGTGGGTTGCCTCCCACACAACGCTTTGTTTAACGTCGATAGCTCGACGGCCAAGGAGTGCAAGTACTCATGGTGGTTCTTTCAAGAATGGTTCCTCGATTGAACTTTGAATAGTCTCCGGTTTCCATGGCCACTTATCACGCCATTGCTCATATCCCTCACCTTTTATTTTCTTTCTTCTGTAGGGTGGTTCATTGTTTTGAACTTGTGGGGGTGGTTCTGGATCTATCCTGAGTATCAGTTTTTCAAATTTGGGCTTAGTTATTTCATCCACCACCTCAAAAGTTAATCTTACCCTTTTAACAGTAATGATGACCCTAGTTTCATGGTCCTCGAATTTTCTTTTGTTATGAAGAATCTTAGACAATGGTGCGTTGGTGTGGATATTTTCTAATACCTCCACATGTGTTTTGGATTGGGAGTCTACCTTAGCTTCCACAACCAATTGTGAGAAAGAATTAGGTGGGGTATAGGGAGGAGGAGCAACGATAGGTGCTTCCTTCTCTACCTCTTCAAAACCTCCCTTTCGGGTGGTGTCGGTGGATTTTTTTTAATATGTATGCCTTTCTCACCAAAACTCTCCTCAGACTCATTATCACTCTCCCTAGGATTTTATATTTGTTCTTCATTAATGGTTGTTACAACATTCACATGTCCTTCTGGGAAGGCTCCTAGAGGTGTTTGTCTAAGTAGGGAGGTTTGAGTCTCCAAAGCCTTGCTGTGAATCGCGAGGGAATCGACCATAGCACTCATCTGCTTAAGATTTTCATTAATCTGGAGATGTTGTTTTCTAAAATCTTCGTTTTGGAGGGTTTGTGTCTCCACAAAGCATTCCATCATAGATTCTATCCTAGTGTGAGTAAGCATCGCATCGAATTCTTCTATTAATAGTTTGAGGTCGGATGTATCGAAATCTTGCGGTTCCTCATAATATTGAGCGTGGTAATTGTAGAGGGAATTTGGGTGAGAATGCGTCGTATTGAAATCTTCTAATAATATTTCGAGGTCAGATTTAGGCGGATCTTGTGGTTCCTCAAAATATTGGGGGTGGTAGTTATAAGGGAAATATGGGTTATACATAGTGTCTTAGATAAGAGTGCGTTAGTCTATACTATGCAACAACGAAATCACAATATTGACTGTTGGTCCCCGACAACGGCGCCAAAAACTTGATGCGTCCGCAAGTGCATGGAAATATCGAAGTAATATAAAAGATTGTCGAACCCACAGAGACCAATGTCAACCTACCGTTATCTATTATTACGACGTAAAGCTAAGGCTAATGGAATTTGGAAAGTTAAATGTGAACGAAATTAAAAACAAAAGAAATAAATATTTTTAGTTTTAGAAATATATTAATAAGGGATATCAGTATGCAATGCCTTAGTTATCGGGGATTCGACAGATCGCCGGTACTTTACAGTTTTTAACTTGATCGCGACTTTCTGAGTCTAACCGAACTAACTGTAAGT
Source organism: Lathyrus sativus (assembly GCA_963859935.3). NCBI lineage: Eukaryota > Viridiplantae > Streptophyta > Magnoliopsida > Fabales > Fabaceae > Lathyrus > Lathyrus sativus. The sequence goes on along the minus strand of OZ012737.1, from coordinate 665,396,336 downwards.
GCACAGTCTATCGCGTAGTAATAAAAGATATCGATCCCACAAGGACTCATAATCAAACTAGTATTCTCGGGTGTTACTATGTTTAGCTAGGTTGGATATGGTTTAAGGGAATGGATGCAAAAGTAAAGGCTAAGTTAAAGAAAGGCTAAAAGGTTTTTTTTTTAGAATATTAATACGGGAAATCGGTATGCAATGCCTTAGTTCTTCGAGGATTCGACAAGTCACCGGCGTGGTTTAATAATTTCAAAATAGTTTTCAGAAGAAAATAACGGTTTAAAGACTTTTGTCTCACGTTGGTTGTTGACGCTAGTCGCAACTCTAAGGCGGAATGTATGCTTTCGCTATCCCATTCGGGGTTAAAATTGCTTTTTGAAAACCATTGAGTTCTAATTTCTTTTGAAGCGCTTTCGCTGTATTTAAAATAAATGCCTAGTTTTTACTATCTGGTCCTAGCCTCAGCTTTCGCATGTCGGTTCGTACCTTAATGAATCTCCCACTGTCGTGGCGAGATTACTATAAACAAATTCTCGCTGTCGCGACGAAGTTTAGTTTAATAAATTTAGATTAAAAACTACGGCCAGAAAGAAGTTTGAAAAAGTGGAAAAACACCGGATGTTATCGAACCCTGTCCTACTAATTTATTACATACCGATCGATACGGTTTAGCTAGACATGGATTTTAAAGCAGACATAATTGAATGAAAACAGCAGAATACGTAAACATACATTATAATGGAAAATGGAAACTTAATTAATAGTAATGAACCTGTAAATAATTCAGCTTCGGCACTTCAGTAATCCCTCACAATGTCGGCAGGATTATTACTTCGGTGACGATTAACGTACAGAAAATTAAAGCAAACAGTACAACTGGAATTTTAAAGGAAAATAAAGAAAAGGAAAGCAGGAACAATGTTTGGCTTTTATAGTAAAATTTGGGCAGCACTTCGTGATCTTCAATGCGGCTCCCCGATTCCAATCCTGAACCTCTCCTTTTATAGTGGAGGTTTCTTACGTGAAATACCTCCGGAAGTGGAGTTGAGGGTGAGAGAATCTAGGGAGACGTGGTTATATTTTCTGGGCTTCTGTTGACACGTTCTCAAAAGTGATTGTTATTCTGTTTTTACAAGTGTGACGATTGTGAGGGAGATAAGATGTTCGTGATGAGCATGACAATCGTGATGGGCATTTATAATATATATTTTCGTGTTATCAAACTCCCCTAAGCTTGAATCTTTGCTTGTCCTCAAGTAAAGGGTAGGAAAGATTTTAAAACATTGCACGCACGCGGCACGCTTTTCGCATTTTCAAAAGACTCTTCAGACACCTAGTTAGGAGATCGGGGATTAAATTCAAACAAAACGTATACTGTAGTGACACTCAGCGGTAAGCCTTCGAAGGCCTCCCTTTTATGCGAACTAGTTCCAATCATTCTATTTGTAGCTCGGCTTCAAGTTTCTCGCAACAAATTTCACCTGGTTTCGTTTTGGCGCAATCACAATAAGCCCTTTGCCTTTTTGCACGCACGTAGTGGAATATCCTGTTAGTGACTTTGGTCTTTCTAAGTACGGGTTCTGGCGCACGAATGCGGTACCCTTTGATATATCCAATTTGCAAACTGTGGGGGATCGAACCGTGATTTGCCCTACCGAGTTCATAATCAGAGACCTATGAACCAACCGACAAAGGATTTCTTTTTTTTTTTTTTTGTTTATAGTTTTTCCGAAATATGAGAAGTATGTGTTTTCTACAAAGTCTCGGAACTATTTCTTTATGCTCTTTCACCAATCACTTATTTGCATCGGATTTCCACGTGGTTTGCGCTTAGGCGGTGCTGACTGCTTGTATAAATTACTAGGGGCTGTGTCTGAGCTGAAACTTTAGGCTTTGGTGCAAATAGGTAGTGAAACAGATTCGTGTAAACTGGAGGTCTAAGGTGTCAGGACGGTATTGGTCTTGTCAGAATTCTTTTTCGAGGTTCCTGACTTGGCTGAACTTTGGCGTGTCCGTGTGGTGCATCAATTTGAGGAGAACAAAAGTTTTTGTATAACTCGAATAAAGTAGGGAGAATTCGCGTAACGGAAAAAGATATATAAATGAGCTTTATTGTACGAAATTTGAAATTACTTGAATTAGAAATAGTTGGAGTGAAACGTACATAATAGCAGTAAAGGGAAATAAAGCTCCGCTCCCACACTATCTCAAGCAGTGCCCTCACTGATTTGAAATGAATGTGGAGGGGAAATACAACTGAAGTAAAGTACAAAAATGAAAAATAACAACAGAATGTCGACGGGGAGCACTACTCTCTGCCTCTGCCTCTTCCCCGAGTTTGACCTCCTCGTGTCGCGAGGTTCGAAGCACCGGTGTAATGTATATATTCATGGAGATCTTCGACGCGGAGAGTGGGGGCAGCCATCTCATCGACTATGTTAGCTTGGCCTTCCTGTAGTTGCCGCATCATGGTCATCATTTGGTCATTATGCTCTTTTTGCCGGACCTCGAGCTGTGCCGCAACCTGATTTTCTAGTAAGATGGTGCAGAGGATTTCTTTGTTTGTTTCCACGGTCTCAGGTCGGCGGTGACAGCGAGAGGAAGGACCTTCAGGAGGTGGCGGATGTGGGGCAGTAGCCTGAGCAGCTTTGTCCAATTCTTCATGCACTTCATCAACGGGCACTTGGACATTTTCTTGAGTTGGTGTTGCATTAGCTTCTGGTGCCTCTGTGTCAAAGAGCCAGTTGGCCCTGTTTTGAGGATGGGCACGGTCACGACACGGTAAGATGATGCTGCGGATAGTGCGGTTGCGAACCACCAGATGATATTTTCCGTCGGCTCGGACCTTGATGAGGTTGGAGGAACGACAATAGTCAATGTCGAGAAAGACCGGAGGCAGGGACGGGAGGTCCTGGAGGCGGTTACCGAGGTCGGGGGTCACGGCAATGGAAGTAATGATACCTCCGAAGTAGAAAGGCTTGGAACCTCGACCACAATTGGCTAGGATGTAGGCCAAGAGAAACGGTGCAGCATTGACGGCTTCAGGAGCGAAGACGCACTGTAGAAAGAAGAGCTCCTTGGAGTTGACCTTATGGTTACTGTCTCGTGAAAAAATGGTGTTTCCGAGCACCCGGTGAAAGTAGCGGATGGCGGGGTGGTGGATGTAAGTGGCGTTGAGGCTGTCCCACCCATCGGCGGTGGTGCCGGTAAGTTGATTCCAGAGTGCGAAGGCTTCTTGAAAGAAGTGATCCGAGGGAACTCTACAGTGAGCATCGGCACCATGGCGGAACTGTAACATTTGAGCAAGTTGAGTTTGGGTAAGCTGGTATTCGATGCCGAACATTCGGAAACATGCGACACTGGTGAGTTGGTTAGTTTCGCCGGTAGGGGTGATGTATGAGAAAGAACTCAAGAATTCCAAGGTTAGCTTTTTGTACGTCGGTTGCGGAGTTGTGCATAGAAACCATAGACCGGCATTCTGCAGCATCCATTGGACGCCTTCCAAAATGCCCAACTCAGTTAAGCAGGCAACATCGGTGTACCGAGTCGGCTGAACAGATCGTTGATAGAATGTAATATAGTTTGCTCACTGTTGTTTTCCGCGCTCGCCTTCTCTGAACACGATGGTAGACATGTCAGGGATTTCACTGTGTCGTGCCACTTGTTGCGGTTGTTTAGTGTGAAGGAGGGTGGAAAAGAGAGAGGGTTCGTTGGTGCAGACCGTGGAACAGAGGGGTTTATAGGGGAAAAAGGGAAGTTGAAGGAGTGAGTGGGTAATTGATGATGGAGTGAATGAGGAATTTGAAATGGAGATAGTGGGAAGTTATGAAGTAAAAGGAGGGGGTGGTTCGTAACTTCCGCAGGATTCCTCGAGTAGTCCTCCACAATGTCGGCAGGATTCTACTTTGGCGAGAAACAAAAGGTACAACAAGAAATACGGCAGCACAAATGAAAATAAAAAGGAAAGGAAATGGGAAAATAATGCAAGAACGTAAATGGCTTCAATGGAAATTTCGGCAGCCCTTCGATACGTCAAAGCCCCCCCTCCAATGCTGTGAATCTCAGGCCTATTTATAGGAGGTATTTTCTTTCTCAACTTCCAGAGATCATGCATGAGTTATGGAGGAAGTGGGAGTAACTTCCAGTAGTGGGCAGTTAATGGAGAAAGTGTAGGAAGAAATTAAGTTGAGAGTGATCGTGGCTACTTCTGATTTGGACGTCATTCTGATATTCGGTTCATGACGGTCGTGACACTCTTGTGACGACCGTGAGGAAGTTGTGACGAGCGTCACATGCACAAAATCCGTTTCTCTGTTATTTTATGTTTTTCTTCTCTCTTTTCCTTCCATTTCTTCTTCTTTTCTTTCTTTAATCCAAATTCTCCATAATCTGCAAAACACAGTAAGTTAACCGTATAATGGAACATAAATCCAGATAAATTAACAATAGTCGCAAATAAATGCATGTAAATCAAGTCAAATAAACGATATGATTTCGCGTTATCAGTGGCACCGGGGTGAATACTCATCCCACTCATGTGACCTTTCTCAAGAATATTCTTCTTTAATATCTTCTACATCTGATACACAAACCTTGTCTTTGAACCTCATCACTCCATTCTCGTCAATTCTAAAGTCACCACACTTATCTTGATTTATTAACACAAGTCGGTCAACTAATCCCACATCGGTCATCTGACCCTCCATGATCTCTCAAAAATTTCAAAACAAAAACCACAACTGCTAACTCTAAATTACGTGTAGGATAATCCTCTCATGAAATTTTAATCGTCGAGAAGCATAAGCCACAACTTGACCATTATGCATCAGTACACCACCTAAACCCATTTTTACGCATCACAACACACCACAAAGGATTCACTTGCATTCGAAAAAATCAACAATGGAGCAGTTGTCAATTTCTACTTGATTTCTTGGAAACTTTATTCATATTTCACATCCTAAACATAAGCTTGACCCTTCTGAGTTTACTGAGTCAAAGGCAATGCAAATCTTGAAAAACCCTCGATGAATCTCTTGTAATAACCAGCCAACCCAAGGAAACTTCTAATCTCAGTGATAGGCTTTGGTGTCTCCCATTGCAACATAACATCTATCTTTGATGGATCCACGACTATACCACCACTAGAAATCACATGACCAAGGAAACTCACTTCCTCTAACCAAAACTCACACTTAGATAACTTCGCATACAACTTGTTTTCTTTCAACATTTGTAATACAATTCTCAAATGTTCCACATGTTCTTCATCAGACTTCGAATATATCAGGATGTCATCTATAAAAACGACTTGGATCTAGTCCAAATACGGATGAAAGATCCTATTCATGTAATCCATGCATATTCTAGGTATATTAGACACACCAAACAAAGTTATCGAATACTCATAATGACCACTCTTCATTCTGAAAGCAGTCTTGGGAATATGTTCAGGCTTCACACGAATTTGATGATAACCCGAACACAAATCTATCCTGCTAAACACACAAGCACCTACTTATTGATCCATTAAATCATCAATCCTTGGAAGTGGATACTTTTTCTTGATAGTTATCTTATTCAGTTGTTGGTAGTCAACAGATAGCCTCATATTACCATCCTTCTTGGGAATAGTTATCTTATTCAGTTGCTGCTAACTCTAACAACGCTGGCGCACCTCATGGGGAAACACTCAGACGAACAAACTTATTTTCAAATAGATCTTCCAATTGCTTCTTCAATTCACTCAACTCTGAAGTAGAAATTCTATAAGGAGCCATTGACACCAGACTCATAACTGGTACCAAATCTATATCAAACTCAACCTCACACTCAAGAGGTAAATAACTGATATCATTTGGAAACACCTCTAGAAAATCACACACCACCCGTAACTTGCCCAACACAACTTTACTCTTAGCCTACGTAGAGGCTAATATTATAAACACCTCGACCTCTTCCTTCATGAGTTCATTCACTCACTTAGCAGGCACAAACAACTCATCACTTGCATCAAACTCTAGAAATAAAATCGACTTATCTAACAACCTGCACTCTTGAAAATAGCAGAACGACAAACCAACTCTCCACACCTGAAATATCTCAGAGAAGAAGAGGCTTCTCCACCACTTGTTTGAATCTTGCTCATGCCAATAAGATATTAGAAAAACAAATGAGAATTGACAGTATTTCATACACATGTTGTATACTAGGAAACAAATACCATTATAAAACCTGGATGGATGGATCGACATGCCCTAATACCACTATGTAACACCCTAAACCCTGCATACAATTTAATATGGAATTTAATTGAACAAAATGTAATCATTCTGGGTGCCACGCACAATAAAACACGGTCTGCTCCATAACACACGTTATCACGTAACAAATTATCATCTGGTATCACATGCTCACCTTCACTTAGGGTATCATAGCAGTGAAATCATTATTAAATCAAATAAACACAATATTGTAACTCACGACATTTAGTCTCATAAACCTCAACTTTCATAACACAACAAAAAGAGTTGTATTATTCAAATCATCATAATTTGAGATATTAACAAAACATAAATAGTAACTTTAACAAAACAAAAAAAGTGAAAGCAAACGTTCCTAGTCTGAGGTTACATGATCAAAGCAAGACCCTACTAATAAAACGAAAAACTGACGGAAGCCACTCCAAGAGCTATCTTCTACTTACTTCAAAAATGAAACTCCTGAGTATCTGCAAATTGTCCATGATGGACAATATTAAAGCAAACAAGTGAGAATACACTTCCATTATTAACAGTGAAAACAAGCGGAACTAGATTATCACATAACAACAACATACACATTACTCAATCAACACCAACATATTAAGTATTCTTATCCAACAACACATCAACAATAATCGATACAAATTCAACACTTATGCAATATACTCAACTCCGACTCGACATGTATGTGGTACCAAATATGAACACTCAAGTTCATTTAGCTCCTCGATCCCCACCATAGGATCATATTCCCTCTTAGAACCCGAGCACACCAAATTGCTACCGTCATCATAGGTAACACTTCATTAATTTCCCATAATAAGAATTAGCTACTCACACCCGATCCATCACCATAGAATCAAGGCTCACTAAAAAGAACCAAAGTTCTTACAACATAAATGCATGGACTCTCAAAATGCAACAACACATACACATTGGCCCCACTTTTGACCGTGTATGCCACCAACAAGATAATCAACATAAACATAGAATAAGTATAATTAAATATGCAACATCTTTAAAAATCACTACAATTATTCATGCTCAACAATTCATTATCTACATATATAAACATCTTTCATAAAACATTATTATAAACACACCATTATAACAACATCATCAATGTTCAATATTTACATTATTAGCCAATTGTAATTAAATTCTCAACATCATAACATCATCGAATACACACAATTCTCATTAATTATTCATGTTATCATGACCTAATTAGCCCCTATAACTAATTCCATTTGATGGTAAATTGTGTTAGCTTTCCAATGTTTCAAATGACAACTTATTTGGACTTACAGATCAAATGGTATGACCTAAATTCTCAGACAGTGCAACAGAAAACAAAACAGGCATTATGCTAGAATGGATTCGACTCCAAGCACATGTGTATTGACACATACTAATGTTCTTGCTAAAAAAAACTGTTTTAAAACTATCTAAACACTACCTTATTGATAACAACTTATTTTATGAAAAATCTATTAAATTAATCCAATTTCCTATTATTATAGTACTATAAACTCATATTACTCCATGGGTTCATGAATCAACAACATATTACAACAATATCATCATGTTCATCATCTTTAAGTCACCATTAAAACACTTAAGATCACTACCTTCAAACACCCATCAATGACTGATTTTCATACATATAAAATCAAGGTATATCAAATATAATTCCAGTCATACAATCATACATATGAATACCAAAAACCATCATTCAAACATTGATTCTTGAGAAGACACGACAATCATCGTATAACAACTATCATATCACAATTCAGAATAATGAATTAAAACACCTAACCCTAAAGAGGTTAATGGTCCCATCATCTATTCCTCATGCTTTAACACCCATTAGAGAAGCATACATCCCCCCTTACCTTGATTTCCCTAGAAAGCAATAAAATTATCCCTTGAATTCTTCTCCTTCTACCTCTAGCCAACTTGCCTCCTCCTCTTTTGTTTCCAAATTCTATGTACGGTAAAAATAATCCCTAAACCTAGGTTTATCTCATAAACATATACTTAAGGTTAAACTTATCAAAATTATGTACTTGGCCCAACTTAAAATACTTCTTATTCTTTCCTCCAACTAATTTTTCTAGATTCTGATATTTGGCCCAATCAACCTGTTTTTCTTATTTTTACTAAATAATATAACAAAACTTATATTTTACTTAATAAAAATAATTCTAAATTATTCTATACACCGATTACTATTTTACCATGCCCTTAACTTAAGGACTCACGCCCCCACAAACATTCCAACAAATAAATAAATAAGCAAATAGACATAATTAATCAGTAGAACATGACAAAATATCCTATATGAAAAATGGGGCGTTACAATAACTAGTATAAGGTCTTTCGTCTTGAATGTGAAATTCAAAAACCTCTTTGTTTCTAAAATTCCATTCACCTCGTTGCTAAATATCTTTATGTCATCAACATAGAGACAAAGAAATGTCACAATGTTCTCACTCACCCATGTGTACAAATATTTATCACAAGAATTGGGAAAAAATCCATTTGAAAGCATGGAAGAGTCACACTTCATATGTCATTGTTTCAGTGTCTTTTTTAATCCATACACAGATTTGACAAGTTTTAACATCTTTTGTTCATTTCCAGGAAGCACATAACCTTTCGGCGACTCTATGTAGATTTTCTCATCGAAATATCCATTTATAAATGTTGTTTTAATATTCATTTTATGAACTATAAGGTCATGCAAAGAAGCTAATGCAAACAATACTCTTATTATAGTCATCCTTGCTACTGCTACATACATGTCAAAATAATTAACACCTTCCTTTTGTCTAAAATCCTTTGATACTAAACTAGAATTTTAGGTGTTTAGTATACCATCACTATGATAGTTCATTATGAACACCCACTTGCATCCAATGGGTCTTGATCTCTTAGGTGGATCGACAAGCTCCCAAGCTTCGTTTGACATTATTTAATCTATTTCGTCTTGGATAGCATCCTTCCAAAAGGAGGAGTCCCTTGAAGGTACTATTTCCTTATAAGTCTTAGGATTATCTTTCACTTGAAGAATAATAGAAGTTTTCAGAACAAAATTCTCACCATTTCCTTCTACAAGATAAAAGGAAATAATTCAATAATCAATTTTATACGGTTCTAGATCCTTAGTCTTTCGGGATCTCTTGCTTATGTTAGACTCAGATTGTGTCTCAACAATCCTCGTAATTATGCATTAATTTCTCCCTATACCTTTTTCATGAAGATGGAAATTTTGCAATAATTGCACCAACTTAGAAAGCTTCAGGAATTTCTATCTTTACAACCTTCAGTTTGTTTACGAGAACTTGTAATTCATGTATTTGTGCAAGAATGGGATTCAAATCCAACATTTAAAAATCAAAGTATTTAGAATTTAGAAAAAAATGTCTACCTTTCCCTTCAGCGTGGAATTTGAATTCTAGTGTCTTCCAAATTTCTGTTGTTGATTAGTTGTATATGTAGAGATCATAGAGACGTTTAGATAATGTGTTCGAACTATGTCCACGACATAAAAATTTATCCTTATTTTATTTCTTACATTATTTCTTGAGTTCCTCAGAATCATCTTCTTGCGGTTCTGGAATTGGTGTCAAGTCAGGATCCAAGACATAGTTAATCTTCAAGGCAGTCAGAAGGAAGATCATTTTGTCTTGCTAGCGAGTGAAGTTTGTTCCATCTAAATAATTCAACTTGATAAAGTCTTGGTTAGTTAGTGTGATGTTTGAAACTAAAGTCTCGATGGTCGTTCCTTACCTAATACTATTTCAAACACTCTCAAAATGTCTTATAGTCAGCGCATATGGATACACGAGATTAATAAGTCTATATCCGAGTTTGCACAAGACATATAAAAACTTGAATGTAGAGAAGATAAAAAATTTGAATTTTACTATGAATAGGATATGTTATTGTTATGTATTTTTCAAAATACGAAATGACATTTTTATAGGCTAAGTAATGTTGTTTCACAAGGTTGCGTCTCATGATGAAACACGCCCTTTCAACAAAAATACTTCATACTAAGTGTTGCAAATTTTCACCTTTTACAACCTATTGCAATACTTACCAAAGCATTGTCATTTATGAATTCAAAAAATAACAAACTAAGGCCACAACTATAACCATGTGTGGCAGATTGTCGGCACAAGCCAACCACTAGAGCGTCATCATATAATGCTCCGAGTATCCCAATTACTCTGATGCGTCATTCCTAATTGTTCAGGTGTCACCTACAAAGCGCCAATAATACCTCAACACCCCATGTCCCTAATCACAGTATCAGAGTCAATGGCAACACCAACGATAAAAAGTGTGAAGGTGACAAGTGGCATAAGACTTAAGATCAACATACTCAATTACAAGTTTTATTTCAATTATAAATGGAAAAACACGTGATATATCACGAAATTTATTACTTTCATTTTTGAAAATGAGTAATATTAGGCCGACCCAACTTTATAGCTGTGAAAATGGGTTATTTTATAAAAAGTGGTCTTGCAGGGGCTTGAACACACACATGTAAGATAAAAATGTCATAGATTAAAATCACTACACCAAACATGTTTTTTTTATGTTATAATAATATTGTGAGACTTTGGGTCGAACTCTATCTATGTCGAGGAGTAGCTTTCATGTGTTTCGATAGGAGACAAACATGAATTCGAAGTTGGGTCACATGCTGATGTCGAAGGGTTACATACTGTAGTCGAAGCTAGTTCTAGTATGTAATGTTGATATATATATATATATATATATATATATATATATATATATATATATATATATATATATATATATATATATATATATATATATATATATATATATATATATATATATATATATATATATATATATATATATATATATATATATATATATATATATATATATATATATATATATATATATATATATATATATATATATATATATATATATATATATTATTGACTTATTATGTCGAATTGGGCCTTGCGTTAAAGATCCAATTGTTTAGTTAGCTTGTATTGTAAGTTAGCTAGTTAGTCTATAAATAGGCTAGATCACTCAGGTTGTTGAGTGAAGCCAATTGTTATTCATTTGAAATCATTTCTAAACCATAAACAAGAAAGTGAATAGTAAACAATTTTCCGTAATCCTTCTTCTTCTTTCTTCTTTATCCTTTTTTCTTCTTTCTCTCTTTGTTCAAACCGTTTCATTGTTCACTCAAGAACTATGTTTCTCAATCTTTATTTGTTGAAAAGTATCGTTTGTGATCACTAAAAACTGGTGCGATGAGCATGGAGGAAGATGCCTTCAACAAAGTATGAGATTGAAAAGTTCACTGGAGTGAACGATTTCAGTCTGTGGCGCTTGAAGATGAAAGCCCTACTGGTTCAACAGGGTTGTTTAAAAGCGTTAAAGTGAGGGTTATGAGATTTTAGATCGAACTCTAGTTAAGCATGCCAACAAAGTTTGTTCACATGATGTTGTCGAAGACCTACACGCTGTAGTCGAATTATATTCTAGTATATAGTTGTTGATTTGGGCCTTGTGTTAAGGATCTAATTGTTTAAGTTAGCTTGTGCCCTAAGTTAGCTTATAATGGGTAATTGTTAAAAAGCCCATTAGTTTAGTATGTTAGGTTTTATTATAAATAGCATACTAGTTTCTCATCTTAAGTGTGGTGTGGAAAATTCTAATTAGGGTGAGAGGGTTATTTGTTATTCTTGAGTACTTGTAATATGATTCTAAGAGAAAGTAAAGAATAACAGTTATAACCAATCCTTGTTGTTCTTGTTTTTCCTTTTTAACCCTAACCCTTCTGTGTTTCTTTCCTATAAAGAAACCGAATATATTTTGTTTTAAGGCATCCTAATTCACAACAAATTGGTGCGGTGAGCATGGAGGAAGATGCCTTCAACAAAGTATGGGATTGAAAAGTCCACTGGAGCGAACAATTTCGGCATGTGGCGCTTGAAAATGAAAGCCCTACTGGTTCATCTAGGTTGTTTAGAAGCGTTGAATGGAGAGGCAGCCATGAACGATGCGTTAACAGAAAAAGAAAAGATGACCATGATAGAAAAAGCCCACAACATAATATTGTTGAGCCTTTGTGATAAGATTCTTCGACAAGTATAAAAAGAGACTATGACATCAGGGTTATGGTTGAAACTTAAAAGTTTGTACATGAACAAATCTTTGGTGAATCGACTCTACCCGAAGCAAGCTTTGTATTCATTCAGGAAGAGGGAAGACAAAGTGTTGGCTGAGCAGTTGGATATGTTCAACAAGCTGATTCTTGAACTTGAAAATATTGATGTGAAGATCATTGATGAAGATCATACACTATTGTTGTTGTGCGCTTTGCCTAAAACACATGCTCACTTCAAAGAAACTCTCTTGTATGGAAGGGAGTCCCTGAGATTTGAATAAGTTCAATCAGCCTTGTATTCTAAGGACTTGAATGAATGAAAGGAGCATAAACCTTCGACGGTTGTGTCGCTACTGCGAAAATCGGCGCCGACTGAACAGAAGAGTCGCCACCGTGCGTTATTTATCCCAACAGAGGGAAAGGAAACACTCGAAGTAAACCTACCGCAAATACGGGAAAGGAATGGTCGTCCCAACCAAATTCCTGGATTCGGGAGTCGGTTACGCAAGGGGAAGGTATTAGCACCCCTCACGTCCGTCGTACTCGACGGGATCCACACTTGTTTTCTAGTACGGATTGTTATTCTATCTACTCTACAGGTCTGAGGTTAAAAGAAAATAAAATGACTCGGCAAAGTATCGCACTTTATGCCTACGTATTCCCGTCTGGAACGAGAAATCAGAGTCAACATAGTTCGCCTACCTACGGGAAAGGAGGGGAAGGTTGCTCGCTAGGATATCGCATCCTATGCCTACGTACTTTCATACAGCATGAAAGATCAGAGCAAACGTAGTTCGGGCTACGGAAGAACACAAATTTGTTTGACTGTTTTTTATCCTTCTGAAAAAGGTTTTCTCCTGATTATGGGTCCAAGCGGACAAAAATGACTCTTTGATTGGTTTACAGTCTTTTACGCAAGAACTGTTTTTTATTGATGTTTGACCTCTTATTGTATTTTTGACTGTTTTGAGATAGAAGAGAAAGAACTCTAACCTAGGGTTAAAATGGGAATCAAAATCTACCCTAATGTTGTCATGCATGGATGAGAACCTAATGTCTGTCATATTTCTCTCTTGCGCAGAGAGAAACAGAGATCCTAGGGGATAAACGGAAAAGCAACAACATATATACAGTAAAGCGGTAAAATGCATGAATGCAGCAGTACAAGCGAGGCAAGGGAGTCCCACTCAACCTCGAACCTAGAAAACAATGAGCAAAGTGAAACAGCTTCACCTCAACCTCCAGGGAAAAATTAACAAACAATACAGCAAAGAAAATAAAGCCCCAAAACCAGCTCTGACAGCACCCCCGCTCCAGTTGAACTTCCAAAATCAAACTCCTAACGGTACCCAAGCTACAACAAGCTTCTGTCTCCAAGAAATCCCCAAGCTCAAGCAAGCACAAAATCTTAATCAGTTGACAGCATCAGACAGCAAATAGCTCCAGACAGCAGTAAACCCTAGCTTTAATAGTTGCACAGTTTTGACATGAATAATCTTCATCTTTGGCAATCTTTGATATTCATCTCTATCTTCAATGGCTTTTTTCTTCCAGGCAAGCACTCCAGCAAAGAATTGATTTATCAGAGTAATTTGAATGTCAAACAGTTCATTGACGACCAAAGGAAGTCTGTGAACGGTTGACATTGCAACAGACTGTTTCCCTCAAAGTTCTACCTCCTAGATAAAACCACTTATCCCTCCAAAGGAGGGAGGTTAATATCATAGAGGGACGTTATGTCATAGAGAGGAATGGAAGCAAAGGAAGCTATCCATGTTTATGAAAGAATTTGTTCTATTTCAAAGGCTCTGCCTATTTTCTCCTATTTCTCCTAAGTCTTCAATAAGCACCTTCAATCCAAGCAATCTTCATGCACAAAGCCTTGATTATGGTATTCAATCTTCTCCATTGATTCTTCATGCTTCCACAAGCCCAAACCAAGCCCACACCCCAAATAAAACCAAAAGCCCAAGCAAGCAACATAAACCCCAAATGGGAACACCAACCAATCACACAATTTGTAAACTATATTAAAAATAGTAAAATAGTATTTAAAATTCTAGGATTTATTCTAAGGGGATTTCTATATCTACCCTACATACCCTATATGCCCCATAACCTAATTCGTTCTAAAAACCCCAAAGTAAAATGTCAGAATGCACCTATGTTGAGTTTGAACCCTAATTATACTAACCTAATGTTCTCTAATCAAAACTAATCAAGATTTAATCACAAAAATTTGAAATAAATCCAGGGGGAACTTAATGTTCTAATCTAACTACCAAAAAAAGAATGGAATCAAAATACGAATTTAAATGCCTAAACAAAATTCACCAAATGATATGTACAAACAAAATGAAAATAAAAACAATAAAATGTGAAAATTCACCATAAATGGAAAAAAAACCTAAAATAATATTTTTATTTTTTCACAATTTTCTTCAGACAATTACTAAAATGTAGCAAAAATCCCCATATCAAAATGATCATTTTTGAATTCTTTATGAATTATTTTGTGAATTATATGCAAGGAAAATGAAATGAAAATTCAATTAAAGAAAATAGAGCATGGAGGGGTGGTAACAACATTATTATAGTTCAGAATTAACATTGGGCCCAGGAGGGGGGTGCAGTTAACACTGCGCTGGGCCCAGTCTGCTCAGAAAGACACACACAAAAGAAAAAAGACCAGGGGGGGGAGGGGGGCGAATATCAACAAATTCGCCTTGGTATTCTTACTGGGCCCCAAACTGGGGGTGTAAGCAACAACAGGGCTTATAGCCCAAACCACATTACACGAGGGGAGGGGTGTCACGAGAAACCAAGGGAGTAGATCAACAAATTCTCCAATGGGCCTAATGCCCGAGCCCACTTCCAATCCATCTTCAGCAAAGTAAAACCCTAACATTCCTTTAACACTTCTAATGCTACTGTTCACCTTCCCCAAACTTGAAACCCTAGCGCCGTCCTCCCTCACCATCTCTGAGACCTCTCACAAGACTCTCTCCATCTCTCAATCTATCAACCCTAAACCTCTCACCTCAGAAACTCCCCAACAACTCTCGATAATCCATCTCACAAACACCATATAGCTCTCAACTGAAATACGAAAGGAAAAAACTACCATGGATGGAGCGTTCAGGGCAAACCTGGAGGAAGTTGCAGGAGAATCTTGAAGTATTGGCGTTCTTGTGAATCTGGCGAAGAAGAACGTTAGCGAGCTGACGATCGATGAGTCTGAAGAACACTTCCGGTGAAGATCTAAAGGATGCGATGAGCCTCCAAAGAGATCCTTCCTTTTTGCGTTTGAAGATCTTCGGCGGCGATGAAATTTTGGTGGCGAATAGATGAAGATCTGGATTCTGATGAGGTCTTGAGGACGGTCTATGAAGGTGGACGAAGAACGCAATGGATGTTCTTGAAAATTTCTGGAGATCTTTGATAGAGTGCTGATGAACGCAGATACAGATGATGATAATTGTATGCTTGAAATCTTTGTTGTTGAACGACGATGAAATCTGGAGATTGCACCTGATGATACTGATGAAGATCATACAAAAATGATGAAGATTATTGTTGAACGCATGAACATGCTGAGATTTTCTGGTGATGAAAATTGATGTTGTTGTTTGATGATTGTTGATGACCAGAGGGGATGACGAGGAAGATGAAGTTGGAAGGTGAATTTCTGGAGGTTTTGATGTTTTCGGTGAGTTAACGGTCTCCGACGACGGTTAGAGTGAATGTCGGCGAGCAGTAGGGTGGCCGGCGCGGCGGTTGCATGGCCGGCGGTGAAGGGACCGGCGAGGTGGAAGGTGGCAGAGGGAGTGAGGGAGAGTGTTACACGCGTGCAGGGAGTGAGATGAGGGGGAGCCACGTGGGAGGCATGCAGAGTGAGAGAGAGTGAGGTGGAAGAAGTTCTGGCGTACGCGTGGCAGACCTATTTATATGACAAGTGTCATCGCTGGGACTTGGACTCTTAACTTGGGCTGATTAATGGATAATTGGCCCAATTGGATCTAAATTTTGATTAATGACTCAATTAACCACCAAATGACGATCAGACTAATTAACCAACAACAAAAAAAAATTAATAATGAAATTCTGATTAAAAATAAAACGAAAATCAACTAAACCCTAATTAAAATCCCTAATTAAACCTAATTAAAGCCTAAAACGAAAATTAAAATAAAACCTAATTAAAATCTAATTAACCCTAGTTAATCTATAAAACAAAATAAAACCTAAATAATCAGAAAAAGAATTTAACATCTAAAAATCTAATTAATTCTGAAAAAACAATTAAACTCTAAAAACTCTAAACATTTAAATCCTTTTTCTTTTTCAAATCTAATCTATTAATTTGAAAAACAATTAAAACTAATAAAAATCTAAAAACACAATTAATCCCTATTTAAAAACTATTCTATTAAAAGAAAATGATAATATCTATTTATCTATTTTTTAAAAGAAGATCAATATCTGATTATATCTATCTCTTTTTTTTTAAACAACTATTAAAAGGAAATTAATATCTAAAAAAAATAAAAGTCTAATAAATCTCTAAAATAAGAAAAGAAAATTTATTTAAAATTCTAAAAATTATATATAAAAAAATCTATTAAATCCAGAAAAATCCAATTAAATGCATTAAAATCCAGAAAAATGACAGAAAAATCCTAAAAATGCCAGGAGGCCGATTAAACCGAATAAAACCCAATTGCGCAACCGTAGCGAAACCCGGGCACCCAGATGGCCTGAAAACACAGGGAACGAGCACCAATTCTCAACAGACTTTTATTCCAACCGGCCTGGACTGCCTGAAACGCCAGGGGCTATAATCCCGATAAAATCCAACTGACCGAGAAAATGTCATGTATGCAATATGCGAATGCAAAATGCGTCGAAACATAAACCAGATACGGGGATCAGTTGGTCAAATTTTAGGGTGCAACAGGTTGGTGAAGATTTGACTGTTAAGGGAAAATTCTTGCGAAAGGATGGTAAGTTCGACAACAAGAAAGGTAAAAGTCATAAGAAGTATTATAGTGGCGAGGAATTTGGTATTCGATGTTATCACTGTAAGAAGGAGGGTCACACAAAAAAGTGTGCCCTGAACGCCTGAAAGATCTTGGAGGTAAAGATAATGGCAATGCAACTATTGTTCAAGATGACTTTGAATCATCTGATGTTCTCGTGGTTTCAAGCGACGACTCAAGAAAGGATTGAATTATGGATTAAGGTTGCACTTGGCATATGACTCAAAACAGAGAATTGTTCGAGGAGCTATATGATCAAGATGGTGGATCAATGCTGCTGGGAAACAACAAAGCTTGCAAAATTGTAGGTATTAGATCTGTGAGATTTAAGCTCCATGATGAGTCAATAAGGTTATTGACTAAAGTCAGGTATGTACCTGATTTGAAGAGAAATTTGATTTCTCTTGGCGAATTCGACAGAAAGGGATATGTTTTTCAAGGAGAGAAAAGTATCCTAAGAGTCATGAAGGGGTCGAAGGAAGTCTTGAGAGGCGTAAAGAAACAAGGCTTGTATATCCTTGAGGCTGAAGTTGTATGTGGTTCGACAAATGTCGCATCCATAAAACCTTTGTCGAAAACAGAAATTTGGCACATGAGATTGGGCCATGCCAGTGAAAGAGGTCTAGTAGAATTGGGGAAACAAAATATTCTTGGAGGAGAAAAAGTCAAAAAGCTAAAATTTTGTGAACCCTGTGTACTTGAAAAATCTTGCAGAGTGAAGTTCAACAAAGGCAAACAAAGAAATCATGGATCCCTTTATTACATCGATGTTGATCTTTGGGGGCCTACAAGGTGTCCATCATATTCAGGAGCAAGGTATTTTATATCCATAGTCGATGATTATTCCAGAAAGTTATGGGTATTCATCCAGAAGACTAAGGATGAAACTTTTGACAATTTCAAAGGTTGGAAGACTCTAGTTGAAAATCAGACTGGTAGAAAGGTCAAGAGGTTGAGAACTGACAATGGCCTTGAATTTTGCAATGAGGCGTTCGACAATTTTTGTGCTGCCTTAGGTATTGCAAGGCACAAAACTAATGTAGGTACTCAATAACAAAATAGTTTGGTAGAAAGGTTTAATCGAACTATTTTGGAAAGAGTTAGATGCATGTTGACTAGTTTTTGGTTAAAGAAGGTGTTTTGGGCTAAGGCTGTTTCAACAGCAACATATCTGATAAACATATGTCCATCGACTGTGTAGATATGAAGACACCTGAAGAAGTTTGGTCGGGACATCCACCTAGTCTCAACAAACTGAGAGTATTTGGCTGTGTGGCCTATGCTCACATTAGGCAAGACAAGGTCGAACCTAAAACTCTAAAATACATGTTCATGAGATACCCTGAAGGAGTAAAAGCTTATAGGCTATGGTGCCTAGAGCCAGGTCATATGAGGTGTATCACCAGTCGAGATATAATTTTCAATGAAGCTGAGATGGCTTTCAAGAAAACTGATGATGCTGACGAAGAGCTGGAACAATGAGAGATTCCTGTTGAGGTGGAACATGTTGATGATGAATTGTGTATCCTAGATAAAGTAGAAGAAGAAGCAGAAGACGTTGTCGAAGATGAGGAGACTGATAATGGCTACTTGCTAGTAAGAGATATATTGATAAGAGTCATCAAGCCACCTCAGAGAGTTGGGCATGCAGATCTTATAGCTTATGCCTTAATCTCTGCAAGTAAGGTTCTAGACGAAGAACCTAGAGACTATAAGGAAGTTATGAGGAGTCGAAATAAGAATGAATGGCTAAAGAGAATGGACGATGACATAAAATCTCTTCATGATAACAACACCTGGGAAGTGATTAAGAAACCTGCCAGAGCCAGGTTAGCCAGCTGTAATTGGATTTTCAAAGTTAAGGAAGGAATCAAAGGAATGACGACAAAAAGATACAAGGCAAGATTGGTCACTAGGGGGTTCACTCAAAAAGAAGGTGTTGACTTCAATGACGTGTTTTCTCTTATTGTGAAGCACAAGTCTATTCGAATGTTGCTTGTCATAGTGGCACATTTTGACCTTGAACTAGAACAGATGCATGTGAAGATTGTGTTCTTGTATGGTGATTTGGATGAAACAATCCTAATTAGGCAACCTGAAGGATATGTCGAAAGGGGGAAGGAAGATTATGTCTGCAAACTGAATAGATATTTATATAGACTAAGACAATCTCCTCGAAAGTGGAATAGGAGATTCAACAAGTTCATGGCACGCATAAGTTTCATCAGAAGTCAGTTCGACCACTGTGTTTACTTCATTTTTCGACCGGGTAATTCATTTGTTATTTTGTTGCTCTCCGTGGATGATATTCTAATAGCAAGCAACAATGTCGAAGATGTAATGAGGGTGAAGGCTGAACTCAATAAGTAGTTTGAAATGAAGGATCTGAGAGATGCGTCTAAAATTCTTGGGATTGACATCCGAAGAGATAGAAAGTAGCCAAAATTATGCTTGTCTCAAGAGGCATACCTACAGAAAATTCTTGGAAAGTTTGGTATGTCAAATTCAAAGCCTGTGTGACTCCGAAAAATCCTCAATTCAAGCTGAGTATAGATCAGTGTCTTAATACTGATGTCGAAGAAGCTTATATGAATAGTATTTCATATGCTAATATAGTGGATTCTTTGATGTATGTTATGGTCTGTACTAGACCCGACATATCATATGCAGTAAGTCTTGTAAGCAGGTATATGGAGAATCCTGGAAAGGCTCACTAAAAAGCATTGAAGTGGATCCAAAGGTACATAAATTGGTCTTTGAATAGAGTCCTAATTTATGGTGGAGCCTTGGGCGAAGATAGTAAAGCAGCTATCGAAGGATATGTCGAATCTGATTATGCAGGTTGTATGGATTTTAAAAAATCTAGTTCTGGATACATGTTCACTATGTTTGGCACAACAATCAGTTCAGAAGGTAGTTGCCTTATCAACCACTGAAGCGGAATATATCGCCTAACTGAAGCTGTAAAGGAAACATTGTGGCTTGAAGGTCTTGCAAAAGGGCTGAAACTTCAAAGTCAAGTTGTCACTGTTAAATGTGATAGTCAAAGTGCAATACATCAGTCAAAAAATTCGGCCTATCATGAGCGAACCAAGTACATTCATGTGAGGGTACATTTCGTCATAGTGGTAATCGAGCGTGGAGAAGTCCACGTGTTAAAGGTTTCGAAAAATCATAATGTTGCTGATATGATTACCGAGACGTTTCCTAGTTGCAAGTTTTTCCACTATATACAGTTGTTAAAGTTGCATGAAGAAAACTAATTTTTTTCTTGATGTTATAGAGTTAGATCCAAGGTGGAGATTTGTGAGATTTTGGATCGAACTCTAGTTAAGCATGTCGTCGAAGTCTGTTTATATGCTATTATCGAAGACCTACATGCTGTAGTCGGATTGTGTTCTAGTATGTAGTTGTCGATTTGGGTCTTTCGTTAAGGATCTAATTGTTTAAGTTAGCTTGTAATGAGTAATTGTTAAAAAACTCATTAGTTTAGTATGTTAGGTTTTATTATAAATGGCATACTAGTTTCTCATCTTAAGTGTGGTATGACAAATCCTAATTAGGATGAGAGAGTTATTTGTTATTCTTGAATACTTGTAATCTGATTTTAAGAGAAAGTAAAGAATAACAGTTATAACCAATCTTTGTTGTTCTTCTTTGTTTTGCCTTGTTAATCCTAACTCGTGTGTGTTCCTTGCCTGTAAAAAACTAAATATAATTTGTTTTAAGAGATCCTAATTCACAATAAATATACTAAAAAGTTAAAGTTTATTATTATTTTTAATTAAGTTATTATATTAAATAGATAATAAATTAGGTGACGTCTAAGGTAATTAAATAGATATTAAATATACTTGTTGTTCTTTTTTTAATAAACATTTATATATGTTTTGTACTAAAAAAATATTAGCATGTGTTAGTATCAAAGTATGTTCTAGGAAAATGCGACTAGCTCTTTAGCACAATGTCTCTAGAGAGCTTCATTATTGTAAGAAAAAAATTAAAATATAAATTTGTGAATATTTATATTTCACATAGTTGTAATTAGTTAGTTGTTGCAGAATCTAATAAAACTCTATAAATAGAGAAATTCTGTTGGAAGAAAATAATGTTAAATATGTAATTTATTGTTTTAGAAAGATTAGATTTGATTTAGAAAAATTGGATTTGATTTAGAAAGATTAGATTAGATATTTTTGCGCTTTTATAGTTTGGGATTTGGCTTGGGACGAGGGCTGGAAATGAGTCGAGTCGAGTCGAGTCGAACCCACCTCAGCTCGGCTCGACTCATTAAGAATTGGTTCGAGTTCGAGTTCGACACGAACTTTTTTTTAAGTTCAAACTCGACTCTTTATAAGTTCACGAACAGTTTGGTTCAACTCGTTAGGTTCATCTCATTAGGTTCAGCTCACATGACTCACAGACTTAAAAACTATTTTTTTAAAAATATATATATTTTAGTATATTTGACATTTTAAATAAATATATTTTTTTAAAATAAAATATTAAAATAAAATAAAAGTTATCATATTGAAATTTAATTTTATATTCGAAATCTACTAATTCAAAACCTACACAACTTTCAAGAGATACATTTGAGAGCCTAATTAAAAAACTACTAGATTAAATTTTTCTAAGATTTGGAGTAAATATTTAACCTAATCTTAAAGACATTATAATTCTTCTCATATGTAACCGAGTTGACTCATGAACCTAACGAGTCGAACTATGTATAGTTCAAGTTCAATTCATTTAGTTAACGAACTTAATTTTTCGCTCATACTCAATTCATTTGGTTCATGAACCTAGTTCAATGATTTAATTGTCGAATCGAATTCCGAACTATTTTCGAATTGGCTCGGTTCATTGCCAGCTCCACTTGGGATGCAAGCTAACCTAAATATATAAATAGGGAGAACCCTTTATTTTGTAAACATCTCATCTTATCTCATCATATTTTGTAATTCACAGTTTGCAATTGCAAATGAAATAACAGAATTTTCACATTTTGTGGGCAGAGAGTTCTCTGCAGAAAATTGTTCATCTTCTTCTCCAACGTTTACTTTCATTATTTCTTTCTAAACTTTTCTTTCATTGTCATTACGTGAGTTGAAACAATATTGAGATCAAGATTGATTGAGTAAAATTCTCCATAGGTTATGGATGAATTTCCAACATCTGGTATCTAGATCTCCGGTTACGATCCAAGGAAGGAAAATCGTGATGGCGATGAATCATCCAAACGAGCACTTTCCGACAAACCTTCCAATTCTCAAGAAAGATAACTATGAGAATCGGTGCAAGCAGATTAAGGTAATTTTCTGTTATCAAGATCTTTGGGATCCTGTGAAGAGAGGAGTAACACCGCTTGCAGAAAACGCGACGAATCAAGAAAAGGGTGCATTCAAAGAATTGAAAAAGAAAGATTATAAAACTCTCTTTATAATCCATCAATGTATATATCCAAATGATTTTGAAAAGGTTAGCGATGTAGAATCAGCGAAGGAAGCGTGTGAGATTCTTGAAAAGTCGTTTGGAGACGCAGAAAAGGTGAAAGAGGTGAGGTTATAACTCACAAGAGAACCTATGAATTGCTTCAGATGGAAGAAAGTGAAAGTATAGAAGATTTCTTCACTAGAGTTATAAAGCTGGTGAATCAAATCAAGGTATATGGAGAAGTGTTGACATCAAGATCAGTTGTTGCAAAGATCTTCAGGTCGTTGGCTCCAAAGTTTGACCATGTGGTAGCAGCCATAGAAAAGTCGAAAGACTTGTCAACATTGACGAAGGAAGAGCTTCAAGGGGCGCTTGAGTCTCATGAACAAAGGATGGCTGAGAGAGTTGCAGGAAAGTCGAAGAGTGATATGGCTTTGCAAGCATGGTCAGAAAAGGAAAGGAAAGGCAAAGGAAGCTGGAATGACAACAAAGGTAAAAGAGGCTACGACAATTCGACTAGTCGAAATCAGCAGGAAGGAAACTGGTCGAATCAAAGAAAACCCTAGAGCCAAGACAACAAATAAGTGGTGTTGTAGGTAGAAGAAGCGACGGTGGACGAAATACTCATAAAAGTCGCATTCAGTGTTTCAATTGTCAGAAGTATGGTCACTATTTTAGTGAATATCGAGAAAAGAAGAAGAATCAAGAAACTGATGCAAAGATGGCGAAACATGTAGAAAAAAAGATATTGCTAATGGTCACAACAAGAGACGAAGAAAGATTCCAGGACCAATGGTACTTGGACTCAGGATGCTCATCACACATAACTGGAAGGAAATATTGGTTTATCAACATGAAACCCTTGTCGAAGAACATGGTAATATTTGCAAATGACAATATTCTAGCAGCTGAAGGTATTGGCGATGTTTTGATTATGAGGAAATATGGCAAGAGGTCAACAATTTCCAATGTGTTGTACATACCAGGCATGAAGAGTAATTTGCTCAGTATAAGACAACTATTCGAAAAAAACTACAAGGTGTCGATCAAAGACAAGATGATGAGAGTTATCGACGCAGGTGGTAAGTTGATCTTGAAGGCTCCAATGTCTCAGAATAGAACCTTCAAGATTGAACTCAATGTGATGAAGCACAAGTGCCTAGCAACTACAGCTAACAGAGATGAATGTTTATGGCATTTTCGACTAGGCCATCTCAACTTCAATGACGTTAGAGAGCTAAAGAGGAGAAATATGGCTTCAGGATTACCTGAAATCGACATTCCAAGTGAAGTTTGTGAATAGTGAATTTAGTCGAAACAACAGAAGAATAACTTCAGCAAGGATGCAGGAAGGAAGTCGAAGGCAATTCTGGAAGTCATATACTCTGATTTATGTGGTCCAATCCAGGTGGATTCGATTGCAGGCAAAAGATACTTTGTCACATTCGTAGATGATTATAGTCGAAAGCTATGGACTTACCTCACCAATAAGAAAAGTGATGTGATCGAGGTATTTTCCAGATTCAAATCTATGGTTGAAAGACATAGTGGCCGAAAGCTGAAAATTCTGAGGACTGATGATGGTAGAAAGTATGTATCGAAAGAGTTTGATACATTATGTGAAAAAGACGGGATTATGCATGAGGTGGTGCCACCCTACACTCCACAACAAAATGGAATTGCAGAAAGAAAGAACAGAACCATCATAAATATGGTGAGAAGTATGTTGAATGGAAAGCATCTACCCAAAGAATTATGGGGAGAAGTGGTTTCAACAACAACATACTTATTAAACAGATGTCTAATGAAGAAGCTAGAAGGAGTCACACCAGAAGAATGTTGGTCTGGTGTCAAGCTTAGCTCGAGTCATTTGAAGGTGTTTGGATCTATAGCACATAGACATGTGCCAGATCAGTTGAGAAGAAAAATTGATGACAAGTCGAGTCAAATGATTCTGATAGGATATCATTCGACTAGAGGTTACTAGTTATTCGACCCAGTGAATAAGCAAGTATTGATCAACAGGGACATGATCATAGATGATGTTAAAGAATGGGATTGGATTGAGAATGTCAAGAAGGATTCAGTGAGAATCTTTTATGAAGAACCAACCGTTGAAGTTGAAAGTGAAGTTCGATAAGAACAAGTCAGATATGAAGCTGGCCCAAGCAGACCTCGAAGAGCAAGACACATGCCTGCAAGGTTGCAAGAATGTGTGATTACATCAGATAATGTGGTCAATAAAGAAGGTGAGCTGGTACACTATGCTTTCTACGCAGATTTTGAACCAGTCAATGCAGCTGAGGCATTGAAAGATTCGAAGTGGGTGAAAGCAATGAATGAGGAGTTAGACTTCATCAAAGTCAACAACACGTGGTCACTTGTCGGTTTGCCTCAAGTTAAGAAGGAAATTGATGTGTAATGGGTTTACAAGGTGAAGGTGAATCCTAAAGGAGAAGTAACCCGACACAAGGCGAGATTTGTGGTGAGAGGATTTTTTCAGAAGGAAGTAATCGAATTCAACGAAGTTTTTGCACCTGTTTCTAGGATCAAAACAATTAGATTGGTTGTTGGGATAACAAATATGAACAATTGGCACACATGTTAGATGAACATGATGTGTTCATTCCTTAATGGCCCCTTAGACGAAGAAGTTTATGTTGCACAACCAGCTAGGTTTGTGAAACGAGGCGAGGAAAGAAAGGTGTACAGGCTGCATAAAGCCCTGTATGGACTTAAGCAAGCTCCAAGAGCTTGGAATAAGAAAATCGACAGCTTCTTAAGGGATAAGGAATTTGTAAAGTGTACGACTGAACATGGAGTGTACGTAAGAAGAAGCAGCCGTGAACTTCTTATACTATACCTTTATGTCGATGACCTGTTGAAATGTCAGACTTGGGAAATCTCTCATATTTACTTAGCATCAAATTCTACAAGAGTAGTATATGATTGATGATGCACCAAAGAAGATATACAGGTGAAATACTCAAGAGATTTGAGATGCAATATTGCAACCCAACTTCGACTCCAACTGAGACCAGATTGCAACTGTCAAAGGATTCGGATGAAGATGATGTCGACCTAACCCAATATAGAAGACTTAATGGGTTACTTCGATACCTTTGTCACACAAGGCCTGACTTAGCATACAATATGGGTATGGTAAGTAGATTCATGTAAAAGCCAAAGGTATCGCACCTAGTAGAGGCAAAGAGGATACTGAGGTATCTAAAAGGGACTCTCGACTATGGAATTTTTTTTCTGCAACTGATGAAGGAAAAGAATGCAAGTTAGTGGAATACACCGACTCTAGTTGGTGTAGTGATGTTGAGGATAAAAAGTCCACAGCTGGCTATGTGTTTATGCTAGATGGTGTACCCGTTTCTTGGAGTTCGAGAAGGAGGCAGTATTGGCTATGTGTTTGCGAAGTAGAATATATAGCCACTTCTCTTTATATATGTCAAGCAACCTGA
Organism: Lathyrus sativus; assembly: GCA_963859935.3. Taxonomy (NCBI): domain Eukaryota; kingdom Viridiplantae; phylum Streptophyta; class Magnoliopsida; order Fabales; family Fabaceae; genus Lathyrus; species Lathyrus sativus. The sequence continues at coordinate 665,369,950 of OZ012737.1, read as the reverse complement.
ATGGTAAACCTGGTCGAAGAGATCACAACAAAGAGTCATGGAGCAATTACCATGAAGATTGACAACATGTCAGCTGTCAACTTGGAGAAGAATCCAATAGCACACGGCCGAAGCAAGCACATCGAAATGAGGTTCCATTATCTTCGAGAGCAGGTAGCAGAAGGGAAGATGAATTTGGAACACTGCAGAACTAAGAATCAGATTGCAGACATCATGACAAAGGGAGTGCCGGTCGAAGTGTTCAAGAAGCTAAGGTCTATGATGAATGTAGATGTTTTAGACACAATGAATTAGGTGGTGTATTAAATATGTAACTCATTGTTTTAGAAATATTTGATTTGATTTAGAAAGATTAGATTTGATTTAGAAAGATTAGATCAGATATGTTTGGGCTTTTATAGTTTGGGCTTTGACTTAGGGTGTAAGCTAACCTAAATCTATAAATAGGGAGAAACCCTTATTTTGTAAACATATCATCTCATCTCATCTCATCATATTTTGTAATTCACAGTTTGCAGTTGCAACTGAAATAACAGAATTTCCACAGTTTTTGGGCAGAGAGTTCTCTGCAGAAAATTGTTCATATTCTTCTTCTCCAATGTTTACTTTCTTTCTTTCTAAACTTTTCTTTCATTGTCATTACGTGAGTTGAAACAATCTTGAGATCAAGATTGATTGAGTGAAATTCTTCATAGGTTGTGGTTGAATTTCCAACAAATAAGACAAAAATTAACCTTGTTTGAGGTAATTTTCATCGGAAACATTTCTAAATCATTTTTTTTTGTTTTTAGAGTTTAATTGGTATATATTAGCAGTGTAAAATAATTTTACACTGTCATCCATGTCATACTATTAACTTAAAAACTACAGTCTAACGTGGCAAGATACACGAGGGTGAGTGGTTGACAATGTAAAATGATTTTACACTATTAGTACATACCAATTAAATTCTTATTTTTAATGTTATTTATAATCTAATAAATGAAGACTCTTTGATATTTCTTCTTCATTTTATTATGAATTTTATTTTAAAATTAGAAGAGAACCTCTAAATTGTTTGAAATAACCCATATCAACATTCGAAGAAAAAAAAACATCACGTCTATAATTATATTTTTTTTCATCATGATTTTAAATTATTCATTCTCATCCCTATCTTGCACACACAACTAAAAGAGAAATTAACCTGTCACCTCCAATTATACCTCAGACCCCCTTCCCAATGTGCATGAGAAAACCAAATTGCCCCTACAAAAAATTTCTTGAAATTTCAAAATTTACCGTGTTTGGGACGGAAATTTCAAATTCTTGGGGCGATACCGGAAATTTCACTTGAACTACCGGAAATTTAGAAAACGTTGAGTTTTTCCACTGAAATTTCATAATTTACAGTATTTCATACCAGAAATTTTGAAGTTTATGGTATTTTCTATTGGGAAATTAAAAAAATATCGATACAGAACCCATAATTTATACCGGAAAATTTTAAAAATCTGGTATAGAACCCATAATTTTTTACTAGAAATTTTAAAATTTCCGTTAGCTTCAGAAATCTGGTTTTGTATCGAAAATTTTGAAAATTCTGATAGTTGACATCATTGTTTTTTTTAAATATTTTCTTCTTCTTTTGCAGTGAAATTTAGAGGCAGAGACAACACTATTGCAGGGAGAACTGTCGATCGAGCGGCAGACCAAGGTAGGGGTGACAGGGGTACTGATGATGAGTCTTCCCAACTACGGGCAACACGAGTGGCCTCAACCGTTTCACATCGGAAGCAGTTGGATAAGCGAGGTCATTTCTAGGCACCTTGTTCCACTCAACCCCGACCAGTTCGATCAGTAGAGCAGGCTACAGATGAGGTGCTTCTAGATATTCTTGTATCTAATCCTGTTGGTGAGCCAGTGGTTGAGTCGACGATTGATCTAATTTCTCAGGAGGTTGCTCTAGAGGTTTTTAAGGATGTTGGTTTAGAGGAGGATGCTCTGGTGGTACAGCCAGATGATGTTGTTGGCGAGTCGGGCCCATCAGTTATTGCTGACATGGAGGTTACGACTCATTTGATTGAGCCCTCTGTCCATACGGATGGAGGATTCCTAGGAGGTCCCATCGTCTAGTAGGTGCTTATAGAGTATGCTGAGCATGTGGCTTTACGATTATGGCAGGACGAGGTATGTCTTTTATGTTTAACTTTAATTTTTGTTTATATATGTCTGTCACATAGTAACTTCATCAACTCTGGTTGTGCCATTAAAGATCGAGCAGTCACTGTTCAACACCTCTCATAGTGTGAAGATGATTATTTAGAATGGTACTTCACTTTATCACACCCTCACATCACCCCACCTCCAGATGATGTCGGGCCTTCTGATGATCAGGTATCTGTTGATGACGTGTCGCCACTGCCTCCTTCAGCAGATCACACTAGTAACCAACATTGCCTCCATATTATTGCAGTTATTATGGACAACCTCATGGGTTTGGTAAATCCATATGGTGAGGTTTATACTGGATTAACTCCGGCTGCACACATAGCCCATGTGGGATCTATTTAGATATATTTTGTTTTATGTATTATTTGTATCATTTGTATATTATTCATACATCTTTATTTGCTAATATTTTTGATCTTCCTTCAATTGCAATGTGAACATTACAATATGATTAACATCTGATAATGAATTACATAACTTAAGCTGAAAAAACTTAACACTACAATATGATTAATAAATGAGAAAAACCTAAGCACTACCAGACGCTTAAGGACGTCTCAACATCTCTATTATGTCGTCAACGGATCTTGAAAGCTTAGCATCTAACTCGATCAACCCCTTTGTTATCCTATAGCGAAGTGATCTCCATATTTCCTTCACATCTTCGTTGGTATTCAACTCAATAAGGTTGTATTTCACTCTCCCGTTAGTATCAATCCAATATTCACAAAACTTGATCTTTCTCACCTTTCTGTTTTCGCCATCAGGCAAGAATTCATTCAACATCGACGTCAGACCGACAAGAGATGTGGTGCCATCGGGAAGCCGAAATCTATAGGAGGAGAAACTCCGTTGAAGTACACTTCTGCCTTAATCTAAAATTGAGGAAGAGATATTTTTTGAGATGTGTTTATCAACAACATGTGACCCCTATTTATACAACTTTATATCTATTCTGGACCACATAAACTGTCGGGGCAATCACAACCATACAAAAGTGTCAGAAAATTCCTGATCATCCAAAAAATCATACAAATGAAGCTACCAAAAATTTCACTTAGGTTGAAATTTCTAGTATCATCACAGAAATTTCAAATTTTCAGAACAGGTTGCAACTTAGCAGAAATTATTAAATTTCAGGTACATCAGAAATTTCAAATAAGTTACCGGAAATTTGATGTATTTTTTTTACCTAGGGGCAGTTTTGGAAATATGAAACTTAGGGGAGGGGTGCCAGGTATAACTTGGGGGGGGGGGGGGGTGATAGGTTAAATTTTCCAACTAAAGTTGTTAAAAAGTCTAGTCCGACACAATCAACTTTGGTATGATGGGCTAACACGTATTATGGAAATATGCCTAAAAAACCTCAAGTGAGCAAGAGAAAACTTTTTTGGCTCATTTAATTCGATTAGTAGTTAACGTTCAATTAACAATTGACTTGATCAATGGGTTGGCCAATTTGGTCAATAACTTGGGATGCTCGAGTAGGTTTGTGATTCGAGTGTGGAAATCTAGCCATTAGGATTTTAAAATATCATAAATATGGGGCTCAATTATTTTTGTTACTAAGAGAGTAAAGAAGGTTGATGATAGATATGCAATTCTAGTGAGAGAAACATAGTGTAAATGGTAGAAATTTTTAGGATTGAAAGCTAATAATTTAGTAGACCTTTTGAGATATTTAATAAGACTGAGAAAAACTTCTAAACATATGAGATTTGTAAGATTCATCTATTGAGTGTTGGAGATATTGAAAAATACTTAGGGGATAAAAAATGAGGTTTTTTCTTAGTAACAAGAATTACTATTTTCTTGTAATATATTTATAATCTCTTGTAACTCAGTATAAAGAATCTAAATCTATCACAAAAGTTCAATGTTACACATCATTATTACGTTAGCGAAAATTGACGTCGTTGTTGACATTTGGATGAAAAGGATTAGCGTGATACATTTTGAAAAATTGAGAGACTCAAATGGTATTTTTATACATATATGAGACCAAAATGAACCTCGAATATAAGATATGAGACGAAAAAGAATATTAAACATATTTTTAAAAGGAAATTTTAAAATTATAAGCTCCATTTCAAAGTGAACCTACTCACGTCATTTCATAAAAAAGCAAAAATCCACCTCCACATTTTTAATTCAGGTCTAATTTAAATAACTACTCAAAACTTTTAATTTATTTTAGGATTAAATATATTTGTGGTCCTCCGAAATATCTCAAATTTCGTTTTTAGTCCCTCAAAATATTTTTTTTAAATAATAGTCCTCCTAAAATTTTTCATCCACAGTTTTGGTCCCTAATACTAAAATTGTCGCTAAGTAATAATCTATCGCTAATTATGTCACTAAATTGTAAAAATTGTCGCTAAGTTGCAAGGACCAAAAGTGTCGATGAAAAGTTTTAAGAGGTCTATTATTTAAAGAAAATATTTTGAAGGACTAAAAACAAAATTTGAGATATTTAGAAGGACCACAAACATATTTAATCTTTTATTTTATCTAAAACAAAATTATAAGTTCGATAAAAATTCATTATTTTTTCCATGATCACATAAAATCTATCATTTTTGTTTCAAATCTCTCATTTTATTGAATTTAAAATATTATTTTGTAAGGGGACAATTTCCATAATCCACAAACATATTATTCTTTTAACAAAAATTGATTAAATAAATCAATTATCAAATCTTCCTAAAATCAAAGATATAAAAAAAATCCAATTAAAATACGATCTAAAACAATGTATCTCCATATAATGCAAAATAAATAAAAAATTGTTTCCTTTAATAAATAGAAACCTTAACACAAACATATAAATATATTTATATAGTCCAAAATGTGCCTTATGGCAATAAGGTACCCTATGACATACTTAAAATGTTCCAAAGGGTATCTTAGTATAAAAGTAGTGGTCAAATACTTTCCACGGTCTTGCATATTGAGTCTTTGTAACATTTTGATCATTTTCTTGTTTATGTTTCAAAACAATAGTTTTTTTTTTTGGTTTCAAAATTATTATTTTTGAATATTTTGTTGAAAAAATATTAATATTTGCAGTACATAACAAATTAAAGCATCTTTTTACTACAAATATTTAACTTAAATAATTATATTTAATACAAGTTTTTGATTTATAACATTGTTAAGAAACAAAAATAACAAAAATGACCAAATTATTACAAAGACCAAACACAAAGGACCACGGAAAAAATAATCTTAAATACATAGGAGTTTTATTGATTTTTTGTGAAAATAGTTTGATCAACTTAGTTGAATGAAGTCTGTTTAGTAATATATTTAATGTTGGTTATTCGAGTATTTGGTATCATCTTTGCACAATTGCATTATAGCAATCATAATGTCGTTTGATAGGAAAAAATCAAGTGAATCACGTTAGATAAAACATATTAATGTGAGATCGGATCATAAAATTATTTTCATCTAGAGAGAAACTTATTAATGTCATACACAAAATCTTCAAAGAAATTTGATATTTGTTAAGGTAAGTTTGTTAGATAAAGGAGACTTATTTAGAGGAGGATGAATAGATCTCCAATAAAATAATAAGTTCAAATAATATTTGAACCCTTCAAAGCCTTCGCTCCATCGAATCTAAACTTGAGTAATTTTGTTCAAAAACTTTAAATCCACACTTTGATTTTGAAGGTAAATTTCACCTTGATTTTCTTATTTAAAATCTTTATAAGATCTCAACCCATTTTACAATACCAAAAGCTAAATTGGATGTTATCAACTTAATTCTAAATAACACCCAAACAATGAATGATTATGTGTACTTTATTTATGTTATGCATAAAACCATGGTGGAAGATGAAAAATACTCTTAGTATGTTTCAGGTTTCGTTTATAATTTTACCAGAATCATTGAAAAGAAATTATGCATGTAACAAGTATATATATGAGCAAGTATAAATCAAAAGGAATGAGAAACAATACAAATTTTCAAGATTTTTTATTCATAGTTCAACCTTTGCAGGTCATGTGTCGATCTCCAGAGACAACACATCTAACCGAACCTACAAGCTTTAAAACTGCAACACATGTGTCGATCCATAGAATGTATGTGTCGACCTATAGAAGAGAAATTCTTCTATGTGTCAACCTATAATCGTATGTATCGATCTATAGCAGAGTTTTCATAATTGTTTATGCATAAAATCATTTCTTAATGCATGGATCTTTTCTAATCCTTTTCTAACATGTTATCATGCTCCCTAATGTTAAAATGCACAACTAGACTCAGATGATACTGTCCATGTACATAAACCCTAAAATATTTTAATTTTAATATCATACAAAACACTTAGAAAGCTTGTTGCATATTCTTTATGGATACTAGCAAGTGGCATGGTCCAACGAACAGAGTATTTAAATACAATTTATATGATATAAACTTTGATCTTTCAATGGTAATAAAATAGAACTGAAACAAATTTCTAGGTGAAGATATATGGTCAATTGATTGTAACCACCCCAAAACCCCTAGGATTTCAACGTCATACCCTAAATCTTCGAACATTGTAAACCTTCATCATTCAGTGATTAGAAAATAAAACTGAAATTAGGTGAAGATGTATGTGTAAGCGGAAATATTCATGGATATTATATGAGATTAAAACATCAATACTTACTTGTTGAAGTCATGATTCAGAATTCCGAATGGATGAATGACCAAATCTTCCTCTGTATCTCACACTCCCGTTCACAACTTTCAATGGGGCAAGTTATGGAGCCGTCAGTTATGTTTCTGATTCTTTTTGTGATTACAGAGGGGACCTAGCCATATAATATATATAACCCTAGTCCCTACCCATTATGGGCCCAAGGTTAAAGCCCACACTTTTACCCACACCAATCAGGTTTCAGATACTCAGCCATTAGATAAAATTGATCACTTAATTAATTAAAGAGCTTATATATGCACCCCCATCAGAATCACGATTAACCCGTTTTTCACAAACTAAACCACAATTGGTTGTAGTCCATAAAATGTTAGATAAATCTAACATTCTCCCACTTGAACAAAATCAATTGTATTATTTTTATATTTAAAATACATTTTGAAAACGACTCTCGGGTTAATGACTAATTCCTTAAAATGCGGCCGCATTTTAAGGAAATCCATGATTCCAAGTGCAGTATCTGAATATGACTCCATCCAACAAAAGTTAAGCAGTATTGAATCACGATGATTATTATGTCCTTCATTGACATAAAACCTTTCGTGGTTACAAACACTACATACTCCGTCAACTAGTCATCAGTGTGGAGTGTGGCAAGAAAATAACATGCTAACGTGATCCAACAATCATTTGCTATTTTCTTCGTCAGTCCTTAACAATTTGTCTCCAATGCATTAAACACAAAGAAATTGTATGGTTTTACAAACCATAATGCCTCAGCTCCAATATGACGTCGACCACCGGCACAGTGGTCCTGACAATGCCGAGCTTAAAATCATACTTCAGCTCCAATATGGCATCAACCACCGGTATAGTGGTCCCGAAGACACCGAGCTCAAAATAATAACCATGCCTTGAACTCCAAACTAGTGTCGACCATAGGCATAATGGTTTCGATGACACTGAGTCCCAAATTTAGCAATTTACATGTAAATAAACAATGACAAATGATAATAATAATAATAATCATTGTAATATCAATTGCTTAAAATAGAAAGTACTCGACAATCCAACATTTAAAGTGTAAAATAAAATATAACATGATAAAAGAAAATGACATAAAGAATAAACTCCCACTAACCAAGTACATCAAAAGAACTCACAATGCCCATGTTCTCTTCATAGCACACAAGCTAAGTCGATCACTCCTCTCCCACTTAGCTAATTTTTCTTTCTCTTCGGGTGTACTCTGATCATTGATCAGAGGTTTGGTTTCACGCAATGCCATGTCAAGGTCAGCAATCCCTAACGAAAACTCTAAGTCTTTCTTCCATTTTTTTTTAAAATTAGACCCATTCAGGATCTCAATAGAAGCAGAACAATTGTTCATAGAGAAGGTCATTGTTTAGACAAAATAGGAATGCATTAGAACAAATAATAAAGGCAAGATATAGCTTTAATGAACATAAGCTATCACTAAGAGGCCAACATTATCACACAATCCCCTTTGGGTGGAATGCGCAAAACCCAGGTTAGAACCAAGGTCAGAACCTCAGATGAGTCGCTCAATGAGCATAAATTGGGTTCGAAAATCTATCTCCTTTGGGTAGATAAATTCTCTAAACCAAAACACCTCCAACAACTTCATCTACAAATTTCAAGAATAAGCTACTCAATGAGCATACATTGAGTTTAGAAATTTATTTCCTTTGGGTAAATAAATCCCTTAGACCAAAGCATCTCCAATAGTTATATCCTTAATCAACCACAATCTTTACATACAATTGTCCATCTTTGGAAAGACAATCACAGTAATGACTTAAAACCATTCCTCAAACTACAAAGAGACTTTTACAAATTAAAACGAGCGATCTCACTTTGGTGGTAATCACACACAATAATTTATAGAATTTCTTGCATAGGAATTAAAAAAAAAATTCTTGCCAAAATAAATCATGAACCAATCATGAATTTAAACCATATAACTTTCCTAATAAATTTTGTCTTCAACAGTATCAATCTCAATATTATAGAGATATTATATAATATTTCAAAATACTTGACAAAACAAATATATTACAAATTTATATAAACTAACATTTATTTAATAAAATGTCCAAGACAATACAATAAAAATTTAGAAATATATCGTACATATTGTCTTGAAAATAATTAATCTAGTTAATTATATATAATTCAATTAGTAATATATAATTTTATATGATACTGTATTGGCGTGAAAAAATTGAACAAAATAATTTAGAAGTGGCTATTAACTTGGAATTGTTCTATTAATTTGCAAAAGAAACACCAGATAAACAAAGTTACCGGCACTATTGACGACATTCACGTATTTTGCATTTCAGTAACCAAAGAATCATATATATTGTTTTAATTGATCCAAAATAAAGGGCAATTGAAAAATAACGTACTATCAGAACACTATTACTCATAGTCATATTATCACATATTATTCCATATTAGTTCATAATACTATCCCATTTTATCTCATATTAATTTATCAAATTATACTCGTGGTAATCCTCACACTATCGCCCATCAATCACATAAACTTCAAAATCCTACTTATGTTAATTCATAATATTATCACAGTTACCCCCATGGTAATTCATCAGGAAAATCGCAGCATCAAAACATCAAGACATCACTGAACCAAAACATGATTCGTTACTAGAACATATACCCAATTGAATTCTCAAACATAATTAGATATAAAAATATTGGTACACCAATTCCCTTATCTATACTATGTTATAGCCTTGTTTATTAGCTTTCCAACACTTCGAACGGGGGTCCAAACGGCCTTACGGATCAAAAGTTACGTCCAAAACAATTTCGACCGAAAACATGAACAGTCGTGACGGACAGCAAAACGCTGTTACGCTCCGGAACCTAAATCAACCCAAAATTCCACACGATTTACTTCCCCAAAATATCCCTAAATCATCTCTAAGGTCTTACGGTGATAAAAACACAAAATCTATGATTTATTAGGCCAATCCGGCAACATTTGCACTGCCTAAGTTACTATTTTCTTGCAATTGCTCTGAGTGCATCAGAGTTACTCACAATTTAACATTCCTATTCCTACAGGGTCAAACATATAACGATCCAAGGTTTTGGCCACGAAGGCCTAAGGTTTCCCTTTCTCATATCAATATTCAGTGTTACATACCATTACCCCTAACCTCAAAGCCTTCTCATCAAATTCCCTATTTTCATAATTTATGGAGCAGTTCCGTAATGGTAAAATTTATTACGACAATAAAAAAAAAATAATACCATCAATTCGTATTCACAAAAATAATAATAAATAATTGAGTCCTAACTCATATAATCTAGGCTCTGATACCAAATGTAAGCGGAAATATTCATGGATATTATATGAGATTAAAACATCAATACTTACTTGTTGAAGTCATGATTCAGAATTCCGAATGGATGAATGACCAGATCTTCCTCTGTATCTCACACTCCCGTTCACAACTTTCAATGGGGCAAGTTATGGAGCCGTCAGTTATGTTTCTGATTCTTTTTGTGATTACAGAGGGGACCTAGCCATATAATATATATAACCCTAGTCCCTACCCATTATGTGCCCAAGGTTAAAGTCCACACTTTTACCCACACCAATCAGGTTTCAGATACTCAACCATTAGATAAAATTGATCACTTAATTAATTAAAGAGCTTATATATGCACCCCCATCAGAATCACGATTAACCCGTTTTTCACAAACTAAACCACAATTGATTGTAGTCCATAAAAAATTAGATAAATCTAACAGTATGTACAATTGGTTGAACTGAAACCTTAATTCACAATTATGTTAATGTTTTTTAATAATAATGGTTAAAAAATTAATTCTTCATTCAGAATTCCTCATTCGTTTGTCATATTCATACTGTGTTCTTCCAAATTTACATGAACTCTAAAATTGAACAGGTACCATTGATGAAGAAGAAGAATAAGAAGAAAATAATAAATGTATAGAAAGTGTGGGTTGTATCAAATTACACTAAGGAAATTGAGGAGGTGGAAGTGTTAGGGTTATCAATTTATTTATGATTTTTTAATACTTTGATATTATATATTAATATATTGAAAATATTTTAAAATAAGATTAACCTAAATATAAAATGACTGGAAAAATTTTATGTTGACTTGGTAACGTCATTAAAGTCATATGAGTGACATGTTACTAAAAAAATGTTCTCAATTTTAAAAGGGAAATAAAACACTAAAATATATAAGAGCATCTTTAGTAGGAGTATTTTAAATAGGTAAACTAAGATATTTTTTATGGGGCCAAATTGATTTGTAGGATTTAAAAAATTTATAGTTGATTTGAGTTGTTTTTATTTTAATGATAGTTGCTTATAAAAAACTAGAAATTGATTATATATTTTTTTATAAAAAACTAAAACTTAACCCTATATTATTTTTTTAATGATATAAATAATAATATTATATATTTTAAAATAAGTAGCATACGTTAGTTATATAATTGCCGAAAATTAAAATTTAATGAATTAAATTTGATGTCATTGTCATTCCAATATAAATTCTTTATAATCATCGTTAACTATAAAAGATTTAACTATTAAAAACATGCATTAAAGATGTTCTAAAAGAATAAATGAGAGGATAAAAAATTGAATAATTGAGAAATCAAAGCTGCAATCAAACTAAATTTATTTAGATTATTTGGATTTTGATGGAGTTATATATTTTGAAAGGGGTAAAATTTTTAATCTTTTAAAATAAATGATATTTTCTGAAGTTTAAGTCACGGGAAATTTTACCCCATACCCCATCATTTATTCTCCTACCCCTACATTATATATTTTTTTATCAAAATATCCTCATATAAATAATTGTAAAATTTTCTTGATTTAATTATTTGATCCAGAATTTAATAAATAAATTTATCTTTAAAAACTAATTTATTAATATTCTCATCAAACATGACAATTATTATCTATATCTATTATATAATCTTATAATGTTTCCATCAAAGATTTTTCGCTAAATATTAACTCTATCATTTAAAACTTCTGACTAAGTCACATTCTTATATTTTAAATAATTATTAATTAACAAATGCAATAAGACACGTCCTGAATTTTTTTTAAAATGTAGTCACCTACCAATAATATATTTACCATAGTAACTACCCAGCATAACTTTTCTCTTCATTATATTAATTAATCTTTTATTATTAATAATTAAATATTATTATTATTAATTAAATAATTATTAAATTAAGGTCATAAGTCTCTAATGATGATTCAATGTCACGCCTAAGTCACGTACGAAGTCCAATAAACACTTACAAAAATTCTCATTCCTCAAACTAATCCAAAAAACTAAATATATTTTTTTTTGTGTTTTGATTTTATCATTTTTTGTTTATTTTTAATAATAATTAAGAATTATAATTCCTAAGATCAAAATTAAAATCAATTATAAAATGAAAATCATTAATCATAAAAATCAAAACAACTAATCATAAAAATTTAAAATTTCTAACTATAGACTTTGAAATTAATAAACTAAAAGAAGAAAAACTTTGTTATCACTAAAACTTTTTAAAATTACTAAAAAAACTTTAAAATGCACTTGAAGTTTTTTTTAAAAAAAGACAAAGTTAAGAAAAAATAAGAGTAATAAAAGAAATAGTAAGAAAAATAGAAAACAAAAAAATAAATAAATAAAGATTTGCATTATGATTATTTTAATCTTTGCCTTTATTTTTGGTTTTAACTTTATATTTATTAACTTATTTTTGAGTAATTTTAAGATTTGCATTATATGTCTAATTTTTATTTTTTTTTAATTTAATATTATTATATGTCCTATTATTGTGGGGTTAGAGAGATGTTAATTGTTTGTATGATATAAATAGAGAGGGTTGAGTGGAGAGAAAATTGAGAAATAAACACGTTAAATATTTTAATTTAATTATTATTTAATTAATAATAATAATATTTAATTATTAATAATAAAAGATTAATTAATAGAATGAAGAGAAAAGTTATGCTGGATAGTTACTATGGTAAATATATCATTGGTAGGTGATTGCATTTTTAAAAAAATTCAGGACGTGTCTTATTGCATTTGTTAATTAATAATTATTTAAAATATAAGAATGTGACTTAGTCAGAAGTTTTAAATGATAGAGTTAACAATAAATATATTTATATTTAATTAATTAATTAAATAAAAAAAATTTAGCGGAAAATCTTTGATAAAAACATTATAAGATTATATAATAAATATAGATAATATTTGCCATGTTTGATGAGAATATTAATAAAGTAGTTTTTAAAGATAAATTTATTTATTAAATTTTGGATCAAATAATTAAATCAATAATTTTTTTACAATTATTTATATGAAAATATTTTGATAAAAAAATATATAATGTAGGGGTAGAGAAATAAATGATGGGGTGAGGTAAAATTTCCCAAGTCACCTTATAAAACAAAAGTTTCCTCAACTCTCTAGGCCACATTATAGGCCTAATCAAAGGTACTTTAATCACTTCATTATAGTTATAAATTAATGACTATTAATTTTAAGGGAATTTTTTATTCTATTCTACGAGATAAAAAATCTAAAAGATACATCTTTGAATGCACCTTGTACACATACAACTCATTCGTTTTTAAGTTACACTTCAATTTTATAATTAAATTTATTTCGAAAATGCATTTTTAAAAAATCTCTAAATAGATATTTTTAGAATCCGAAAGTGTGTGTAGTACAATAGAAATTTCTTATCTATTTCTTATATTTATTTTACCAACAGATGTGTATAGTACCAAAAAGTTTTGAAAGTCAAGTGTATGTTCATTAAAGTGTATGTTTTCTTAAAGAAATATCAATTTAATTGGACAATATATATCTAAGAAAAACACTTTAATAATGTATTTTCAGATATAAGAACAACTAGCATATGTATGAATAATGAACAAGTATTTCAATATATAAGAACAAGTAGGTCCTGAAAATTTATTTTCGGAGATATTATGAATATATATTTTTAGAATAAATTTAGTCATAAATTAAAGTATAGTTCAAAAACAAATAAGTTGTGTGTGCACAGATGCATCCGGAGACACATCTTTAAAAATTAAAGATATTTTTATATTTTTATATGGTATTCTATTAATACACCGGGTGCATTGAAAAATTCCCTAAGCTTAAATGAATTAATCCTTTAAAGGTTTAGTGAACACAAAAACAGACTTAGCATATCTTGTACTGCCCATTTTTATGTCTGCACCTCCCTCCATTTTTAATGTTTTTTAAGTGAATACTCTCACATTCCCTCATTAGTTGAGCTAATATGGTTTGCATGATAATTGATGGAGTTACTTCATTCTTCTAAAATGGACAAATATCTAGTTTTGATATACCCTCTGATCACTTTTATAAACAAAAATTTCATTTTCAAATTTATTTAATAACCTATGTATTTACTTTAGATATAACCTATGTATTTATTTTAGATATAGTTTTGAAATATTAATTATTCAATGAATATGAAAAGAGATTTTTTTTCTTATAATAGTCACTAGAGTACTATAGTAAATATTTATAACTCTAAGCAATTATCTATTTCAATTTTGTAGAGATGAATTAAGTTCAACCATAATTTTAAATTAGTGTTAAAACTTAGATTAAGAATTGTTGGAGCATCTACTATCAAGTTTCTTTGATCGAATCACTCATTATATATATTCACGAATCAAACTTAATAATAATGAATGTGAGGTATGTCAAAAGTCTCATCCCGAACATTATATATCATGTATATGTTTACAATGTGAGTTATTTTGACAAAAATATTGGAGTTTAACATTAAAACTCCATTAACAATTCACAAGACTGAAGAAAAATATAAAAAAAAACACAGAGAGAGAGAGAGAGAGAGAGAGAGAGAGAGAGAGAGAGAGAGAGAGAGAGAGAGAGAGAGAGAGAGAGAGAGAGAGAGAGAGAGAGAGAGAGAGAGAGAGAGAGAGAGAGAGAGAGAGAGAGAGAGAGAGAGAGAGAGAGAGAGAGAGAGAGAGAGAGAGAGAGAGAGAGAGAGAGAGAGAGAGAGAGAGAGAGAGAGAGAGAGAGAGAGAGAGAGAGAGAGAGAGAGAGAGATGTAAATTTGTAAATTCAGAATTTTGTTACAAATTCATCTTACCTTGAGCTTATATACATTCACCGAAATTCAACACAAATTCAAATGAAATGCAAACTGCAGTTCAATTGTAAATGCAAACTGAGCTAACTTGAGGTGAATTACATTTAACAAAAACCCTTTATTCATATTCAAATTTAAAAATCTACAACACCAATCCCATGCCTCAAATTGATAAAGTGTTCAGTTTTAATTGTCTTGGTCAACAAATCTGTAAGTTACTTTTGAGCGCTGACATAAACAACTTCAGGTACTCCGTTTTGGACTTGATTGCATAGAAAATGGTACTTAGTATCAACGGGCTTACTTCTTCCATGCAGCACAGGATTCTTAGCAAAACTTATTGCAGATTTATTGCCAATCGTCAATCTGACTGTTTTTGCTCACCATGAACTTCGGTTCTTGTAGCAAATTCATTAGCCAAACTGCCTGGCAAGCTGAAAAAGCACCAAATATGTATTCAACTTCCCAAGTTGATAATACAACCACTGATTTCTTCTTGGAGCACCAAGAAATATGAGCTCCTAGATACATAAACATGTATCCTATAGTGCTTCTTCTGTCCACTCTGTCCCCACATCAGTCAGAGTCTGATTTAAAATATTAGCTCACACTACTAGAAAAAGCATATTTAGCCTCGAACGCAAAATACATTTAACCTCAGATACAGAGGCGAGGTAACAAAGGACGTAATGAAAGTTGCACACTTTACCTCTCGGGATACCATTTTGAAAATCTGAAATTGAGAAAACTCAGTCCCCTCAATTTTGTAATTTCACCGAAGGGTATACCACATTTTCACATTGGATATCTCATAAAATTTAGGGGTAAAACATGTTTGAGTTTATTAAATCTAATGTGGATTGCTTATTTCGCTAACTATATTGAACATATAATTTCTCAAAATTAGTTAGGAAAATAATTATATGAAAATTGTATTATATTTGAAGATCAATTTACATTGATTAGTGATTTTGAAACATCCTACAATTCCTCATTCATCTCATGTTGTTTTATGGTTAAAATCTCTCCAATGTTTTAAGTTCTTTATTCAACATTTCTTTTTCTACTAATTAGTCCATTTTTGAAAGTATAAAACTTGATGCTTTTAAAAATGAACAAATATGGAAGAAAAATGAACAAAAACTAGAAGTATTGGAGATATTTTAACTATAAAATAACATGAGATGAACGATGAGTTGCAGAATGTTAGAAAATCATTAATTTGTTTAAGATAAGTTTCAAATACAACATAATTTTGGATATGATTATTTCAAAAATAAATTTACTACGTTATATGTTCAAAGAGGGGTTAATGAAACAAACAATGTCTCTCAACGAAACAAGATGGGAACTACACAAAGAATCACATAAAACATAATCTCAATATCAATATCAAAAACAAAAATAACAAGTAAACAACAAAAACATCAACAACAATATAAAGAAAACAACAAAAATAAGCAACAAAAATATCAATAACAACAACGTCAATAAACAACCTCATTTACAACAACAAAACAACAAGAAAGACTCTAGAGTTTCGGATCTCAACAACAACAACAATAACAACAAAAACAACAACAACAATATTAGTAGTGATGTTTGACGGACCAGATCTCTGAAGAAGAAGTAAAAGAAAATGATTTGGATATGTGAATAAGAAACGAGAGCAATAAACACATGATATTTTTGTATTGAAGATGATATGTGTTTATGGATCTCGTTGTTTAGGGCTCTTCATTAGGGTTCTGTTTGTGTTGTTTAGACAAATGAAACTAAATGCTACTAGCTAAAACTATATATCAAAAAAAAATATTTACCTCAGTTGAAAAGAAAATCGAGCTGAAAATAAGAAGCATATTTTTAGATTAAAAATAAAATATTCAAGAAGACGCTTCTAGCTAAAGCTATATATATATATATATATATATATATATATATATATATATATATATATATATATATATATATATATATATATATATATATATATATATATATATATATATATATATATATATATATATATATATATATATATATATATATATATATATATATATATATATATATATATATATATATATATATATATATATATATATATATATATATATTATAGATTAAAAATAAAATATTCGCGAATGTGCCACTTTTAATGAGATAAAAATATGAACTGAGGCTGATGAGATTTGAAGAATGTACACTGAATAGGTTTACCCTTCAATTTTCAGAAAACTCGACGGAATATATTCAATATATTTTTTCTATAAAAAAAATAGGGTATGTCCAGAAATTTTCTCATGCCTCCTTCGCCATCGTCGAATCAACAATTTTCTCAAACACCTTCATATCAACACACAAATGGATATGGAAAAATGTCTTCTGATCCTTCTTCCTCGTTTTATGTTGTGAATTTTTTGCGCTTCTATTGCATTTATGCACCAGGCGTGTAACCGTTATTGACGAGATCAAGAACATCTTGAGTTCCAAACAACACACACATCATCGAACACTGTTTCCAATTCTTTCCATCGAATACTGGAAGCTTTGTGTTCAAACTACTGTTTTCGTCGTTCATCTTCATTCTTGGGCAAATCACTCAGTTCTCACCAACACTCGTGTTTCCCAAACCCTGAGAATCAGGATCTGTGATTCTCTTCGATTCTGAACTTCAATTCAACACGAATTTCAGAAACGAAATCACTCACATATCTCACTACACTCGTGTTTCTTTGTGAATTGAATCAGAGCTCTAGATACCAATTGTTGGAGTTTAACATTGAACTTTCATCAACAATACACAAAAATGAAGAAGATGATAAACAATTGGAGAGAGAGAGAGAGAGATGTAACTATCTTTCAAAAAATTTCTCTAAATACATAATTCCGTTTAAAATTCATCTTACTTTAAACTTATATACATTTACTCAAATTCAAATGAAACTTCAAATAAAATGCAAATTATAATTGGAACATGATCTGACCTGATCAGGAGGGATCACGGACTGGCCACACCTCGCTGGACGGTTATCTGTTCGCCGAGGTAAGAACGAGGAGGGGGGTGTACCTGCAAAGCACTCCGACGCCCAAGTAAGAAGTTGGACAGAGAGGAAGCAATGGTACAGAAAGGGGGCAAGAAGAGAATTACCTGACCCTCTTGAAGAAGAGGGTATTTATAGAGAGACCCCAGCGATGGGCCAACGGTCATTCGAGGTGGGCCGGACGACCAGGCCCAACCCTAATGACTGCTAGGGCTTACGTGGCGTAGTGAAGACCAGGACGTGGTCTTCGCCCTAGTTCAACCGCTCCTAGGTCTCCGGAAAGTGGGTTTGACCTGCTCTTTCGGAGGTGGGCGGTTGGCCGATGACGTGTCCCCGCGGAGGGGTGCACGTGGAGAACGTGCGCCGAGCACGTTATTCTCCCGCGGAGGGAGCCCGGGTAGTCTTGCTCGTCCGGTGTGACGGGCGACAAAGGGGATGCGGTGTGATGGCTTGTGCCCGGCGTACGGTCCTGCTCGTCCGACGGGGCGTGTGCCAGGTGTGCTTAGTTCGCCTGTTGGGCCGTATTTGGTATTGGGCCTGCCGAGGTGAGGCCCACACCGGAACAGGAGCCCCCCAAGTCGAAGCTCTGGGGAAGAGCGAGGACTTGAGGTCGTCATGCCCGGAGCGGGGACCCGCGCGAAGGGCTCCGGTCGTCGGAAGAACGGGGAGGAGGCAGATGAAGAGACGCGACTGTCAGGTTGCTTCCACGTGTCTCGCGTTAAGCGGTCGTAGGGGCGGCTAACCTATGTCATTAATGAGCCTAGGGTCGCTTCGAGTCTCGCGCCGGGTTATAAATATGGCGGTCCCCGCTCATTCTGTTACTTTTCTCCCTGTTGATCTTTCATCGTCTCTGCTCGTCCGCCGCTCGCCGCCGATCAACGCCGTGCCATTCGTTTTTCTTCCGTCCGCCGCCGTTACAAGTGAGTTCCTCTTTTCCCTCTCTTTTATTTTCGTCGTCTAACTGGGGCGTGTGGTCGGGGCGCGATGAACGCCCCGAGGAGGGATGCGAGTTCCGCCGCGTCTGGCGAGTTTTCCGATGAATGTCCCAGGGACGGTAGGCTAGTTCCGATGAATGCCCCGAGGACAGGAGCTTTTTCTGATGAATGCCCCGAGGACGGGGGCTTTTCTCCGATGAATGCCCCGAGGACGGGGGCTTTTTCTGATGACTGCTCCAGGGAGAAGTATCTTCTCCGATGGCCGTCCCGAAGGGGCTGAGGGGTCGTTCTTCGATCCCCGAGGAGGATAGACGGGGAGCGAATGTCTGCTCGTCGCCCCTTGGCCTCTGTCGCCCTTTCACTTGACTTGCGGTGGAAGGGTGGATTTGATCCTGGCTATCGAATTCACCGAGGTCCTCTGCTTTCAGGTGTAGATGTCGGCTCTGGTGCCGGGGATAATGGTTGAAGATAATGAACCCGAGGTCCCGGAGTATGACGACGGGCGTATCTCCTCGCCCGAGGAGTGGGCGGCCGAGGAGCCACTCACCATCCCTTCCTGTTTCGTGGTCGACCCGTCCGATGTGTACGCCACGGTCGAGGACACGCCGCTAGGAGAGACGCGACACTGGCAGGTGTATCGGCCGAAAGAGCACCACCGGATCTGCTCGCGCTATGGGCGGAAGATGTTCCCGATGTACGAATTTTATTTTAAAGAAGCTCGGCTCCGGTTACCGTTTTCTGCCTTCCATCTGGGGATTTTCGACTGGCTGCGTCTTGCCCCGTCTCAGCTGCACCCAAACGCTTTGGCTTTCATCCGGGCTTTCGAAGTGGTGTGTTTCTACCTCTCGGTGGAGCCGACGGTGCCGTTATTCTTTCGCATCTTTCATTTGCAGCGGCAGACGGTGCGAGGTCGTCACGGATGGGTCTCTTTCAAACAATCGACCAAAATTTTCAAAGCGTATAGTGATTCTGTCAAAGACTTCAAGGGTCGGTTCTACCTCGTCAAACCGATCACGCAGCACGGCTCGGACACTCTCTTTGATGAGGGCGAGCGCACGGTAGATGGCCAGCGGTTCCGCGCGTGGCTTCCTAAGATACATCTGCTGTGGACCTCGGAGCATTTCAGTCGAGGGACGGATAGGTATATCGTCCGGGCGGGAACCCTCGAGGAGAAGGACATGGCCGCTTATTTGAAAATAATTGCCTTTGTGCGGTCACTTCCCCCGTCGAAGCTGGTGACGCCCGACGGTCGGTACATCCTCGATGCCCAGGGGAACATACGCACTAAAAAGCGTTTGATAAATACTAAGACTTTGCTCGGCTGCGCGACCGGGGCGGCCGCTCTGGATTATCTAGGTAGGGATGTTTCGTTTTCCCTTGTGGTCGGGGTTTTTGGTCGTCGCTAACCTATTCCTTTGTTTTTGCAGCGAACATGTCTACTGTCGACGAGCGGGTGAAGCAGTTGCGTGCTGCCAGGAGTGCCGGGGTCCCGAGGACGAGGGTGAGTCAGCTGGTCAGTCAGGAGGTCGCGACGCAGGGGGGTCAAACTTCGTCCTCGTCGCCTCAAGAGAGCCAATCCCCTGTGTCCCAAGGAGTGTCGAAGAGGCAGAGGTCCGAGGAGCCTCGGGTGGTGGATCTGACGGTCGGTGCCGTCGAGGAAGGTTATGTCGTCCCTCCCTGTCACCAGCACCCGGGATATTTTCATGGTGCCCGTTCCCCCACTGTTTCCGCCGGGGAGGTGAAGGCTGTTCGCCAGGCTGATCGGGAGGCCCGTCGGCGTGTCCTGGCTGAGGACTTGGCCGCGATGATGCGGACGTTTACGACGGCTCTCGTGCTGAACGAGGAGGGCTGCTCCGCTGCTGAGCTGTCCAAACTGCAAGGGGATCTCACCTTCACGCAGTCGCGGTTGGCCAAGCTCACTGAGGAGTTGGAGAAGAGCCAGAAGGACGTTGCCGAGGAGCGGAAACGAGCAGAGGGTGCCGAGGGGAAGGTGAGTTCGCTGGAGGAGAAGCTGGGGATAGCGACGGCCGAGGTGCAGGCGCTGAAGGTTCGTACGGAGGTTCTGGACAGCGCTGTTCGTCCGGCCGAGGACGAGACTGAGGGGGATCGGCGTTTAATCACCCGTGCTGACTTGATCGCCCGTATCCGGGTGTTGGAGAGCGATTGTCTGGAAGCCGTTGAGGTCGGGTTCAAGAATGCGGTCGAGCAGATTCAGGTCGCCAACCCTGGTGTCGAGCTGGTCGTGGACGGGATAGGGCCGTACCACGAGATCGTTGATGGGAGGGTGATCGATCCTTATTTCGTTATCCCCGAGGAGGAAACCGTGGCTGCTGACCGAGCTGATGAGGAAGTGTAGGTTGCCGGGCCTGCGTGCTCGTTGTTTTGTGGCCTGCGTGCCGGTGTTTATCTTTTGCTTTGGGCCTGCGTGCTCGTTTTTGTACTATTGACTACTGGGCTGGTGCCCGCTTTTGTTAAATATATTTATCATGGATTTTCTAAGTGTGCGCTCGTTGTCTGCATGTTGTTTTATGCTCGTTTTTCGTATTTGTTCGAATGCCTTTGATGTGTATGACATTTCTTGTAAATTTTCTAAGTGCTCGCCCGGTGTGTTTAGCTCGACAATTTGTTACCGGTAGTGTAGGGGACTGGCCGGTTTGGCCGGGGATGTAGCCGGGCCTTTTCGGGGGTAGTTTTCCCCGGGGCGTGGACGGCCCATCGCGAGCTGGGTGTCCTGCCTGTTCTGGTACGGCGGCGAGGAGCCTCGGTCGAGGTATTCCCTGCCGAGCAAGGCCTTCTGCCCGCGCACACGAGAGGCAGGGCTTGCTTTCTTTGCTTTCTTTGGTCGTTGGTGGACGCGGGGGTGTGCGGTGGTACCATGTCGCCCCCCCAGTGGTCGGGACGATGGGTCGTCGCGGGCAATGTGTTAACTGTAGTACCGCTTAAGCTTCGCGGCGTTCCATGGTCGAGCTAATTGTTCACCGTGCAGGTTTTCGAGGTAATAGGCCCCATGTTCCGTTTTGTCCCGGACTCGGTATGGGCCTTCCCAGTTCGCCGCCAGTTTGCCCTCGTGGGAGTCCTTCTGATTTCTGCGTAGAACTAAGTCTCCAGTTTGAAAATCGCGTTTTATGACTTTGTGGTTATGGCGAAGTGCTACTTGTTGCTTCAGCCGGGCTTCCCGGAGGGCTGCTCCTGCGCGGATTTCTTCGACGAGGTCGAGCTCTTCTCGGAGGGAGCCGTCGTTGTCGTCGGTGTCTAGGGGAGCTTCCGTTCGTCTGGACGGTTCGCGGATTTCGACCGGTATTACGGCCTCGGTTCCGTACGTGAGGCGAAATGGGGTCTCCCCTGTAGTTGAGTGAGGAGTAGTACGGTATGCCCAGAGGACGCTGTGGAGTTCTTCGACCCATGCTCGTTTGGCGTCTCCGAGGCGTCGTCTGAGTCCTCTGAGTATAACTCTGTTTGCCGACTCCGCCTGGCCGTTCGTCTGGGGATGTTCGACCGAGGCGAAGTGATGTTTGGTCCCGAGGTTGCTGACGAAGTCGCGGAAGTTTTTGTCTGTAAATTGTGTGCCGTTGTCGGTGACGATGGCGAGTGGTACCCCGAACCTGGCGAGGATGTTGCGTTTGTAGAATCGGAGTATGTTGTGGGCGGTGATTTTGGCCAGAGCTTCAGCCTCGACCCACTTGGTGAAGTAGTCGACTCCCACGATGAGGTACTTGTTCTGGTATGAACCGAGGGGGAAGGGTCCGAGGATATCCAGCCCCCACCAGGCGAACGGCCACGGAGATGAGAGGGACGTGAGGTCGGTTGGCGGGGCCAGGTGCATGTCTCCGTGTCGTTGACACTTGTCACACCGTTTGACATGTTCTTTCGCGTCGGACTGCATTGACGGCCAGTAGTAGCCCGCGCGTAGGGCCTTGCGCGCTAGGGATCTGCCACCGAGGTGCTGCGCGTTGATACCTTCGTGGATTTCTTCTAGAACGGCCGTACTCTGGGATTTGTCTATGCATTTGAGGAGTGGGATTGCGAAGCCTCGGCGGTACAGTCGTCCCTCGAGGAGGACGTACGAGCAGGCCCGTCGTTTCGTTGCGTTGGCCTCGCTAGAGCTGGTCGGCAGACGGCCGGTGCTGAGATAGGTGTGGAGGGGGGTCATCCAGCAGTCCGCGTCTCCAATGGCGTTGATGTCGAGGGGTGTGGTGGTCGGGCTGGTACTTGGTTGGGACAAGATTTCTTGAATGACCGATTTGTGACCGCCCCGTTTCTTGGTGCTTGCTAGTTTGGAGAGGATGTCGGCGCGGGTGTTCTGCTCCCGAGGAACGTGTTGAATTTCTGCTGAGTCGAACCCTCTTAGTTTGTCACTGATGAGCGCGAGGTATCCGGCGAGGGTGTCGTTTTTTGCTTGGTATTCACCTCGGACTTGCGAAGCGACCAGCTGGGAATCCGTGTAGATTCGGATGTCCCTGGCTCCCAGGTCGGATGCTAGGCGAAGGCCGGCGAGAAATGCTTCGTATTCGGCCTGGTTGTTGGTCGTTGGGAAAGCTAGCGTGAGGGAGACTTCGATGATCGTACCCTCGTCGTTATCGAGGACGATGCCGGCGCCGCTCCCCGTAGAGTTGGAGGAGCCGTCCACAAAGATGGTCCAGAGGTGGTTCCTGGTGGTCGGGTCGGGGGGCGTGGTCATCTCGGCGATGAAGTCAGCCAACGCTTGAGCCTTGATGGCGTGCCGGCTCTCGTATGTGATGTCGAACTCGGAGAGCTCTAGCGACCATTTCAGCATGCGCCCAGCCATGTCTGGGCGGCCGAGTAGCTGGCGGAGGGGTTGGTCGGTGCGGAGCACGATGGTGTGTGCTAGAAAATAATGCCGGAGTCGGCGTGCCGCTGTTACGAGGGCCAGGGCGACTTTCTCGATCAGCTGGTATCGGGCCTCCGGGCCGTGGAGGGCTTTACTAGTAAAATAAATGGGCTTTTGTCCTTCCCCGGCTTCGCTCACGAGGACGGCGCTGACGGCTTCGTTAGAGACGGCCAGATATAAATACAGGGTTTCGCCCGTCGCGGGGCGCGTCAGTACTGGTGGTTCGGAGAGGACGCGTTTGAGGTGGCGAAGGGCTCTCTCACATTCGTCCGTCCATTCGAACTTGGTCTCCTTCCTGAGCAGTTTGAAGAACGGGAGGGCGTGTTGGGCCGATCTCGCGATGAATCGTGAGAGGGAGGCTAGTACGCCGTTGAGGGACTGGATGGCACGCTTCGTGGTCGGCGTGGTTACATTGGAGAAGGCGTGGCATTTGTCCGGGTTGGCTTCGATCCCCCGTTCGGTCAAGTAGTAGCCGAGGAATTTACCGGCGCAGACGCCGAAAGTGCATTTCTCCGGGTTAAAGCGCATGCGACATGATCTCGCGGTCTTGAAGACCTTCTGGAGATGTGCCGCATGGTCGTCTTCCGCGCCGGACTTGACGATCATGTCGTCCATATAGACTTCGAGCATGTCCCCGATCTCCTCGTGGAAGACGCGGTTCATCATCCGTTGGTACGTGGCCCCGGCGTTTTTGAGGCCGAAAGGCATTACGTTGTAATAGTAATTGCCCGATGCTGTCATGAAGGCCGTGGCCTGTTTGTCGTGTTCGGCCATCGGAATCTGATTGTATCCCGAGTAGGCGTCCATGAAGGACAAGAGTTTGAAGCCCGCCGAGTTGTCGACGAGCTTGTCAATGTTGGGGAGGGGGTAGGCGTCCTTAGGACATGCCCGGTTGAGGTCAGTGTAGTCAACGCACATGCGCCATTTTCCATTATTCTTTTTAACAAGTACAACGTTGGACAGCCAGGTGGAATACCGGGCTTCCGAAATAAAATTTGCCTCTAAGAGGTCTTTTACAGCTTGTTCGGCTGCTGCCGATTTTTCTGGAGACTGGCGGCGACGGCGTTGCACCACGGCCTTTGCGGTCGGGCTGATGGACAGCTGGTGGCAGGCGACCTCAGGGTCGAGTCCCGGCATTTCCGCGGCGCTCCAGGCGAAGAGGTCGGCATTCTCGCGGAGGCAGGCTTGGAGCTGTCGTTTCGCGAGGTCGGGGAGTCCTGCGCCTACCCTTACGGTTCTGGTCGTGTCGTCCCCGAGGGGAATGAGCTCGAAATCGCCATCCGGGATGGGGCGCGCTGGATGCTCGTTGGCCGCGTCAGTCTTTTTATTGTCGAGCTCGTCGGTGAAGCGACTGTCGAGCTCAACTGATCCGACCAGCTCTGTTGGCTTGTCCTTTGGCGTAGCGCTCGGTGCTTTCTTTTTGGTCGGTGGAGCGATGGAGTCGAAGCCTTTCAGCGCGGCTTCAAAACACCTTCGGGCAGCTTCGATGTCGCCGTTGAGGGTGACCACGGCTCCTCTTCTCGTGTAATATTTCATCTTCAGGTGGGCGGTGGAGGGTACCGCGGTGAGTTCTGCTATCGTTGTCCTGCCCAGGATGCAGTTATACAGGGACGGGCATTCGATGACTAAGAAGCGGACGCTGATGTCTCTGGCCGTCTCCTCTTCCCCAAAGGTGACTTTCAGTTCCACGTATCCCCAGGGTCTTGTCGTCGTCCCGTTGAACCCCTGGAGGTCGGATCCTACGTAGGGGGAGAGGTTGGACTCGTTGAGCTGGAGAGTTGTGAACAAATGTGAGTACATTATGTCAACCGAGCTCCCTCCGTCGACGAGGAGGCGCCTGACGTCGAAGTTTGCCATACGTGCACGTATGAGCAGGGGTATGTTGGAATTGGGAGATCCCCCGGGTAGTTCCTTGAGGTAGAATGTGATCGGGTTGGAGCGGCCTCGGAATCTGTCGAGCGTGCTCATCTTGCCGGAGTTGCCCGCGATGAGTTCGTCGAATTTCCTTTTCACAGATCCTATGGACAGACTCCTCGTAGCTCCATCAGAGATGACCATGGCTCTGGGGAAGTATTCCCATCGGCTGGTTGGTCGGATTGGCTCGCCGACTAAGCTGGGTGCTTCGGGGATGCCGAATCCTCTGCTTGCGAACCAATCCTCGGGGCGGCTGACGCACAGCGCGACCTGGAGTCTCTCGCCGTCCTCTGCGGAGGGGAGCTCCTCGGTTTTCTTTGCGTCCGGAGCCTCCGACCTGGGTGGTTCCCCTCCCCGGGTGTATCGCTTTAAGTGCCCATCTTTGATTAGGATTTCGATCGCATCTTTGAGATGGATGCAGTCTTCCGTTACATGCCCGTGGGTCCGGTGGAACCGGCAGTACTTTGACTTGTCCACGTTGGGTTTGGGCGGCGTTGGTCGTGGAAAACGGACACCTCCCTGCACAAACTCGGTTTTAGCGCATTCGGCCAGTATGCGTTCGCGTGAAGCGACCAAGGCGGTGTACTCGGTGAACCTTCCTGCCGGGCCGCGTGACTCGCGCTGTTCGCGGGGTTCGCGGTGGCGGTCATCCCGACGGCGGTCCCCTCCTCGTCGGTGGCTCGAAGCTCCGTCGTCTCGGTGCCCGCGGGGGGCTTCTCTGTCTCGGGTATCGCGAGCGGAGTTGGCCGCTTGTGTTTCCTCGAATCGGATGTAATGGGCGGCCCTGTCGAGGAAGTCTTGGAGGGACGTGGGCCGGTGTATGCCTACGGCCTCGTAGAATTTGGAGTCGTGGCGCAGGCCTTGCTCCATCAAGTAGCGTTTCATTTCGTCGGAAGTCGTCACCTGTACGGCTTCCCGAGTAAACCTTTCGATGTATTTCCGGAGGGGCTCGTCGGGGCCTTGGATGATCGCCCCGAGGACTGCTTCCGTCTTCGGGTGACGCCGGGACGCTGTGAAGTGTTTGGAGAATAGGTCCTTCAAGACCCTCCACGATGTAACTGATTCGGGCTCCAGGCTTTTGTACCAGGTCATAGCGCCTTTCCTCAGAGTCGTCGGGAAGAGTCTGCATTTGATAGCTCCCCGGACATTGCGGTAGTCGAGCATAGCCTCGATGTCTTCCAGGTGATCGTCTGGGTCGGAGGTGCCGTCGTACGTTGACAGCGTCGGTGGCTTCTCCATTCCTTGGGGTATAGGGGCCGCCATGATCTCCCGGGATAGTGGGGTGCGGTAGTCATCCTCGTCGCTGTGCGCCGGGGATCTCAGGGGGGATGAGCCGATCGCGGTGTGTCCCGGGTTTCGGGCTCTCGATCTCCGGCCTGTGTTCCCGCCTCGGGTTTCCTCGGTTGGGGTCGCCGCGGCGTTCTGGTTCCTCCCGCGACCGTGTCTTGCCGGGGATCTGGTGCGCTCCCGTGTCGCTTGGGGGCGGCGTCTCTCCAACCGCGGTCGGCGGTTCCTGGGTCGAGGTGAGGGGCTCCTCGAACCTCCGTTCTGGTCTTCCCGCTGGGGGTACCTCGGGGAGCCGCCGCGTTCCAATGCTCCAATTCTAGCGTTCTGTTGGGACAGCAGCTGGTTCGTCTGGTTGATGGCTGCAAAGAGGGCGGCTACCGTTGGGTCCGCTCCCGCCGGGATGGGAACGGGGTGGAATGCCGGCGGGCTCGGGGGGCGATGGTCGGCATGCAGGGGCCGTTCCTCGGACGATGGTGAGGCAGTTTGCCCGTCTCTTTCGTCGGCTTCATTCAGGCGCGCCGTTCCTACCTGCTTCCCGTTGGTGGCAGTGTTGAGCGCGAGATCGTGCGGAGTGTCATCGCGGCGTGGGCTGGCCATGACCGTGGAGGTTTGGTGAAACTTTTGGTTTTTCTGCTCGGAGTAACGGGGAAGTTTCAGATTCCCACAGACGGCGCCACTGATCTGACCTGATCAGGAGGGATCACGGACTGGCCACACCTCGCTGGACGGTTATCTGTTCGCCGAGGTAAGAACGAGGAGGGGGGTGTACCTGCAAAGCACTCCGACGCCCAAGTAAGAAGTTGGACAGAGAGGAAGCAATGGTACAGAAAGGGGGCAAGAAGAGAATTACCTGACCCTCTTGAAGAAGAGGGTATTTATAGAGAGACCCCAGCGCTGGGCCAACGGTCATTCGAGGTGGGCCGGACGACCAGGCCCAACCCTAATGACTGCTAGGGCTTACGTGGCGTAGTGAAGACCAGGACGTGGTCTTCGCCCTAGTTCAACCGCTCCTAGGTCTCCGGAAAGTGGGTTTGACCTGCTCTTTCGGAGGTGGGCGGTTGGCCGATGACGTGTCCCCGCGGAGGGGTGCACGTGGAGAACGTGCGCCGAGCACGTTATTCTCCCGCGGAGGGAGCCCGGGTAGTCTTGCTCGTCCGGTGTGACGGGCGACAAAGGGGACGCGGTGTGATGGCTTGTGCCCGGCGTACGGTCCTGCTCGTCCGACGGGGCGTGTGCCAGGTGTGCTTAGTTCGCCTGTTGGGCCGTATTTGGTATTGGGCCTGCCGAGGTGAGGCCCACACCGGAACAGAACACAAATACAAATTAAACTAAATTACATTTAAAAAAAAACAATAGTAAACCGAGACACTTATTTTTTTAATAGGGATAGGATAAAATACGGTGAAACCAAGCTGCATATCTAAAATGACTAAACAAACTACATTTGTGCACCATCTATAATGGTGATGCAAACTATAACTTGCACAAGTGCATCTATAAAAAAAGATTGAATCACAATGTAAACAGTAGTATAATGTATAAATTTGGCATTTTTCTTTCATAGTATTTTGTTTTTTAGTGTCATGTTTGAAAATGAAGATACCTCATAATAATAATGCAACGAAAGAAGGGCCAGCCAACCTGGGATAGTGAAGTGAGGTCAGTCATTTAATGCAAGTGTACAGAAAGCAATGAGCTATACTTAAATGGAGAAACATATTTTCTCTTGTATTGGAAAATTGAATAAAACATCTCGGAAAATGAGGGTGTCATTGTAATGTCATTATCTCACTAAATACATTGTTTATTACTAGTGTCTTAAAGTTTGCATTCCGGATTGGTTTCCCCAAAGCTCTTAACATAACAAAACCTAGAGTGTGTTTGTTTATTTGTCTTAAACAATTAAAAAAACCAAACAATTTTAACTAGCCTTCTGGCGTTGTCTAACGTGTGAGACTTCAATAGATTTTATATAAACGATTGAAAACTTTTATATTTTATTTTCAGTTTCAACAATTAAGTGGCGGTTTAAAATTGTCACAAATATTTAGTAATTATTAAGCAGCATTTCAAATCGCTGCTATAAGATTGAAAATAAAATAAAAATAAAATTTAACATCGGTTTAAAACTGTCGTTTAATGGTTGAAAATATAGTGAGAATCCACTTACAATTTACTTTAAAAGTAAATTTTTATAATTTAATTCACAATCATACTCTTTAAATTAGATTTAATTGAATGATTATAAGAAAAAAAATGATAATTTAACCATTAGATTAGATTCAATTTAAAAGATATGATGTGGAGTAAGTTAAAAAAATTTACTTTTAAAATAAATTGATCCTCACTCATATATATCACTACTAAAAATACAAGAATTATCTGCGGAGTTTTCTGCGGAAATGTTTTCGCAGATGTACCTGCAGTTTTACCAACGAATTTATATTGTGAAGTATTATTTCCTGCGAAAATTGAAGTAACAGCAAAGTTCGCAGAAATTTCTGATTTTGAATTTATAATAATATACATCCTGCAACATTTTCCTGCAAAATTAGTTATTCACGAAGATTTTAACTGAAAACAGAAAATAGCATGAAGAATCGCAGGTAACAAGTTTCCTGCGGAAACTTTGTCAAAATCCGCAGGTAATTCCGCAGAAAAACTGAGTTTTTTTAGTAATATATATATATATATATATATATATATATATATATATATATATATATATATATATATATATATATATATATATATATATATATATATATAATTATAATGTCAATTTAAACTGCCACTAATAATTGAAAAAGAAAAACACTAAATTCTAATCTCTTACGTGAGAGATGTATTGCGGTTGGGAGTCTTCTAACTAATGTAAACATTTCAAACACAATAGGTACAAAACAAAACAGGAGTACTATGAAGAAAACTTAGGGTTTACTTGGAGAGGACATGTAAAATGGTTTTTAATTTTTAATTTTATATATATAGATTCCAAGTTTAGAAGCTTCGTTGCTAGACATAAATATTAAATCATACATTAGGAATCTATGCTTTTGTTTTTGGAGTTAGCAACCTATTACTATTAGTATTACACTTATCTCTAAGTTTGGTCTGTTTTTGTTTGTTTGAAAGTTTGGTGATCCCAAGTACGCATCTCAACCATTTGTTTATTACTACTATACTAGTACTAGTACATGTTGATAAACCATTTGTGTATTTTTTTTAAAGGGAAAATATTGTATTTTAAGAAGGAAAAAATGAACAGTTATTTTCATAGATAAATGTGAGAAGAGTTATCATTGTAATATTTGAACGTACACTTGATTTTGAAAAAAAAAAGCATTGAAATACACTAAGTATGTCAAAAAATAAACTCTAAATTAATAGTTTATACTCATTAACCATAATTAACGGTACCAATTGGCTACCACACCCACCAAAAACATATATTAGTTATTTCTATTAAGCAAATCATAAAACACCATATGGAAGAAATGCCATAAAACACCCTAGGAAGGAAATACCATAAAACACCATATGAAAAGAAATACATAGTGTGTGAAATTTTATTCCATCAACAACAAAATGTTTCACATAATATTTGAAACAATTTGTAAGTCAATAACAATAAAATAAAAAATAAAAAGTGTTATGGCCTGGGCCCCGGCCTGACCGGGAAGGCCCAGTCCACATTGTTGCACCCTAAAATTTGCTCAACCTTATTCACTTGGTTTATGTTGCAATATCATTAGCATTTGCATATAGAGTCATGTACATAGCCTAACCATTTACATAGCATAAGCATAGCAGGTCATTCAACAGGGGATCAAGCACTATTCTCATCTTTAGAGGCCTATCCAGAGGTTATTATCCTAATTCAATCTCATTCAAGTCATCAAGAAAGAATTTGAAAGCAGGGAGTTCAGTGGATCAAGCACTGAGTATATCTCCTAACTGAGGGTGTCTGAGGATCAACAAGGGAATTATGAGTTGTGAATTGATAGCATGGGGAGTATCTAGACATCTTGGAGGACTTAGAAAGTCATTGGGAGAAGAAAACAAGTTGTTGATGGGATCACAAGAATTGCAGTTGAAGACAGTCAACTAGGGTTTCATCTGGGTCAACCCTAGATCAACCCTAGGTCAATTGATTGATTTAAGGGCATTCAGGTCTATTGAAGGGATGTGGGGTTCATCATTTGACATGGAGAATAAGGATATGTTGTCATGCTAAGAAGAAATCAAGAGAAATCAAGGAGAAGAGGAGTTTCCAAATTAGGGTTTCTATGTAAAATCCCCTAGTTTAGGTCAAATTTCCAAGCAAGATAAGTCAAAATTCAAGCTTCAAATGGATCCTTGGCCAACATGAAACTTGTAGAGAATCTCAAGACCTTTAATTTGAGTGGTGGAAGACATCAAGGAAATTTATAGAACTCAAGTTATGGTCCTTGCAAGTTACAGGTCATCTGAGGTATCTGAAATTTTGTCTGTGAAAGAGACTTGACTTCCAAGCAACTTTTACCCCTCAAGGAGATTTCAAATGAACTTCTGGTCAACATAAGAATTGTTCCTTATTGTCTTAGATTTCTAGAATGGTATAGTATGCCTTCATATGATGTGTGGAACTCAACTTATGGTCTTGGCAAGCAAAGGGTATTTTGGTCATTTGTGAATTACAGGTCATTTTAACCCATGTCCAAAACTCATACAAGGAGGCCTCAAATGAAAAAACTTACAACATCAAACTTGCTCCAAATGACATTTTGAGTCTATAAAAGTGACCATGAGAGATTGGAAAGATTCATATCACAAGGTTTCAAAATTGTTGAATTTAATGAAGAAAAATGACTTAAAAATGATATTTTTCATATCTTGGCCAAATGAAGCAAAATTATAGGTCATTTTGAATGGAAAGGGCATTTTAAAGACATTGGCTAAAGTGGAATTTTGAGCTTAGTTCATAATTTGTGAGTTATCCATGGTTGCTTGAATTGAAAGTAACATAATCCAAATTGAAAAAGAAAAATGCAAGGGAAATTTCTCCAATGTTCTAGGAGGTTCCAACCTCATCTATATATTCATACAAGCTGATTCATGCAAGGGTTGGTGCTCCCATTTGTTCAAAACCCCAACTTTTCCATACTTTCTTCAACTTGCATAAGCTTTCCAAAATCTCCATAATCTCCATCAATCTTCAATATTCTTGATTCAATCTTCATCATCATCACACAAGGATTAGAATCCACACATTTATTTGGCAAATTGAACAAGGAATCGTGCCATTCATCATCATCATTCAAAGTGCAAGAATCTTGGAATTAGGAGATTCAAAGCCTTGAAGCATCTTTGGTTGCATACAGAACTCATCACCAAGTTCACTGATCAGTTTCCCCTCATTTCAAGCATTGGATCAAGAGGATTCCATAGCTGTTTTCATCATCATAACAGGTTGGTAACTTCATTCGAATTGCATGATTTAATGAGAATTATAGGGAATTGTTAGTATAGATCGGTTAGGATAAGTGAGATGATTGATTTTGGTAAGTTTGGACAAGTTTCATGGATGTTGATCATGGTGCACTAATTCTGTTGAAGCTTAGAATGTCAAGAATCATGAGAGATAATCTTAGATTAGGTGTTTAAAATGATCAGGGTGAGTTGTAGATTAGTTTAGGATGAGTTCTAGAGAGAATTGAGAGGATCAATATCAGTTGGAAAATGATGGATCAGATCTGTTACACCTATCGAATTGTTTTATTGAGTGAGTTTTAGGATGAGCTATTGGCATGGATGCGTAGAGGGATTGATGTAGAGCAAGTTTGCTGTTGGAAGTATCTGATTTCATGGAGCAGGGAGAGAGAACAGGGAACTCGAAGGTGTGTGCATGGTTAGGGTTTTTCTGAGTTAGGGTTTGGGCTCAAGGTTGAAGATGACCCTGGCACCACACGATCCCAGCTTGACCTTTGACTTAATCCCCCATCCAACGATCCACGTTTAAAGCTGAAAACGGAGGGAAGGATTTGGCATGAAACGCGGCGTTTCATTTAAATACTCTGAGTGGGCTTTGGATCCAATCGCTATACACACCCCCTTTTCACTAAGCCCAAACGGATACACATGAATTGGATGCTATTTACACCGAATCTTTCTTTATTTTTCTGGCATTTTCTCAAGTGTTTTTCTGAGCGCACCTGGGCCTTATCCACTTGATATTCGCACCCCCTGTCCTGTGGCCCATCATGAATTTCAACTGCGCGCCTTTACTTTTCTCACCCCCTCAAATATTTCTTTATATTTTCTTTTATTTTCTTTTCATTTTTTTATGCATCTTATAAAAATCATAATAAATAGAAAAATCATCATTTTTAATTCAGTCTTTTTGCATATTTTTCTTTAGGATGTCTAGAAAATTATAAAAAATAAAAATTGCATTTTATTTTTTATTTGATATTTTTCCCATATTTTCTAAATAAATGACATTTTAATAGTTTCATTTCATACATGATTTTGTTATTTTTTGTTCTATTAGTTGCTTCAATATTTTTTGCCCATTCTTTTTAGGTTGTTTAGTTTAGACATTGAACTTATAGATGCAATTTAGTTCCCATTTTTAGAAATTAATTCTAGGTGTTTAGTTTAGAGGTGAACAACATGAACAAACTAGGGTTTTAGGTGATGACTTAGGAGATTTGATTCTTTTCCCTTAGGACTTAGGGTTTGAATAGTTTAGCTATGGGACTATAGGGGCTATGGGTAGTCATTAGATCCCCTAGAAAAAGTCAGGATTCCCCTACTGCTATTAATGTACTGTCCTTATTTGATTGACTGGTGTGGTGTGCCCTCTGGGATTATTGCTTGCTTGCTTGGGTATTAGGATTGTTTGGGGACTTGGGAGAGCTGAAGACTTGAGGAGATGAAGACCATTGGAGATCCAGAGATTGAAAATCAATTGCCAGAGTTGGAGAGGAGGTTCTTGCTAGCAGCTGCTGAGGAGACTAGGGTTTAGGAGCTAGGCAGAGCTCTAGATTAGAAAGCTTGCTTCTCAAACATGGAATGCCTTGTCTGCATCCATCCTTTCTCTATGATTCAAAGTATCTTTCAAATATCCACCTCCTTCCTTTGGAAGGATCAGTGAAAGTATTTGGAAGATAGAACTTTTGAGAGAAACCTGTCTGCATAATGTTAACAGTTAATGAGCCACCTTTGGTGGGCAATTTACTGTTTAACATTCCTCTCCTCTTGTTGACTAATGTTCATCCCTGAAGATTGGAGACTTGAAGAAAGGCCATTACTTATAGGAGACTGATGATTAAAGCCTTTGCCTGAAGGCCATGAAGATGGAGATTGATGCTTGTTGAGGCCTGTAGCTGATTGGAGATTGCTTGTAGCCAGATATTGATGTAGAGCTGCTGTGGCTGTTTATTTTTGCTGTATTTCATTGCTGATGTATTGTTTGGATTTCCTGGTTGTATTGTTTGCTGTTTACCCTGTTGGGTTGAAAGTGAATCCCATTCACTTTTGCCTATTGTTTTCTAGGTTCGAGGTTGAGTGGGACTCCCTTGCCTCGCTTGTATTGTTGCATCCATGCATTTCTACCGCTTTATTATTATAGCTGTTATTGTTTCTGTTTCTGCCTATCCCGTAGGATCTCTGTTTCTCTCTGTGCAAGAGAGGAGCATGATAGACACTAGGGCTTAACCCATGCATGATAACATTAGGATAGTTTGATTCCCTTCGCAACCGTAGGTTAGAGTTCTGTCTCTTTCTTTCTCAAAACAAACAGAAAAACACATAAAGATTTCAAACACAATAAAAGACACTTCTTCCGTAAAAGAATGTAAACTCATCAAAGCGTCATTTTTGTCCGCTGGGACTGTTGATCAGAAAACCTTTTTCAGAAGGAATAAAATCAACCAAGACAAGCTTGTGTCGTACGTGGCCCGAACTACGTTTGCTCTGATCTTTCATGCTGTATGAAAGTACGTAGGCATAGGATGCGATATCTTAGCGAGCAACCTTCCCCTCCTTTCCCGTAGGTAGGCGAACTACGTTGACTCTGATTTCTCGTTCCAGGCGAGAATACGTAGGCATAAAGTGCGATACTTTGCCGAGTCATTTTTATTTTCATTTTATTTTCTTTTTAACCTTTGACCTATAGTTTAGATAGAATAACAATCCATACCCGAAAACAAGCGTGGATCCCGTCGAGTACGACGGACGTGAGGGGTGCTAATACCTTCCCCTTGCGTAACCGACTCCCGAATCCAGGTTTTGGTTGCGACGACCATACCTTTCCCGTGTTGTGCGAGGTTTACTCTGAGCGTTTCCTTTCCCTCCCGTGGGATAAATAACGCACGGTGGCGACTCTTCTGTTCAGCCGGTGCCGATTATCGCAGTAGCGACAGCTGGCGACTCTGCTGGGGATCCAACGTCCCCTGGCTGCTAAGGACTGCGATGGTTCTTATGCATTTGGGATCCAACGTCCCTTTGAGCGAGTCAATCCTAGCGCTTGTTTTCCCGTCGAGGATTTTGTATGGAGTTATTGTATATTTCTAACCTTGTATTTTCAGCTTTGTATATTGATTATTATTGCTGTATTTGGGGTGTGACGGGTGTTCTGATATTGAGAGATAAGCCGGACCTGGGCTTGAGTGCACCTAGAATTAGAGTAGAAAGTAGTGGGCGCGTGCCGGCTTTGCTTGCATTAGTGTCTCATGAAATCTACACTCGGACGAGGTTCTTCTGGTTGGCTTCTTTTTCTACCCTTTGGGTCGAAGGGGTTGTTGGTCAGCTGAATTGTCGACTCCGGGAACCGATCATTTGGAAGTTGGCTAAGTGAGGCCTCTTCAGGATTTGATGATGCCACTCCTTCTGGGAATCGTATCATCAACCCTGAAAGTCTGTGACGCCGACGACCGCATAGGATGCCATACCTTTGTCAGTTACTAGGACATCCACCTGTGAGAGGGTTTGGGGTTATGCAGGTAACTAGACCTTCAGACTACCGGTTATTTCTTGATCAGAGATCCTGGGTATTTATGGAGAGTTAGGAGGTCTGTCAGAGACCATTTGGAGATATGTTCTGAGGTCTGTCAGAGACCAGTTGGAGAATTCTGAGGTCTGTCAGAGACCAATTGGAGATGTGATTTGAGGTCTACCAGAGACCAGTTGGAGTTATGGTTTGAGGTCTGTCAGAGACCAGTGTTGGAGCTTTGTTTTAGGTCTATCTGAGACCAGGGTTTGATGACTTCTGGATGGTCTATCTGAGACCTTTCTTGATTGGGTTCAGGCTATTCAGCTACAGCTTTGGTCCCTGTTGCATGTTACTTGCATTGCATTGCCTGCATATCCATTACCACTTGCATTTCACTAACGTGTGTCTGTGCTGCAGGTGCATTTGCATATTCCCCGGTTCTAGTACCCAGACTTCTGAGTTTTGATCATGGCTGGTTTGAGGAAGACAGTTGCGTATAAGCTACCGACACCTGATATTACTCCTTTGCTTGGTCTGATATCTCTTGCTGGTGAGGAGGTCAGGAGAAGCTTCAGAATGAGTCATGGAAGATTACTGAGATTAGTCTGCAAGCCCACTGCTGATGAGATGAACGGGCTGTACACCTTGATGCAGTTCTATGACCCC
The DNA here is from genome assembly GCA_963859935.3 of Lathyrus sativus. Taxonomy (NCBI): domain Eukaryota; kingdom Viridiplantae; phylum Streptophyta; class Magnoliopsida; order Fabales; family Fabaceae; genus Lathyrus; species Lathyrus sativus. Next base: position 665,333,191 of record OZ012737.1, on the reverse strand, counting down.
GCATTGAGATGCTTTACTTTTGCTGACTTCATTCTAGGGCCTACCATTGAGGAGTATGTGGAGTTTACTGAGCTTCCTGTGCAGAACAAGGTTCCCTTTATTCACTCTGCTGCTGAGCCCAAGTTGGAGGACTTAGCCAAAGCCTTGCATATGAACGCTGCTGAGTTGTTAGTGACTTCTTGGCTCGGGGTTCCCGGTTTCTCTCTGGATTTTCTGGTTGGCAAGGCTCAAGAGTACGCCAGGAACGGTTGTTGGGTGGTTTTCAATGCTATTTTGGCTTTATGCATTTATGGAATCGTGCTGTTTCCTAACTTGCCCAACTTTGTGGATCTGGATGCTTTCTATCTGTTTGCTGCAGGCGACCCAGTGCCAACGTTGATCGGAGACTTCTACCACTCATTGCACTACAAGAACGAAAACCGAAGGGGAAAAGTTGTTTACTGTTGTGCTCCTCTATTAAATATGTGGTTCAAAAGTCATCTCCCCATGAAGGGACCATTTGTGGACAGTGCAACCTCAGCCAGTTGGTCAGAGCGCCTGATGAGGCTATATTCCGAAGACGTTGTGTGGTTTGATCGAGACCTGTTGGGATCTGAGCTCATCTTCAGCTGTTCTGGGTACCCTAATGTGCCGCTGATAGGAAGAAAAGGGTGTATCAATTACAACCCTTCTCTATTCATTCGTCAGTTCGGATATGCACTGAAGAATCCACCTCAGGAGGAAGAAGTACGGGAATCTCTGTACTTCACAGGTGACGTGAAGGGGGAGTTATTAGCCAAGTTGCAACATGCCTGGACACGTATTAACCGCAAAGGGAAGCCACTGTTAGGTAAGAACGATTGCCAGGCTTATGGGCCTTACAGGGTTTGGATCCAGGAAAGAGCAAGTCAGTTATTAATGCCATTTCCCGCTGCACCCGTCACTGTTCCCGTCCCGGCAGAAGAGCCAACTACTGTTTCTAGGGAGGCCTACGAGCAAGTTGTGAAGGAAAAGGAAGCCTTGATGAAGATCAACGAAGGGTTAGAGCAAGAGCTAGCTCAAGTACGCAGTGAGAAAAACAAGGCCGTATATGCTTTCCAACAACAAATCGAGCTGTTAAACAAGTTAGGGGCTGAGTTGACCGAAGAAAAGAAGAAGCGCGAACGTCTGGGGCAAGAGTTCAGAAGCTCCCATGACATGCTGGAAGCCAAAAAGAAAGCGCTTGACGCGGCACACCGAGAAATCTCCTCTTGCAACAAGACTTGGAATGCTACACTCACCAACAATAAGAAGAGGGAAGATAAGCTGAAGCAGCAAATCTCCGACCTCGAGGAGAAGTTGAAGTCTAGCATCAAGAAGTGTGAGGAAGAAGTGATGACCCGGTATAGTGTCCAGCATGCACTGAACAAGGCAATCAAATGCAGAGATGAAGCGGTGTCTCAGAAGCGAAAGCTAGAAGATTGCTTCGGAGAAGCAACATGGGAAGAAACTGCTGAAGACGTGCGCCGTGTTCTTAAGAAGAGAAACCAACTTGTTGAAGGGCTGCTTGATCGACCAAGCCATCCAGAGACCAAGAAGTTGATAGAAGAGTACCAGACTTTTGGGAGGATTTGATCATTTCATATAGTAACTTGTATGCTTTATTTGCATAGTGCTGACCATCACCAGGATTGTTGGTTGAGGTCATGCCTTCTTTGTACTCTCAGTGATATTGTACTCTGGGCTTATTGATTTTCCCTGCAATATATGAGGCTTTCTATGATTCAGCTCCGATATTCCTATTGTCAGCACTGTCACCGTACTGGCACCTTCACACTAGAACTGGGGGGAATGAATTTCCCTAATGCACAGACACATTGCATTGCATTCATATTCATATTGCATTACAGGTAATCTTTGAATAAGTGTCTGATTTCCTGCTCTGTACCGGGTACTTTACAGGATTGCAGATCAGCACCCGCACCGCTATTCTACCCGCACCAACTGTCGAAGAATCATGGATCAAATGCAGAACGAGATGCAAGATGTGCGCGAGAAGCTCGCTCTCTTTATGCAGACCATGGAAGCTATTGCAAAAGGGCAGGAGAATTTGCAGGCCATGGTCCAGCCTCTGTTGGCTCGAAATGCTGGTCACGGTAATGAAGATCATCAGTCTGTGCGGGTCGATACTGTTCATGGAGACGACACTCCCACGCCAGTGGCTCCACCTGTAGTCAATATACCTGCTGCTAACATCAACAACGCTACCGCTGCTGTGAATGGTAACGTCGGAGTTGGGAACGAGACTGCTGTCCATAACGTTGGGCTGGGTGATGTCAATTTGGGAGACAATACGGGAGGCAATGGCTTCGTCAATGCTGGATTCGGATTCAACGATCAGGGATTCGATAACGCTGGGAAATATGGCTTTAATGCTCAAGGCTTTGGGCAGGATGGTTATGGTGTGACCAATCAGGGTTACGGAGGCTTTGGAAATGGAAACGGCGCGGGATTTATGGCTTTTGGTCCTGCTGGAGGAGTTCAAGGGTACGGCAACAGAGGCCGAGGTCCGGGGATGAATCAGATCAGAGCTGGACGTAATAATGGATATGATGGGTATGGAGCTGGAAATGGTATGTGGCAAGAGGATCAGCAGGAGGACGCTTTCTCCGGCGGAGGTTTCAAAGGGCCGATGGATGACTCCCAGAAGATCAGAATGCTAGAAGAGCAGATGAGGGGAGTCCTGAACCAAAGCGCTGTGGGTTTGGACATGGCAACAATGGGTCTGGTACCCGGCCTGAGGGTGCCAATCAAATTCAAAGCTCCTGCGTTCGATAAGTATAAAGGGGACACATGTCCGAAAGTGCATGTACGAGCTTATTACAGAAAGATGTCTGCATACTCAACTGATGAAAGAATGCTAATGCATTTCTTTCAAGATAGTCTGTCGGGTCCTTCCCTAGAATGGTACATGGGGTTGGAGCCAACTGATATCAAGACATGGAAGCAATTAGCCGAGGCATTTGTAGCTCACTACAAGTATAACAGCGACTTGGCACCCAATCGGGTCCAGTTGGCGGGACTGTCGCAGAAGAAGGGGGAGAGCTTTAAAGAGTACGCGCAAAGGTGGCGCGATATGGCTGCCCGGGTCCGTCCTCCTGTAGAAGATAAGGAAATGAATGACATGTTTGTCGGCACATTCACCGGTCTGTTTCATGATATGCTGTTTCACACGTCTCTGGCCAGTTTTTCAGACCTAATTCTGATGGGAGAAAAGATTGAACGTAACATTAAGCAAGGAAAATTCCAGGTTGAGGAATCAACTGCATCTGGCAGTAATAAGAAGGCTTTTGGTGGGCGCCGTCAGGGCGAGGCAAGCGCAGTGTTCGGAGGCCGAGGCCGAGGCCGAGGCAGGGGACGAAACCAATATCATCATCCGCAGTAGGTGGCGAGTGTTACTATCCCGTACCAGCAACAACCACTTCAGCAACAACAACCGTCTCAGCAGCAGCCAATGCAGCAGCAGCAGCCAATGCAGGGGGCACAGCAGGCTCAGCGAAGATTCCAGGGTGGCAAACCGAGAAGAGTGTTTGAGAAACCTCCCTCAACCTATGCAGATTTGTTGCAGACATTGTTGGGATTGAACCTGGTAGAGAAAAGAACCCTGGCACCGATAACGGGAGCTCCCCCGTTTGGTTACGATGCAAGCAGGCACTGTGAGTTTCATTCTGGAGCCCCGGGCCACGATATAGAGGGTTGCCACGCTTTTAAGCATGTTGTGCAGGATCTTTTGGACAATAAGACTATCAATTTCGGAACGGCAGGTCCGAATATAGTGCAGAAGCCCATGCCAAATCATGGGCCCAACGCCATTCTGACTGAGGAAGGGTTGAATCTGATTATGAATGTCGAAAACTTGAAGACGCCGCTGAGCGAGATAAAGAGCCGACTGTTGCAAGGGGGTGTTTACCCGGGATGTGACGAGTATTGCTTAGAATGTTGGACCCTAGCTGGGGGGTGTGATGATTTGAAGAAAGGCATTCAGGCTTTAATTAATGAAGGCATATTGCAGTTTGACCAAGCAGCAACTGAGGAGCCCGCGGGGGCAGTAGCATGTGATCAGACTGATGTGGCCACTGTAACGATTCCTCGAAAGACAATCACTATTGCAGCACCAGCTCGGCGACCACCGATCACCATAACTAAGGCCGGGCCGATCCCGTACGAGAGCACGAAAGCAGTCCCATGGTCATATGGGTTGGAGGTGTATTGTGACGGAATAAAAATTGATAAGCAGCCAGCCGAGACTGTGGATCATGTTGTTGGGTCGGGAGGTATGACAAGGAGTGGTAGGATATTTATATCCCCTGAAGTGGAGGCCGAAAGACTAGCGAAAGGAAAAGGGAAGGCAGTTGAGAATGTCCCAGTGCAAGCAAGTGACAAAGAATCGGCATCGAAAGACGTAGAAGAGTTCATGCGGTTGATTCGAAAAAGTGATTATAAGATTGTGGAGCATCTGCAGCAGACGCCGTCCAAAATATCTATCCTGTCATTGCTGTTGTGTTCGGAAGCTCACAGAAATGCTTTGTTGAAAGTCCTAGATGCTTCTTTTGTACCCCAAGACGTCTCCGTGAATCAGCTGGAAGGAGTGTTGGCACATGTGAATGCCGGCCACAGCTTAGGCTTTACCGACTTTGATTTGACCCCGAAAGGGAAAGATCATAATATGGCACTGCACGTATCTGTCGAGTGTAGAGGATCAGTAATGTCACACGTATTGGTTGACACCGGATCGTCTTTGAATGTGCTACCCAAGAAGGCGATGATGAAGCTGGATGTTAGAGGAATCTTGTGTACGCCCAGTGATTTGGTAGTCAGAGCGTTTGATGGCACGCGGAGAACAGTCTTTGGATCGATCACATTGCCTCTGCAGGTGGGGCCGGAGGTGTTTGCAACTGAGTTTTATATCATGGATATACAGCCTGCGTATAGCTGCTTGCTTGGAAGACCCTGGATTCACGGGGCGGGGGCAGTCACATCTACTCTACATCAGAAGTTGAAATATATGGTCGGAGACAGCGTAGTCACCGTGTGCGGAGAAGAGGACATCCTGGTCAGCCATCTGTCGTCATTTAAATATGTGGAGGTCGACGGAGAAATCCACGAAACACCCTGCCAGGCATTTGAAGGTTTGCGTATCAAGGACAAAGGTCCCGGGCCGAGCAAAGCGTCGGAGATAGCCGTCTCATCGTATAAAGAAGCTCAAGCTCTAGTAGAAGCAGGAGATGCAAAGGGCTGAGGCAAAGTGCTGGACATTCCTGTGAAGATGGACCGGTTCGGGCTGGGATACCAACCGTCGTCCTCAACTCCTTCCGTGGGGGCACCCCGTTTCAGAGGGCCAATCACCATCTCTGCCAGTGGAGTGTGCCATGGAACTGTCAATGCTGCTTCGGAGTCTGACGAAGGAGACAGCGACTGCGATATGGATGCCTGGATTCAGCCAAGCACGCCAGGACAAGGACTGTGCAACTGGTCTATTCAGGAGCTTGTTCCTGTGACTTTTAAACAGTAATGCTTTGCTTTATTAATTGTTGAATAATCTGATGTCTTGCCCGGGGCGTCAGGATTTGCTTAGGGCTGTGTTGTTATGAACATTGCGTGTCAATCATTAAATAAATGGCGTTTTTTCATGTGCAAATACTGTAATCCCTGTCTTTCTTGTTTTATATTTTTCAATAAAATGGCAACGTGGTTGTTCGCTTTATACGCATTTTGAAGCACTTAACCGTTCCTTTTGCAGGATAACATTTTCAGATGACATCTTTGAACCACCTATGACTCGTCCCGACTTTGAGCACCCGGTATTTCAGGCCGAAGAAGAGGTTGTCGAAGATAGCGACGTTCCTGAAGAACTGTCTTGGTTGGTGAAGCAAGAGGAAAGAGCCATTCTGCCTCACGATGAGGTCGTCGAAATTATCAACTTGGGGTCGGAAGGGGTTGAGAAGAATATTCGTATCGGAGCCGCACTGCAGAGTGATATTAAGCGAAGACTGGTTGAAATGCTCCGAGAGTATAATGATGTATTCGCTTGGTCATATGAAGATATGCCGGGGCTCGATACAGATATGGTTGTGCATCGCCTGCCACTGAAAGAAGATTGCCCGCCAGTCAAGCAAAAGCTTCGCAGAACTCGACCAGATATGGCAGTGAAGATCAAAGAGGAAGTCCAAAAACAGTGGGACGCTGGTTTCCTGGCTGTGACAAAGTATCCCTCATGGGTTGCCAACATCGTACCAGTGCCAAAGAAAGATGGCAAGGTTCGAATGTGTGTGGATTATAGAGATTTGAATAAAGCAAGCCCAAAAGACGATTTTCCACTTCCTCACATTGACGTGTTAGTAGATAATACTGCTCAATACTCCGTATTCTCCTTCATGGATGGCTTTTCGGGCTATAATCAAATTAAAATGGCGCCAGAGGACATGGAGAAGACCACTTTCATAACGCCTTGGGGAACATTTTGCTACAAAGTGATGCCCTTTGGTTTGAAAAATGCTGGGGCAACATATCAGCGTGCGATGACGACTCTTTTCCATGACATGATGCATAAAGAGATCGAAGTTTATGTTGACGATATGATTGCCAAATCCCAGACGGAGGAAGAGCATCTGGTGAATCTGTTGAAGTTATTTAAAAGGCTTAGGAAGTTCAGGCTGAGGCTGAACCCTAATAAATGCACCTTCGGGGTGAGATCGGGTAAGCTGCTGGGATTTATCGTAAGCGAAAGAGGAATAGAGGTCGATCCTGCTAAAATAAAAGCAATTCAAGAAATGTCGACGCCTAAAACAGAGAAAGAGGTGCGCGGGTTTTTAGGGAGGTTGAACTACATTGCCCGGTTCATATCTCACCTAACGGCCACGTGCGAACCACTATTCAAGCTGCTAAAGAAAGATCAAGCTATAACGTGGAACGAAAATTGTCAAAAGGCGTTCGATAAAATAAAACAGTATTTGCAGGAGCCTCCCATCCTGATACCCCCAGTGGCAGGTAGACCCTTGATAATGTATTTGACGGTTCTTGAGGGAAGCATGGGTTGCGTTCTCGGTCAACACGACGAGACAGGGAGAAAAGAGCATGCAATCTATTACCTGAGTAAGAAATTTACAGATTGTGAATCTCGGTATTCAATGCTGGAGAAAACTTGTTGCGCGCTAGCCTGGGCCGCCAAGCGTTTGAGGCAGTACATGCTGAATCATAAAACCATGCTCATCTCGAAGATGGATCCTATCAAATATGTATTTGAAAAGCAGGCGTTGTCAGGTAGAATTGCCCGTTGGCAGATGGTCTTGACTGAATATGATATTCAATACGTCTCGCAAAAGGCTATAAAGGGGAGTGTGCTGTCTGAGTATCTGGCGGAGCAGCCTATTGAAGAGTATCAATCGATGAGGTTTGATTTTCCTGACGAGGATATCATGTACCTAAAGATGAAAGATTGCGAAGAGCCGTTGCCAGACGAAGGACCAAAGTTGGGTTCCAAATGGAAGATGATATTTGACGGAGCCGTGAATGCTTACGGTAGCGGAATAGGGGCAATCATCACTACGCCACACGGGTCGCACATCCCGTTTACTGCCCGATTGACCTTTGCCGTTACCAACAATGAGGCCGAATACGAAGCTTGTATAATGGGGCTTGAAGAAGCCATTGGTTTGTGAATCAAGAATTTAGACGTATACGGAGACTCAGCTCTGGTGGTGAATCAGATCAAAGGGGAATGGGAGACACGGCAGCCCAATTTGATACATTACATGAACTATGCAAGGAGATTGTTGCCTTTCTTCGACAAGGTTGAATTGCATCATGTACCGCGGGCAGAGAATCAAATGGCTGACGCCCTGGCCACTTTGTCTTCCATGTACAAAGTCAACTTCTGGAATGAGGCTCCCCGAATCATTATCTCTCGGCTGGACAGGCCAGCTTATGTATTTGCTATTGATGAAGCATCTGACGACAAACCATGGTATTTCGATATCCTTAATTTCCTGAAGAATAAAGAGTATCCGGCTGGGGCATCCAGTCAAGATCAGAAGACTCTCAGGAGGTTAGCAGGCAATTTCTATTTGAATCCGGATGGCGTCTTATACAGAAGAAATCACGACTTAGTGCTATTGCGTTGTGTAGACGAAAGGGAGGCAAAGTTGCTTATGGAGGAAATACACGAAGGTACCTTTGGTACGCATGCTGGCGGGCATGCTATGACGAGAAAGCTGCTACGGGCAGGTTATTTTTGGCTGACCATGGAAACTGATTGTTTCAAGTTTGCGAGGAAGTGTCACAAGTGCCAAATCTATGCTGATAAGATCCATGTGCCTCCGAGTCCTCTAAATGTGATGTCATCACCTTGGCCATTCTCAATGTGGGGGATCGATATGATTGGAAAGATCGAGCCGACAGCTTCTAACGGGCATCGGTTCATCCTAGTAGCAATCGATTATTTCACCAAGTGGGTAGAAGCGGCGTCTTACGCAAACGTAACTAAGCAAGTGGTGGCCAGATTCATCAAGAGAGATATCATTTGCCGATATGGAATTCCCGAGCGGATAATCACGGACAACGGTTCGAACCTGAACAACAAAATGATGAAGGAGCTCTGTCAAAATTTCAAGATCGAACATCACAACTCCTCCCCGTACCGACCCAAGATGAATGGCGCTGTCAAGGCGGCCAATAAGAATATAAAGAAGATCGTTCAGAAAATGGTGGTGACCTATAAGGATTGGCACGAGATGCTACCTTTCGCTTTGCACGGTTATCGTACGACGGTACGCACATCAACCGGGGCAACTCCGTTCTCGTTGGTATATGGAATGGAAGCGGTGCTATCGTTAGAAGTCGAAATCCCTTCTCTGAGGGTATTGCGAGACGTTCAGCTGGACGAGGCAGAATGGGTAAAGGACAGGTTGAATCAACTGAGTTTGATGGATGAGAAGAGGCTAGCTTCCCTAGCATACGGTCGTTTATACCAGAGCCGAATGAAGAAAGCGTATGACAAGAAGACACATCCGCGAAGCTTTCAGACGGGCGACCTTGTGCTGAAAAGGATTCTCCCGCCGCAAGCAGATCACAGGGGCAAGTGGACCCCCAACTACGAAGGGCCATACGTTGTCAGGAAAGTATTTTCAGGAGGAGCGTTGTTGTTGTCCACTATGGACGGTGAAGACTTCACGTCGCCTGTGAATTCGGACGCAGTTAAAAAATACTTTGCTTAAAATAGACCCGCTGGACAGAAAAAAGAGAGTCCAGGCAAAAATGGGGCATCCTGGCGAACCAAAAACAGAATGAAAGGTTCGGGCAAAAATTAGGGATAAAATTGAAAAATGTACACCCGCGAAGTTGAAAACCTACACTGGGCGACTTCGGCAAAAAGGGGTATCCCGGTGAACTGAAAACCCGTAAAGGGCGGTTCACGCAAAAGTTAGGGATTTGAAAAGCAAATGACTGCGGTTCGAATTTGATAATTGCAATGAGCATCAATGCGGGAGAATACATTTGAGGAGTCAGTTATCTGATACAATCTCTTCAGAAGTGGGGATACCGGGAAAGCATTAGAGTCGGGCGAGTCATGGGAGGATCAGTTCGTGGTGTTCATCTGCATCCCTTTGCCGACATGCGTACAAATTTAAGTTGTCAATATTTATGCTTCTTGGGCATACTTGTATACTTGTATATTTGCTTTGTGTAGCTTCCTCATTCCAGGAGTTACATCCCGTGTACAAAACTCCGCCTATTCAAGGGCCTAATCAATAAAATACGTTATTCAGTACTTGACACTGTTCTTTACTGTTTTGTGCATGATTAACGCCTAAGTTTGATGAAACTAGCGTGTGTATAACGTCACTGGCCCTTGCCAACAGTTGCTAAAGCTTTGAATTAACTGAAAATGATTTGGTTGCATAGGCTTGTCTTGTCTTGCTTGTGTTGTTGCAGGTTTCATAACCGTACGAGGAAGATGATCAAAAGATTGCAATAACGAAAGACTCAGCCCTCACGCAAGTCATGCAGGTTCTTCCTGAAGAAGGATCGAACTCTCCAGCTAGTCGTAGCTTGTGCAAAAGGATTATCCAGCAAAGTCGTTCATCCTCAACAAAATTGGCGATTCCAAGATTGTAGGCTGTATTCAGACATTGTATCTCAAGCAGAGTTGGTTTAGCCTCAGAAGATTAATATCTGTGAGCGGTATTCAGACAGGTTCATCTTTCCCCGCAGGGTCATTCACTCTCTCCCAGCGGAGTCAGTTGATTTTCCCCGAGAGAATCGTCCCATCCCCAGTGGAGATCTCTTTTCAGCAAGTGTTCTTTCCTCCCAGTGGAACTCGAAGATCAAGACTCTCCCCAGCAGAGTTGGTGGTGGGTCCTGTCATTTATTTTGTCAGGGATACCGTGTAATATCAGTTCACTCTCCAGCAGAAAGTCCGATCATACTGTGCACGCCTGCTATTCCCCAGCAAAGTTATATTCCCCAGCAGGGGGTTACCTCAACAAGGTGTTTGGGTTAAGTCCCCCATTTCCCAGCTGAGTCGACTTCACTCTTCCGGCATTTATTTTGCTGGAATAATTCTGTAGCATCTGGCTATCCCCGACGAAGTCGGCATTATCTTCAGCATTTATTTTGCTGAAGCAGTTTCTGTACTCTAGCAGTTCAGGTGGAGAGAACTCTTGCTCAAATGAACTACCAAGCATTCAAGATCTCGGCGTGGGATATCCAATGATAATGTCAGTTTCGGCCGTATTCCCCACAGAGTTATCAGGATAAGTTTCTCTTTATTCCCAGGCAGAGTTAGTTGTCATCAGGGCTTCCATGAATCAGAATTTCAGAGGCCATCGCCGGTTATCAGAACAGGCTTCCGGTAGTTTGGTTTCCAAGTATCCCCAGTAGGGTCCACTTCAAAGTCGCTGTCACGTCGGTGCTAAGAAGTTTATGAGTCGGGATCAATGGAGAACTGAGTCCTGACGGGGACAAGATGTATTTTCTCAGCAGAAAAGATGTAGTCCTTACGTGGACAAGTCAAGACGAAACATGGGTCCTGACGTGGACGAATCTATTCCTTACGTGGAGAAAGAGGTTTCAGTTCCTTACGTGGAAGAGCAAGTTCATTCCTTACGTGGAAAGATGGGAGTCCTTAAGTGGGCAGATTAAAATTGCGATTCCTTACGTGGAAAGATTGAGTCCTCACGCGGACATATCAAGATTGATTCCTGACGTGGAAAGAAAGAGATTATTCCTGACGTGGAAGAGTTTAGTCCTGACGCGGACAGATCAAAGAAGTTATTCCTAACGTGGAAGAAGAAGATAGATTCCTTACGTGGAAAATTTAGTCCTGACGTGGACGGATTCAGAAGAAGAAGTATGCCTAACGTGGAAAGAAGGCGTGTTCCTTACGTGGAAGAGAAAGAGAAACTTCAGGTCCTTACGTGGAAAGATGGGGGTCCTTACGTGGACAAATCAGAAAAATGGTTCCTTACGGGGAAAGGAGATCGTGTTCCTCACGTGGAAAAGATTGAGTCCTTACGCGGACACATAGGAGGAGGATTCCTTACGTGGAAAGAGCGGAGTCCTTACGTGGACAGATTAAGATGGCATTCCTTACGTGGAAAAATGTAGTCATGACGCAGACAAATCAGAAAGAGTTGGTTTCCTTACGTGGAGAGATTGGGGTCCTTACGTGGACGGATTCAAGAAAAGTTGATTCCTGACGTGGAAGAATGATGTACTCCTTACGTGGAAAGGTGAGTCCTAACGTGGACAGGTTCAGAACCAAAGTTGTATTCCTTACGCGGAAAGATTGGAGTCCTGACGCAGACATATTGAGTTGTACTGGAGTCCTTACATGGACAGATTGATACGGTTCTCCTTACGTGGAAAAAGAAGATTGCATCTTGACGTGGAAAGATGGAAAGTTTAGTCCTGACGTGGACAGATGCAGAAGAGATGATTCCTTACGTGGATGGTGTTATTCCTAACGTGGAAGAGTCTATTCCTAACGTGGACGATTTATTGGAATATCCCCCAGCGGAGTTGCCGAGATTTTTCTGGGTTAACAGCAAGTGGAGTCCTAACGTGGACAGGTTCTAGTTGAGATTTCTTCGTATTGATGACAGACAGAGTCCTAATGTGGACAAGCAAGCAATCTGTTATCCCCAGCGTGGTCGTTACGAGATCAGTGAGTGGCTGCAAACAGTCAGATCCAGGCAGTGGATGTCGTTACCCAAATAGGGGTGCAGTTTATTTCTGCGGTTGGCAAATTTCCGGGTTTCTTAGTATTCAACCATCTCGTACCTTGAATGTCTGAAGGCCATTCGCTCTTCACCCAATCGGGTCCAAGTCGCTTGAATAGGGGCAGCTGTTGCACCCTAAAATTTGCTCAACCTTATTCACTTGGTTTATGTTGCAATATCATTAGCATTTGCATATAGAGTCATGTACATAGCCTAACCATTTACATAGCATAAGCATAGCAGGTCATTCAACAGGGGATCAAGCACTATTCTCATCTCTAGAGGCCTATCCAGAGGTTATTATCCTAATTCAATCTCATTCAAGTCATCAAGAAAGAATTTGAAAGCAGGGAGTTCAGTGGATCAAGCACTGAGTATATCTCCTAACTGAGGGTGTCTGAGGATCAACAAGGGAATTATGAGTTGTGAATTGAGAGCATGGGGAGTATCTAGACATCTTGGAGGACTTATAAAGTCATTGGGAGAAGAAAACAAGTTGTTGATGGGATCACAAGAATTGCAGTTGAAGACAGTCAACTAGGGTTTCATCTGGGTCAACCCTAGATCAACCCTAGGTCAATTGATTGATTTAAGGGCATTCAGGTCTATTGAAGGGATGTGGGGTTCATCATTTGACATGGAGAATAAGGATATGTTGTCATGCTAAGAAGAAATCAAGAGAAATCAAGGAGAAGAGGAGTTTCCAAATTAGGGTTTCTATGTAAAATCCCCTAGTTTAGGTCAAATTTCCAAGCAAGATAAGTCAAAATGCAAGCTTCAAATGGATCCTTGGCCGACATGAAACTTGTAGAGAATCTCAAGACCTTTAATTTGAGTGGTGGAAGACATCAAGGAAGTTTATAGAACTCAAGTTATGGTCCTTGCAAGTTACAGGTCATCTGAGGTATCTGAAATTTTGTCTGTGAAAGAGACTTGACTTCCAAGCAACTTTTACCCCTCAAGGAGATTTCAAATGAACTTCTGGTCAACATAAGAATTGTTCCTTATTGTCTTAGCTTTCTAGAATGGTATAGTATGCCTTCATATGATGTGTGGAACTCAACTTATGGTCTTGGCAAGCAAAGGGTATTTTGGTCATTTGTGAATTACAGGTCATTTTAACCCATGTCCAAAACTCATACAAGGAGGCCTCAAATGAAAAAACTTACAACATCAAACTTGCTCCAAATGACATTTTGAGTCTAGAAAAGTTACCATGAGAGATTGTAAAGATTCATATCACAAGGTTTCAAAATTGTTGAATTTAATGAAGAAAAATGACTTAAAAAATGATATTTTTCATATCTTGGCCAAATGAAGCAAAATTATAGGTCATTTTGAATGGAAAGGGCATTTTAAAGACATTGGATAAAGTGGAATTTTGAGCTTAGTTCATAATTTGTGAGTTATCCATGGTTGCTTGAATTGAAAGTAACATAATCCAAATTGAAAAAGAAAAATGCAAGGGAAATTTCTCCAATGTTCTAGGAGGTTCCAACCTCATCTATATATTCATACAAGCTGATTCATGCAAGGGTTGGTGCTCCCATTTGTTCAAAACCCCAACTTTTCCATACTTTCTTCAACTTGCATAAGCTTTCCAAAATCTCCATAATCTCCATCAATCTTCAATATTCTTGATTCAATCTTCATCATCATCACACAAGGATTAGAATCCACACATTTATTTGGCAAATTGAACAAGGAATCGTGCCATTCATCATCATCATTCAAAGTGCAAGAATCTTGGAATTAGGAGATTCAAAGCCTTGAAGCATCTTTGGTTGCATACAGAACTCATCACCAAGTTCACTGATCAGTTTCCCCTCATTTCAAGCATTGGATCAAGAGGATTCTATAGCTGTTTTCATCATCACAACAGGTTGGTAACTTCATTCGAATTGCATGATTTAATGAGAATTATAGGGAATTGTTAGTATAGATCGGTTAGGATAAGTGAGATGATTGATTTTGGTAAGTTTGGACAAGTTTCATGGATGTTGATCATGGTGCACTAATTCTGTTGAAGCTTAGAATGTCAAGAATCATGAGAGATAATCTTAGATTAGGTGTTTAAAATGATCAGGGTGAGTTGTAGATTAGTTTAGGATGAGTTCTAGAGAGAATTGAGAGGATCAATATCAGTTGGAAAATGATGGATCAGATCTGTTACACCTATCGAATTGTTTTATTGAGTGAGTTTTAGGATGAGTTATTGGCATGGATGCGTAGAGGGATTGATGTAGAGCAAGTTTGCTGTTGGAAGTATCTGATTTCATGGAGCAGGGAGAGAGAACAGGGAACTCGAAGGTGTGTGCATGGTTAGGGTTTTTCTGAGTTAGGGTTTGGGCTCAAGGTTGAAGATGACCCTGGCACCACACGATCCCAGCTTGACCTTTGACTTAATCCCCCATCCAACGATCCACGTTTAAAGCTGAAAACGGAGGGAAGGATTTGGCATGAAACACGGCGTTTCATTTAAATACTCTGAGTGGGCTTTGGATCCAATCGCTATACACACCCCCTTTTCACTAAGCCCAAACGGATACACATGAATTGAATGCTATTTACACCGAATCTTTCTTTATTTTTCTGGCATTTTCTCAAGTGTTTTTCTGAGCGCACCTGGGCCTTATCCACTTGATATTCGCACCCCCTGTCCTGTGGCCCATCATGAATTTCAACTGCGCGCCTTTACTTTTCTCACCCCCTCAAATATTTCTTTATATTTTCTTTTATTTTCTTTTCATTTTTTTATGCATCTTATAAAAATCATAATAAATAGAAAAATCATCATTTTTAATTCATTCTTTTTGCATATTTTTCTTTAGGATGTCTAGAAAATTATAAAAAATAAAAATTGCATTTTATTTTTTATTTGATATTTTTCCCATATTTTCTAAATAAATGACATTTTAATAGTTTCATTTCATACATGATTTTGTTATTTTTTGTTCTATTAGTTGCTTCAATATTTTTTGCCCATTCTTTTTAGGTTGTTTAGTTTAGACATTGAACTTATAGATGCAATTTAGTTCCCATTTTTAGAAATTAATTCTAGGTGTTTAGTTTAGAGGTGAACAACATGAACAAACTAGGGTTTTAGGTGATGACTTAGGAGATTTGATTCTTTTCCCTTAGGACTTAGGGTTTGAATAGTTTAGCTATGGGACTATAGGGGCTATGGGTAGTCATTAGATCCCCTAGAAAAAGTCAGGATTCCCCTACTGCTATTAATGTACTGTCCTTATTTGATTGACTGGTGTGGTGTGCCCTCTGGGATTATTGCTTGCTTGCTTGGGTATTAGGATTGTTTGGGGACTTGGGAGAGCTGAAGACTTGAGGAGATGAAGACCATTGGAGATCCAGAGATTGAAGATCAATTGCCAGAGTTGGAGAGGAGGTTCTTGCTAGCAGCTGCTGAGGAGACTAGGGTTTAGGAGCTAGGCAGAGCTCTAGATTAGAAAGCTTGCTTCTCAAACATGGAATGCCTTGTCTGCATCCATCCTTTCTCTATGATTCAAAGTCTCTTTCAAATATCCACCTCCTTCCTTTGGAAGGATCAGTGAAAGTATTTGGAAGATAGAACTTTTGAGAGAAACCTGTCTGCATAATGTTAACAGTTAATGAGCCACCTTTGGTGGGCAATTTACTGTTTAACATTCCTCTCCTCTTGTTGACTAATGTTCATCCCTGAAGATTGGAGACTTGAAGAAAGGCCATTACTTATAGGAGACTGATGATTAAAGCCCTTGCCTGAAGGCCATGAAGATGGAGATTGATGCTTGTTGAGGCCTGTAGCTGATTGGAGATTGCTTGTAGCCAGATATTGATGTAGAGCTGCTGTGGCTGTTTATTTTTGCTGTATTTCATTGCTGATGTATTGTTTGGATTTCCTGGTTGTATTGTTTGTTGTTTACCCTGTTGGGTTGAAAGTGAATCCCATTCACTTTTGCCTATTGTTTTCTAGGTTCGAGGTTGAGTGGGACTCCCTTGCCTCGCTTGTATTGTTGCATCCATGCATTTCTACCGCTTTATTATTATAGCTGTTATTGTTTCTGTTTCTGCCTATCCCGTAGGATCTCTGTTTCTCTCTGTGCAAGAGAGGAGCATGATAGACACTAGGGCTTAACCCATGCATGATAACATTAGGATAGTTTGATTCCCTTCGCAACCGTAGGTTAGAGTTCTGTCTCTTTCTTTCTCAAAACAAACAGAAAAACACATAAAGATTTCAAACACAATAAAAGACACTTCTTCCGTAAAAGAATGTAAACTCATCAAAGCGTCATTTTTGTCCGCTGGGACTGTTGATCAGAAAACCTTTTTCAGAAGGAATAAAATCAACCAAGACAAGCTTGTGTCGTACGTGGCCCGAACTACGTTTGCTCTGATCTTTCATGCTGTATGAAAGTACGTAGGCATAGGATGCGATATCTTAGCGAGCAACCTTCCCCTCCTTTCCCGTAGGTAGGCGAACTACGTTGACTCTGATTTCTCGTTCCAGGCGAGAATACGTAGGCATAAAGTGTGATACTTTGCCGAGTCATTTTTATTTTTATTTTATTTTCTTTTTAACCTTTGACCTATAGTTTAGATAGAATAACAATCCATACCCGAAAACAAGCGTGGATCCCGTCGAGTACGACGGACGTGAGGGGTGCTAATACCTTCCCCTTGCGTAACCGACTCCCGAATCCAGGTTTTGGTTGCGACGACCATACCTTTCCCGTGTTGTGCGAGGTTTACTCTGAGCGTTTCCTTTCCCTCCCGTGGGATAAATAACGCACGGTGGCGACTCTTCTGTTCAGCCGGCGCCGATTTTCGCAGTAGCGACACACATACACTTGGGGAAGGTTCAAAGGAGCCTTCATCATCTGTGTCGAGTACAAGACTCCCCGTTGACCAGACACTGCCCCGTCGGGCAGAACCTTCCTCATCTGTGTCGAGCACAAGACTCCCCGTCGACCAGACACTGCCCCGTCAGACAGAATCTTTCTCATGTGTGTCGAGCACAAGACTCCCCGTCGACCAGACACTGCCCCGTCGGGCAGAACCTTTCTCATCTGTGTCGAGCACAAGACTCTCCGTCGACCAGACACTGCCCTCCGCGGGCAGAACCTTCTCCCTTGTCGAGCAGAATAACGTGTCCTTCACACGTTCTCCACGTGCTCCCCTCTGCGGGGACACGTCACCAACCAACTACCGACCTCTGAAAGTGCAGGTCAAACCCACTTTCCGGAGATCACGGGACAGTTGAA
Source organism: Lathyrus sativus (assembly GCA_963859935.3). NCBI lineage: Eukaryota > Viridiplantae > Streptophyta > Magnoliopsida > Fabales > Fabaceae > Lathyrus > Lathyrus sativus. Next base: position 665,315,694 of record OZ012737.1, on the reverse strand, counting down.
CTAGGGCGAAGACCACGTTCTGGTCTTCACTACGCCACGTAAGTGTTGCACCCCAAAATTTGCCCAACTTTTCTTTACCTAGCTTATGTTTCATTTCATTCATATTAGCGTTATCATTTGCATTTCATTAACATGTATGCAGGAGGTCAAGAGGTATGATTACCAATTAAGAGCTACACAAGACTATGAAGCTAGCTAAGAAGGTTATTCAAGTGCTCAAGGGTTGATATCCTTGTCAGAGAAGTTAAGAGAGCCTCAGAGAGGGTGGTTGAAACCAAGAGTGTGTGTCTCCTAATTAACTTGAGAGTTGTGGGAAGTCATCAGATGATTCTGAAGCCATGAAGTTGGACTTGAGGTCTTGAGAGAGCTCATGAGAAATGTTGAAGATCACTCTGAGGCCTAGACAGGTCATTGTGCAAGATTAAGAAGGCTCAGCCATGAGTGGTGCAATTAGGGTTTGACTAGGTCAACCCTAAGTCAACTGATGATTTGAAGAAGGTTGAGACCTAATTCAAAGGCCATGTGATCATGGATTGATACATTGAGATTTTATAAGGAGGATTACAAGGTTAACTCATCATGATTGAAGAGTTTGAGAAGTTTCAAGCTAGGGTTTCTAAGGCTTGATAGTGTAAAATCCCCTAGCTTGACCCCTATCTTCAAGGCAGTTTAGCTCAAGATGTGATTGTCATATAATCTTTCCCCCAACACGAATGTTGTAGAGCATGATCTTAGATTTAATTTGAGTGCTAGAAGTACTTGATAGGATTTGTAGAACTCAAGTTATGACTTTGACAAGTTACAGGTCATCTGAGGTATGTGAATTTGGGGGCTTGAAAGTTGTCCAACTTGCATGGAACTTTTGCCCTAGAAGGATGATTCTTATGAACTTTTGGTAAACATGAATGTTGTTCCTTATCCTCTTATCTTTCTATAGAGTACTAGAAGTCCTTGATAGGATTTGTAGAACTCAAGTTATGGCTTTGACAAGTCAAGGGCATTTTGGTCATTTGGAGATTATAGGTCATTTCAACCATAAGGCCATAACTCCCATTTCCAAGCTTCAAATGGGAAAATGTTCAACATCAAACTTGTTCAAAATGATGTTTTAAGGCTAGTAAAGAGGTCATGAGATGTTGGAAGTGCTTGTAGCTCAAAGTTGCAAAAATGACCTAAAATAAGGGTATAAGTTAAATGAACCAAAGTTGGAAATTGATATTTTTGATCTACATGTCCAAACCAAGGCATGTAATATATCATTTTGATTCTAAAACACATTTTAAGAACATTGGTTTAGCCACATTTTTGAATTGAAGTGTAATTTGTGGACTTGCTTTGAAAAGTAGTTACTTACATCTTAAGTAACATTTGCAAAACCTAGAATCAAGGCATAACCAAGGTCCCTTGCAAGCCAAACACATCCAAAATGTCACTAGGGGAGAAATTGGAAGGGAATGGGATTGATTTCAAGTTGTTAGCAGAATGGAGCACACCATGGCATGTGATTGAAATTCTCATGACATGAGAGATTGAACTTCTCATTAGAAGGATCTAGAGGTTTCTAGATCATCCACACATGTTCTATATATTGAGTAGAGGTGATCCAAGGCCAAGGTTGGTGATGATTGAAGGAGAGAGCAGAGATTGAGTTTGGAAAATTCTTGCTTGCAACTGAATTCGGTTACATCATTTCACTCACTCTCCATCCATTTTCTTGATTGTAATCTCTTCCATGGATGCTAAGGAATGATTCCAGATCATAATCAAAGGGAATTCGTGGCTGATTGGTGTTCTTGAGCTCAGATTTCTCCACCTGCAACTCAGATTCGAATCCAAGAATTGAAGCCATTTCAATCAATTCTATTGCATACAGAAGCTTGGAAGTGATTCACTGAAGGAGTCTGGAGCATTTGAGGGCTTGATTTGAGGTCTTGCTACTTCTGTGCACGCGAATTTTTCAGGTTGGCAACCTTCAATCTCTAGCTTGTTTTAGTTAGAATTAAGAGGAATTAGGGTGTTAGATGCATTGTAGAACGGTGTAGGAAGGTTTTCAAATCGTTAATTTGAGAATTAGTGACCAATTAGGGATGTTGCTATTTTCGGTTGAGAGTTGATTCTTGTGAATCTTGAGGTTTCAGAGAGAATTAAGGGCATGAATGAATTCGTGAGGAAATTTGGGACATGTTTCATTAAGGGATCGTGACCAATGGTGGACTCTATGGCAAACTAGGGTTGTGAGAAGATGACCGGAGAAAGTCACCGGCGGTGGTTTTGGGCGTGCAGGTGACCTGAGTTGCAGAGATTTGAAACGAGGAAGATGACTTGATAGCCATTAAATCATAGGTGGACTTTGACTAGGAACCTCATCCAACGGCCACGCGTGCGTCTCATTTTGTGAAGAGGTCTGAACTAATTGAAACAATGTGTTTCATTAATCAGTGGTTTTTGGGCTTAAGGATCCAAATGCTACTCACACCCCCCTGATGGCCCAATTGCTTTAATGAACTGATTTTCATTACTATATGCACCGTGTGTTTATCATTTTAGTTTGATTTTCTTTATTTTTTTCATTTTATTCACGGTTCTTGATAAAATCATAAAAAATGGAAAAATAATTCAATTGACCCCATTCTTTTTGCAGTGGATTCATGATTGAATCTAGTATTTTTTAGATAAAAAATATTATTATTTCATGCATTTTCTGATTTTATGGGATTTTTCACATTTTAATTGATATTAAAATAGTCATGCTTGATGGTTGATGTTGTGGAATTTTGTGTGATTAATTGGTGATGATTCTTGCCTTGATTTTTTGTATGTGGCTAGCATAGATATGCATGATCCCCATAGATGTTTCTCACATTTTTGTGATGAATGTAAGTGGTAGTTCTAGGTTGAAACCTTAGAAGCTCCATTTTTAGGGTTTATGGTTGATACCTTTGGATTTAGGACTTAATTTTAGGACTTAATAGATGATTTAGTCCCTGGTTTTTGTATGAGGCATTCTTAATTGAATTAGGATCCCTTAGGAATTTTTGTAGAAATTTATAAGATAGTTTACTATTTTTGATTGATTTTAGTTTAGGTGCTAGTTTTAGATGATTCTAATGCACTAATTCAACTAGATTAACTTCTTTAGTTCCCTTATATTAGGGTTTTGCTTTGCTTGTTCTTGGATGATGATGAAGGCAAGTTGAGGATGCATTGGATTGCTTGAAGAGGCTTGGATTTGAAGATCTTCCCTTCTTTTGGTGTAGTTTTGATTAGGTACTAAGATTAGGGTTTTGTAGGCAGAGCTTCTAGATAGATTCTCTTCCTTCATAAAGATGGAAGATGTTGATCACTTACATTATTCCTTATGATGTAAGGTCCCCTTGTAAAGGCCTCATCCCTCCTTTGGTAGGATGTGTGGCTCTTGGCAAGATGGTAGAACCTTTGAGGGTCCCTTTCTCTGATGATAGGAGGCTTAGTGGTGACCTTTGGTCTTCACTCTGCTACCAATCATCCAAACTTTGCTCTGGATAGATGAATCTTTCTCCCCTTGTTAGAGGATGGAGTTCCTTGCTTGAAGAGTTTGAAGGATGAAGTTGATACTTCCATGCGATTGAAGATTACCTTGAGAAGCTGAAGCTTATAGGTGAAGAGGACCAAGTTGATAAAGCAAAGAGAGCTGAAGCTTATAGATGAAGAGAACAAGTTGACACTTGTGAAGAAGATCAAGTTGAGATTGAGTGAAGAGTTGAGGCTTGAGGAATAAAGGATAAGTTGACACTCATGTTGATACATTGAGAGCCTGAAGGAATCAAGTTGATACTTGCAGTTAGGAGTGAAGCCTGAAGGTGGGATTTACTGAAGAGCTGAAGCTTGAAGAAGAAAGAATAGGTGGATACTTATGTGGAAGCTTGAAGAAGCAAGTTGACACTTGCTATTGAAGAGCTGTTGAGGACTGATGACTGGACTGCTGTCAAAGGTTGGCTTAGTTGTAGGAGCAGTTGATCTGTTTTCTTTTTTGTATTGTTGTGACTTGTTTGATTTGCTTGATGCATTAGAATAAGTTCATATCTAGATAGGTTTAAGCTAGGAGCATGATTGCACTAGAGGTTGATTTGCTCCCTCTGCTTGTATTTTTACTGTATAGCTTTGCTTGCGTGTATTCGGTAGAGCCCAACTCCCTTGCCTATGTGGTTTGTGTTTGCTTGATAGCATGCCATTTCTTCTGTATGATTGCAGTTATTCATATCTGGCTTGAGGTTGAGATGAGCTTGTGGAGGCTGATGCCCCACACACATTTCCTCCCTCACTTGCATTGCATGCATTTTACAGTCGTTTACTGTTTACTGTTTAAGCTGATGCTTTATCTGTTTCTGTTTATCATTGACATTATCCCCTAGGAATCTCATTTCCTTTGATAAGGAAGTGATGATTAGAACTTTAGGTTGAAACCTATGCATGATAACTTCTAGGAGATCCCGGTTTCAAACTTCAACCATAGGATGAATCCTTGGCATGACAACATTAGGACTTGATAGTCTCCCTTTAGTTGAGCCTGCTCTCTTCTCATCTCAAAACAAATGAAAATACAGTAATAAAGGTTAACTGACGTCGTACGTTACGAGCCTTAAGCTATCTGAGAAAGGATTGTTGGAGAGTTTCTTTTCAACAGTCTGGATGTTTAGTATGGCACCCTTTGGGTGACATGCGACGCATTCACTCTCAGGTCATAGTCTCTAGTGCGATACTAGTTGCAAACAAACATAAAAAACAGTTCTTTCGTAAAAGACAGAAAACAAACTTCAAACCTTTTTGCCCCGTGGGCCCATAAGTCAAAGGAAGCTTTTCTGAAGAAAAGAGTGTCGTTAACTCTCAGTTCTACCGCAAACGGTAACGCCTAAGTCTCCAAGGGTTGAGCTGCGTACATCCAACCGCTGGAACTGTTTGTTAACCCTACTCGATAAAACAGATGAATCTGAATTCCCGTAATCCGTATTATCCCGAACTACGTAAGCTCTGATCTCTCATACCTGTTGAGAGTACGTAGGCACAATACTGATGTATTGGCGAGCCACCTTCCCCGTAACCTATAGTTAGGCGAACTACGTTGAATCTGATTTCTCATTCTCTGATGAGAATACATAGGCATAAAGTGCGACGCTTTGCCGAGTCATTTTCTTTTCTTTTCAGACCAAGCCTTGATAGGTAGATAGTAAAACCAACCCGTCAGATAAACACAACAAGCATGGATCCCATCGAGTACGATGGACGTGAGGGGTGCTAATACCTTCCCCTTGCGTAATCGACTCCCGAACCCAGACAATGGTTGCGATGACCTTGTCTTATACCTTTTCGTCAGGTTTTTCCGATCGTTTCCTTTCCCGTTCTGAGGGATAAATAACGAAAGGTGGCGACTCTTCTATTTTGCCGGCACCTTATTTTTGCGGAAGCGACAACTGGCGACTCTGATAGCGCTTGTATGATTACTTGTTGGGTTGTGTTATTTTATCGCACTTTACTTCCCGCATTTTATTTTCAGTATGATATGATTATCTGTGCTGTTGTGGGAGGGGCATTCTGATGAGTGAGAAGCCAGAATCAGGCTTGAGTGTACCTAGCAATATTTGTGGAAATTAGTGGGCGCGTGCTTGCTTTGCAGGCACTAGTGTCTCATGAAATCCACGCTCAGACGAGGTTCTCCCGGTTGACTTCTTTTTCAAACCTTTGGGTTGAGGGGGTTGTTGGGAGGATTGTCGACTCTGGGGACCGATCATTTGGAATTCAGCTGAGTGAGGCCGCTTCAGGAGCTGGTGATGCCACACCTTCTGGGTATCGTATCACCCCTCTTGAATGTCTGTGACGCTGATGACCGTATAGGATGCCGAACTTGTGTCAGTTTAGGTCCATACCTGTGAGCAGGGTTGGGTTTGTTGCAGGAAACCTTAACCTTCAGACTACCTGGTTTTCTTGATAGTGAATCAATTTTGTTGGTATCAGAGGTTCTCATCATCGGATGTATATGTGTTCTTGACAGAGCAGATTTATGGTCCTGTATCAGAGGTCTTTATTATCAGATGTTTGTTCTTGACAGAGCAGATTTATGGTCCTGTATCAGAGGTCCTTATTATCAGATGTTTGTTCTTGACAGAGCAGATTTATGGTCCTGTATCAGAGGTCCTTATTATCAGATGTTTGTTCTTGACAGAGCAGATTTATGGTCCTGTATCAGAGGTCCTTATTATCAGATGTTTGTTCTTGACAGAGCAGATTTATGGTCCTGTATCAGAGGTCCTTATTATCAGATATGTGTGTCCTTGACAGAGCAGATTTGTGGTCCGATACCAGGGTTTTCTTCTTATCAGAGATGGATGTTGTTCTCGATAGAGCAGCATTGTGGTTTTGTTGATACTGAATCTGTACCTCCATATCTTCAACAGCGCAGTCGTCTTGATCTCCTGCTGCATGATTGCATTTTGCATTGCTTTGCATACTCACCTGCATTTCATTAACGTGTGTCTGTGTTGCAGGTACCGTTCCCCCCGATTCAGGATTTCTTGCCTTCTATTGTGCTATTATGGGGTCTTTGAGGAAGATCGTGGCTTACAAGCTCCCTGCTCCTGATGTTGTTCAACTGACTGGTTTGATTGCTTTAGCAGATGAATCTGTGAGAGATGAATTCAGAAAGTCTTACGGTAAATTGCTCAGTTTGGTTCGTAAACCCTCTGTGTTTAAGTTGAATGGGTTGCACGCCCTGCTGCAGTTCTACGACCCTCCGTTGAGATGCTTTACTTTCCAGGACTTTGTTCTTGCACCCACGCTAGAGGAGTATGTTGATTTGTTAGGTGTGCCTATCAAGAGTCAGATGCCCTTTGTCCATATAGATGTTGAGCCTAATCTGGCTAGTCTAGCTCCGTCACTTCATCTGGATGCCTCCGAGTTGGTATTGTCTAGTTGGAACAAGGTTCCCGGTTTCTCCTTGCAGTTCTTGGTGGGAAAAGCTCAGCAGTGCGCCAAAGACGGATGTTGGGTCGTGTTCAACGCCATTCTCGCTTTGTGCATATATGACATCATTCTGTTCCCCAATATGCCCGACTTTGAGGACTTCGACGCCTTCCACATCTTTGCTTCAGGGAATCCAGTCCCTACCTTGATAGGAGATGTCTACCATTCCGTCCACTACAAAAACGAGAACAGAAGGGGTAAGAATGTCTCGTGCTGTGTGTCACTGCTCTATAGATGGCTTGGTAGTCATCTACCCAAGAAGGGTCCCTTTGCTTCGTCTGCAGCCACAGCTGAGTGGTCCGAGCGTTTGATGAGTCTGTCAGCGGAAGATATTACCTGATTTGATAGAGATAGATTGGGTACTGAGATCATCTTCAGCTGCAGCGGGTTTCCGAATGTGCCTTTGATAGGCAGGAAGGGTTGTATCAATTATAATCCGTCTTTGCTGGTCCGACAGTTTGCTTATACTTTGAGAGCTCCGCCGAAGGATGAAGAGGTGCAGGAATCACTGTACCTCACTGGTCTTCTAGAGGGGGATATGTTATCTAAGCTTCAGCACGATTGGCATGGTATCAGTAAGCAAGGAAAATCGTTGCTGGGAAAAAGTAATAGCCAGGCCTACGCTCCATATGTGACTTGGATCAGAGCCAGAGCAGATGCTATAGGAATGCCGTTTCTTCCTGCCAAGCCAAAAAGCCCTCCAGTGATTGAAGAGCCTACCACCGTGCCAATTCAGCAGCATAATCAGGTGTTAGCTGAGAGACACGAGCTGAAGAAGGCAAATGAAGAATTGGAGAAAGAATTGGCGCAACTCAGAAGCGAGAGAAGCGAATCCGTTCATTCCTTCAGGAGGCAGACCGAGCTGGTGAACCAGTTGGGGACAGACTTGACTAAGCAGATAGCGGAGTGCGAGCGCATGGGTCGAGACTTCAAAGCTGTCAATGATGTACTGGCCACTAAGAAGCAGCACTTGGATGAAGCGTATCGGAGGATATCCAAGTTTAACCAACATTGGAAGGCCTCCCTAGCCAACAGGAAAGAGCGGGAGGATAAGCTGATGCAGCAGATCTCCAAGTTGAAAGCCCAAGTGAAGGCTAGTGAGAAGAGGTTTGATGAAGAAACCGCTCGCAGATATGCCGCCGAAGGCCAGCTCAACAGGGCTCTTGCTAACCTGAAGGAGCACAAACTGATGTTTGAGTCCAAGAAGCGGAAGCTAGAAGATTGTTTCGGCGAAGGAGCATGGGAAGATTCGGTCGAAGGTCTTCAGTACACTATTACGCAGAGGGAGTTACTCGTCGAAGGGTTGCTCACTCGGCCTGATCATGCAGAAACAAGGAATCTGTTAGAAGAGTTCCGCGCCCGTGGCCGTACTTGACTATGTTTGTAATCCTTCTGTTTCGATCATTGTTGTATGCTGACCATCACCAGGCTTGTTGGTCGAGGTCATGCTATTGATTCAGCTTGTACTCAGTGACGTTATGTACCGCCTTGATGGGCTTTCTTTATATATGAGATGTTATTTCCATGATTGGACTCAGACTTCTTATTATCAGCACCGGCACTCAGGCACTAGGATCGGGGGGAAATCTCCCTAACGCACAGACACACGTTTGCATTTGCATAACGAGCACTTTGTCATTTTTCCTAACCCTTTCGAATTTTTCAGGTTGTTTCAGGTTGTTCCAGGATTGATCAAAGACCAATCCACCGCTATCCGACCAGAGCAAATCAAACCAGAATCATGGAGCAAGTGCAAAGTGATGTTCAAGAACTCCGCGAAAGAATGGACCGCTTCATGGAGCTCATGCAAGCGGTCGCCAATGGCCAGGATCAGCTCAGAACCTTGGTTCAGCCTTTGATTTCAAGGGTCGATAGCAATGGCGTACTCCATGGCGGGTACCCCTCCACCAGTTGAAACTCCTCAGAATGGCGTCCCCGTGACCGGGGGGAATGGCAGTGCCAACGACAATGTGATAGATAACATGGGACTCAACGGTAATACGACGGGCGTCGGTAATGGGAATTTTGAAGCTAACGTCAATGTTGGGCTGGGCAACGACAATGCGGGTGTTGGAAATCTGTTCGGGCCTCAGCCGTGGTTAGAAGACCGTCAAGACGATGTGTTCTCTCAGAGAGGTGCTGAAGGAGAGCTGACTGCTGAAGCACGGCTTAGGTTCAAGGCCCTCGAGGATAAGATGAGGAATATTGAGAACCAGAACACCATGGGTGTTGATATGTCCAAGTTGGGACTGATTGATGATTTCAAGGTGCCTCCCAAGTTCAAGGTACCTGACTTTGAAAAGTACAAGGGCACCACTTGCCCTCGCGTCCACCTGAGATCATATTACCGGAAAATGTCCGCTCATTCTGAGGACGAGAAGTTGCTGATGCACTTCTTTCAGGACAGTCTGTCCGGGCCATCCCTCGAATGGTACATGAGTGCGACGCTTTGCCGAGTCATTTTCTTTTCTTTTCAGACCAAGCCTTGATAGGTAGATAGTAAAACCAACCCGTCAGATAAACACAACAAGCATGGATCCCATCGAGTACAATGGACGTGAGGGGTGCTAATACCTTCCCCTTGCGTAACCGACTCCCGAACCCAGACAATGGTTGCGATGACCTTGTCTTATACCTTTTCGTCAGGTTTTTCCGATCGTTTCCTTTCCCGTTCTGAGGGATAAATAACGAAAGGTGGCGACTCTTCTGTTTTGCCGGCACCTTATTTTCGCGGAAGCGACAGTAAGCCCTAGCAGTCACTTGGGTTGGGCCTGGCCATCCAGCCCAACTCAAAAGACCGTTGGCCCTGCGCTGGGGTCTCTATATAAATACCCTCTCTCATTAGAGGGTCAGGTATTCTCTTCTTACCGTTTTCTGTATTTGTTGTCACTCTGTCCAAACACTTACTTTGGCATCGGAGTGCCTTGCAGGTACACCCCCCATCTCCTTTCCTCAACACCGGTGAGCAGGTAGCATATCAACGGCGTGGGGCAAGTCCTTGGTCCCCTTCTAATCAGGTCAGATCAAAAAGAATATACAAAGAATTGATAATTCAATTTGGTACAATCGATATTATATTTAAAAGAGAAAATTTATTAATTAAAAATAGTCAATAATATACGACGGTCGCATTTAAACTCTTCCAATGCAGTGCCATTTTTTTTAATACTATCCATAAATTTTAACTCAATCCCTCATAATTTATGATCCCCTCATTTGCATCCAAACACTCTGCCAAGTATTTGTAAAAAGCAATTATTTGTAACGTAATAAATACGATGATTACTAACAAAATGCTCTCTCTCTCTCTTAAGTATGAAAGAATAATTAGAATATAGGATTATACAAAACGCATACTCAACAAAACTTGAATTAGACACATAAATTCTTTCTTTAAAAAATATTTTTAAAATAAGGAGAATCATCTCATTATATAAAAAAAAATACATTCTAGCAAAAAAAAAGTTCAATAGAGTTTAATCAAAATTCAACTAAACTCAATATTTAGCAAATCAATTTTTTTAATAAAACCAAATTCAATAAAATCTTCATATTAATTAAATATTTTTCATACTAATTTAGATTAAGAAGTCTTTTTCAATTAAAATCTTTTCAAAAATTGAAAATATTTTTGAATGGAATAAATGTGAACCAAAATTCCTAATAAATGTTAGAAACGTACACACGTCTTTCTAAACATCATGCACTAGGAAGAATAGAAAAAACCAAAGGTAAGATGTCTTACCATTAGTTAATAAATCTCGTTAAAGAAGTTGCACTAAAAAGCATATCAATAAGGTGTAAGAACAAAGTCCTTTTTTAGCTATATTTTAGGCGAAACAACGAGGCAAAGATTTAAGCACATCTTTTAGATCATAGCACACAGAAATACAAAAGATTTCAACAAACAACAACATTCAAACATTCATCAAATATACACTACAGTAAAAACAAAATAGAAGTGTTTCATTTTTCTCTCTATTTTTCTCGAAAGAGTCAAGGGCAAGAGATTCCAAAGTCAAAACAACAACAAACAAAGCAAGTTATAACATACCATTCCTCAAAACCAACAATAAACCAATATGACATTATATAAAATTACAGAGACAAAGTAGTAGAGTCATTATCAAAAGTGATTTCATCAACGTCATCATCGTAATCCTCTTATTTAGAATTAGACATATCTTAAGTATTATCAACATATGTCGAATCTTTTTCAAAATCAGGAACAACAGGTTGAGACGGGGAAGCTCTAGCGATTTAAAGACTCAACATCTAGATGATTCCTTCACATACATTTTTCCTTGCAATGGAAGTAACAATAATGTACTATAGAGCCTTGAGAATATGACTTCTAACAAGTCTAGAGAGAAGAGCCATATCCAACAAATCTTCATCAATTCCTAAACCAATTTCATCTACAATGTCTGTGAAATGTTTCCCAAAAAAACAACTTGTAATTAAAGTTCAACAGACTAGGGGCATCACCAACTCGTATTCAATTGTGACAATATCATTTTTTTGAGCACTCATTATACCATAGATAAAAAAAATCAATGGGAAAACTGATGACATATGACTTATTATGATTAATAAATTGTTCGAAGACATATTCTCCAAAGTCAAAAGCCACACCAATACCTATTTGGCACAAAAGACCAACAAAGCTAGGAGTGATATTGGACCAATGAGACGAGAGAGCTCAGTTATACACTCTAATATTTTTAAAAGATAACATACTTTACACTCAGATCAACAATCCTTTTGTAGGCCATTCTTCATGCACATTCCTAGTGATCTCCCTCCCAACGATTTTCAAAATAGGAAAGCATACATTGGTGATTGGTCTTCTATGACCAATATACTCGTTAATAATAATAGGAAAGAATGCAAAGAAGTTTCCTCTAACATAGACCTTTATGTAGTCACCATTTTAAACATCATTAAATCCATTAGGAAAACTAATGACAAATTCCTTCATCAACTTGGGATGATAAGAACCAACATTTATCATTGTCTTCAACAACCGAGCATCACTAAGGAGATACATTATTTCATTGCACTATTTTGAATCAATAGAGAGTTCCCTCTTAAGGGCCAACCTTTTATGAAAAACAATTTTCCACATAAATACACTCTCTTCAAAATGAAAAGAAACATTTTCCAAGGGAACTGAATGAATGTTCTTTGGAAGCTATTTTCCTAAAGTAGATAATTTAAATTTATTTATAGTCTGATCAACGAAGTTCTCTTCATCTTCAATGTTATCTAAGGTGTCATTGACATGATTTTCAATATTATGCTTCACAATGCTAGGAACAATCTTCTTTCATTTAATAGCTTTTCTCTACTAAGAATTTTTCTCTGCACCATTTTTTTCGTCTTCTCAATATTTTTCTTATTCTTATCAATACTCTTCTTCTTCACAACCAAAACCTTTTTCTTATTAACAATAGCTTTTCTTTTCTCTGCACTCTTTTCCTTCTTATCAATTACAATCTTTTTATTGTCCAAAGAGGTATTCGTTCTCTTCTTCTTTGATTCAACTATAGAAACCAAAGGAACTTCATCTTCTGTTACCTTCTTGTTTTTTCTAGGTGTTGCGGTGGAAATAGGATCACAAACTATTAATGAGTTTGAATCATAATTCAGTTCACAACCGCTCTTTGATTTATCCGAAGGAAAAGGTCAAAAGAGGGAAAACCTATTTTTGCATCGTAAACACAATGCGGGGAAAGATCTAGGGTTCGGGGGTTGGTTAAATTTAGGGAAGGTATTAGCACCCTAAACTTCTGTAGTACTCTACAGGAACCTTTTGTTCAGATGTTTACTATTGGCTTTATTCATTTGCTTAAGGTACATGTACAAGGGTTAAAAGTGAGAAAGAAGACCTAAGGGGTTAATTCTAAGTTTACTCGGCAAGACATCGCATCTTGTGCCTACATATCCTTACGGGAGTGGAATCAGAGTAATCGTAGTTCCCCTCAAAAGGGAGGTTAGAGACTTCTTGACTGTGGTCAAGGTCTCAAGGGGAATAAACGTATCTTAAGGACACGCTTACGTGGAGTGTAGAAACTCCAATATCTACGTTGAAATTGTTTATTGTAATTAGGGTTAAATTAGGTTAAGTTAGGGATTCCGCGGCGGGAAACCCTAAAATGAGCGCGGCGGCTCCTTGACCTAATGCTAAGGGCCAAAATTATAATCTTGCCTGCGGCGAGGCGTTTGGGAGAATTAGGGTTTGCAAGGTGAAAGGGTTTGAAGTTTGAGGACTATCGGCGCGGCGGCCAAAAGCTAGACCTAACCTTCGGATGTGTGTAGTGTGATTGGAATATTCGATGAGTGTGTGAGATAATTGAATTATGCAGACTTTTAAATGCGGAAACGTAAATGCGATTGTTAAGATTCGCAAGGTTACAGAGGAGAAACAGTTACAACAGTATGATACAATTCAATTTTAAGAACGCGAATATAAAGAAACAACATGGTAAGCTGCACAGTGAACGAACTAGGTTAGTAAACACAATTATGAAAACAGAAGCATGAGGCTATGAGACGTTTTTTTTTTGTGGTTTCTTATTTTATGAGAAGCTTAATATGAGTCTAAGCTTAATTTTTTCTTACTTGATAATGAATAAATAGAAAAAGAAGATCTTAATCTTTTTTTTAAAAAAATATTTTCTCTTGGTTTTAAAAAAATATATTGATTTTAATATTTTAAAAAATGTTTTAATTTTAATATTTTAAAAAAATGTTTTCTGATTTTAATACTTAAAAAAATGTTTTTTATTTGATTTTAATATTTAAAAAAATGTTTTCAATTTTTAATACTTAAAAAAGAATTTAATTTTACTATTTAAAAAAACAACCTAAATATTTTTTTAAAATTTGATAATTAAATTAAAAAAAGAAAAAGAAAATAAAAACATAAAAGGGTTGGGCCGGTCATTACCTCCGGACCCAACCCGGTTTGAGATGATTGATTGCAAGACATTTAGGGTTTCAGAACCCTTTGGTCTTTCGCAGCGCCGTTTACACTTCATTCTTCTTCTCTCTCGCCGCGATTCTCCCTGATCTTCCTTATTCCTGAAACCAGACATGAAATCTGTGATGAAAAACATCCCATGGCTTACATTTAAAGCGAAAACGGCCGATGATGAAGAGATTCTGAGGCTGAGGCGATTGATTGCTCGTCGTTTGGTTAAACGGCGCCGGCGGTCCTTCGTGTGATGACTTTGGTGGAAAACTTCTTCTTCTTCTTCTGATGTCGCGGTCGTTAGGGTTTCTCGTTCGGTGATTTTTCTTGGCCCTCCAGTTAGGGTTCGTACGCGATTCCTCCCTTTTTCGTATCAGGTTGTATCTCTCTCTTTATATACGCTTTTCTTTTTGGGCTTTCAATCTGTATTGGATTTGTATTGCTCTGAGATTTGATTTCGTGTTGATGCGATTTGATTTTGATTTTCCAGATTGAGTTCTAATGCGATGCTTTCTGAGACGATTGGGATCTCAATTCCTTTTTCTGGTATGAACTTGATACTAGTTCGTTGATTGACCCAAAATACATTCCACTGGGATATGATTTGGTTCTTGCTGATACATGATTGGATCCTATTTCTCCTTTTAGGATTTGATTGGGATTTCTCTTGATATGATTCTGAACTCGTTTTGATTCACTTGATACGATTTAATTCCATCCCTGATTCGATGTCAAATTTGTTTTCTGTCTTTCTCTGATACAGTTTGCCCTACTCCTTCATACCTTCCTTTTCCAGAATTCCTAGATTGATTCGATTTTGTTGGATTTTTGCAGATGGATTGGATTGCCTTTGGATTTCTGTTGACCTGTTGGATATCTGAATTAATTTGAACTGATTTGCTTGATTTCGAACTGATTTGTTTTTGGACTGATTTGTTTGATTGATTCAGATTGGGAATCAAAATCTTTCTATTGTTTTTCTGATATGATTTGCTTTCAGATTGGATTGATTGATATCTGATTTTGATTCACAGAATTCCTTGAAGGATTCGTTTTTCTGCTCTGTTATCGATCTCGAACTGATTCATTTTTGATTGATTCGTTTCTTTGATGCAGCTCAGATTCTCTTCCTCTTCTTCTTTCAGAGAGGGCTTGATGTTGTGTTGGTCTTAGCCGCCGAGGCAGGTACGCGGTAATGATGACGCTGAGTCTGAACCATTTGGAGCGGTATGCTATAATCCTAGTTTTTCGCTTATGTTACTGCTTCTGATTGAATTGGTGGGGACGATTAGCTATCATGTTGAGCTGAGCCGTGTATGTGTTCGTTTGTGGCTACCCCTGTGATTTTGCCGTACATCTGTTTCGTCTTGGTTAACTGGATTTTTATTCTGATTCCATTTGAACGGCTTCGTGATAAACTGAAACATGCTTCTCTGATTGGCTCGAACTCAATTCTTCTGATAAGGGTTGTTGTGTTCGTAGCTCGCCTCGCTTGCTACCTGTTTGTGACTGATATTGATTGTACCGCTGTTGGTGTTACTAATGGTTGCTCTTGAAATTGTTTGCAGCTGCTAGTCGACTTGTTTTGCTTGCAATTGATACCTGCAGATGTTGAACTGGCGTTGCTCGCTGGGTTGCAGTCGGCGTTGTTTGCAGCTGATATCCGTTGCTGCTATTGTTTGTAGCTCAGAAATTGCTATTGTCGGGGGAACTTGAAACGGTGATGATGATTCTTGAATCTGAACCGCTTCTTAGAGGCTATTGTTGCAATGTTGGTGCTTGCGAATGATGCTTGCTCGTAGCTGATATTGTTGATGTGAAAAACTTGTTGTTGTTGCACTGTGATGCTTACAGCTGATACCACCCTGTTATTGCAGGTTGTAACTCGTGTTGCTTGGTTTTGCTTGCTGTAGTTGATATTGGTTCTACGGTCTTGTTGCCTATTTCTTGAACTGAACTGTTTTAAACTCTGTTATGAAATTGGGGTAATGAATCTTTTGATACATTGTCCTATGTTATCTTGCCGCAGCTTGTTGTGTGTCTCATTCTTCTGCACATGGTTCAGAACTGATGCTGCTCATGAAATATTTAGGCTTTGAATTCCGAATTCTGAATTTGACATTGATGCGTTTGTGGCTTTTCAGGTGTTGGAAACTTCGGAACCATAGCGACTAAGACCTGCCGGCATCCGGGTCTGAGTCAAAACTTGCCTATGTTGCCTTATTCTCGTATCAGTTTGGAAATCCAATCGCGGCAAAACGAATCAGCCCCACTTCTTTTATTTTTCTATCTCTCGGATGTCCCGTATTGATAAGAACAAGCATTACCTGATCTGATGCCCACGGCGTGGATCGGTAACGGGGGTAGGACGCAGCTTCGGTTGTGCCACTCCCGGCACTCGATGATGACACTGTTCTGAGAGTGTCAAAAACAACTTCTAACCTTTTTTTTTTCTATACTGTTTGTTCTGTTTTGATGTGCAGGTGAATTGGAGATTCTTCGGAGAAGCTCAAGGACATCACGAAGACATTTAGAAGTCTTTAGGATTTAGGACTTAGAACTTCTAGAATTAATGTAACTCCTTGTAACAGCATTTTGAAATGTGAAGTATTCTTTACTTCTTGTATGATGAGATTCTTTTATGAAATAAAATTCCCAAAATTTGAATTCACTTATTTTTATTCTTAGTTAAAAATATAAACATTTGTGAATAAATCCACAAGTATTTAATTCATTAACATAGGCATAAAACATGAACACTCCCAAGTGATATTCTTATTTGTGGACTCTTCTCATTTGTAATCCTCATCTCATCATCCGATTAAAATCCCTTTTAAATGTTAACCAACCATTTCGTAACCAAATGCGTATGTGCACCGTAATCACGACAATTTCAGCATCAACAACAAAACTAATCGTAATTAAATTCCCCTGACCAAACGCCGAGAGCCACAAATCAACAATACCCAATTATGACTGTGCCTTAATAACAGAGCGGAAGCGCTTAGGAAATAAACCATGAGCGATGGAATGGATCTTAAATCCAGTTGTGCTTAACAAGTTTTAATACCGACCACATCAAATTGGCACCTTAATTCAATCAGACCTGGGGATAAGTAAACGCCTCTAAAATAGTGTATCAAACGCCTCATAACTTAATAACAGCCCGTCTTCAAGGAATTAGCAGTAGTTGTGTAAAATGACCGAAATACCCCCGGAACCAAATCTGCAAAACAAAAACCTCCATAACTGGTTAGCGGTTAGCGATGTTCATATGAGATGATATGCGAAATGACTGGCTAATTATAAGGGTAAAATTTGGGGTATTACAGTTGCCCCTATTTAAATAGCTACACCGGGCGATTTGAGTGACAGAGACTCGAGGAATCGTGGTGGAGAGATTTAAATATAGATAACCGAAAATTTTGCCCTTATATGCGACAGTATGCAATGCCATGGATAAAACGGGAACAGCTTAATGCAGATGATGCCGTGGACATGATATGTTGCGTATGTTGGAATAATGAATGCGGAAATGCTGACGAACATGACGACACCGGGGCAGACGCCACGAGAAGAATTCACTGGGGAAAATGACGCGCTGAGATATGGTACAACACTGGGGAATTCTAAAAATGATAGTCAACTGGTGCGAATGACCAATTGTCATATTTAGAAAAGGACCGAGATCCTTAAATGAGGATGGTACCTATGAGACGGCCTCCACTGGGGAATCTAAAAATAAAACTGGATCACGTACGATGGTAAGATCGATTACAGAATGCTGGAGCATTGAGCAAAGAATAACATCCAAGCTTCTGTAAACTACCCCTCGTGACAGGATCAAACGGACTTTTCGGAACTCCGTAGCAAATATACAGGGTAAAAAACTGACTGTATGCCAAAATAAATGGACTTTAACGGGAAATGCCCTGATAAGCTTCTCGAGAGAGAGCTGTCGCTTATCGTTGGAAGGGACTTATATGCAAAAATGGATAAGCACTCAAATAAAGAGGCTGCTGCTTATCTGATAAATAAATCTTCTCGCATTTTATGGTCGGCGCCTGGAATGCGATTCTGATTTTTCTCTTACTGAAGGATAAATAAACTGCTTCAAGATCGTACTCTCTTGAATATGAAACGGGTAAACTGAACTTCTTCATACTTCAGAATCGTGCTCTCCTGAATATGAAACCGGGTGACTGAATTTCTTCATATTTCAGAATCGTGCTCTCCTGAATATAAAACTGGGTGACTGAATATGCTCATACTTCAGAATCGTGTTCTCCTGAATATGATACTGGATGACTGAATTTCTTCATATTTCAGAATCGTGCTCTCCTGAATATGATACTGGATGACTGAATTTCTTCATATTTCAGAATCGTGCTCTCCTGAATATGATACTGGATGACTGAATTTCTTCATATTTCAGAATCGTGCTCTCCTGAATATGATACTGCTCAAACCTCCCCGTAACTCAAGATCGTGCTCTCCTGAATACGATTTGGTTCAAACCTCAAGACGGCAGGGAAATGGAAGCCCAACTGCTCCATGGAGATGGCCATTTGCTGCGAGTCATAACGAGGATATGATCGACTTCTAAAGTGAGAAATGTCGTGTATTGATGTTGTAAAATGTAAAGTGTAAAGGGCTGTAACATGTAGGATTGTAAAGTGTTGTACTGATATATTTCCCGGGCGTGAACTGGCGTGTATCTGTAAAGGATTGTAGTTGAAAGACGGTGCAAAATAAATGCACGTCCGGGTACAGTGATAAACTTCTCAAGCGAGATAGTCGCGTATCTGTCATGGTATGGTGAAAACCTTTAGATGGTGCAAAATAAATGCACGTCCGGTTGGGCTCGACGACCGACAAGACTGAGATTCAATCTAGGATCGAGCTAGAAAGAAGACTGGTAATCAAGACTCCATCGAGGGAATGAACTCGAAGGGTAGATATCTTATCCTGACGAGGAAAGATAGCTGAAGTAACCGTCATCCACGAGGATCGATCTCTGTGGGGAAACTGGAAACACCTATGTATTTTATGCTTAGGGCTGACAATCTATTTGGAGAGGATGGACGAACCCAGTTACTCGGCGGTAACGACCAAGGATAGAGACGCAATGAACCTGTGAATGCTAACGCATATGTTAATGTCTATGTATGTAGTCAAATATGCAAGATGTTATGAAATGAGTATGTAATGAGTATGTGAAATGAATATATGACATAGGCATGTGATGCTTATGCCCCTGCGTATGCTGACGAAACAGACTAGAGACAGGACGAGAGATAAAATAAACATCTCGACGGAAATTCCCTGCGTTCTCTGCAACCAATACGTCAATCATGGGCAAGAAAGATCAATGGTAGAACCAAGTCTGGTTTTAAAGTTCTGAATTCTCTGGGGAGAAGGTAATCTGCTTGGGTGTACAGTATCACGTCTTCATATGGGGAGAAGAAAACCTGAGGGACACTTTTAAGTTACCCCAAGAAGAAGTTGTCAGCTTATAGTCTCTCTGGGGACTATCACTGGGCAATGGTTTGAAAGTGTTTCTGCAATAATGATATTTCCGGGGAATGAAGAGATCCTGTCGGAATTTCCACTAGTCAAAGCGATTTATTACATTTCAATTTTGTTTTGTTTTTTTTGAAAAATAGTTTTGAAAAATCTACAATGCACCTTTCATTTTCAAATTTTAAGAATAAACGCATTTTGCATAACAATAGAAAATAAAGAGCAATGCACCAAGGAGTGTAAGTAACGAGATGGTATCTTTTATTAAAGGGTGATAGCTTGCTGAAGGCAGAGCTCCACAGATGATTACATTTTGAGATTGGCAACATGGGAAAAGGTTACATCGAATCCAATAACACCTACTGACACTAATAACTAAGACTAATCCAGAATCCTGCTTTGGGCAAGGATGAAAGAAACTGAAACAAGGCTCTTATGAGATAATCAGTGTCTTCTGATGCAATGAAATGCCTTTGTCCCTAACTTTTGCCTGGACCGCCCTTTCGGGTTTTCAATCCAACGGGACGCTCTTTTTTGCCTAAGCCGCCCTTTCGGGTTTTCGTCTTAGCGAGCTTTTTATTATTATTATTTTTTTTCAACCCTTACTTTTGCCTAAGTCGCCTTTTGCAGGTTTTCGACTTAGCGGGTTTTTAGGCATAATATTTTCGGACTGCATCAGAATTCACGGGATGTGCTAGTTCCTCACCGTCCATTGTCGTAAGTATTAGAGACCCTCCGGAGAAGACAGTCTTTACAACGAACGGGCCTTCATAATTGGGCATCCACTTTCCACGCATATCTTTATGTACTGGTAAGATCTTTTTGAGTACGAGCTCTCCTTGACGGAACTCACGGATACGAATCTTCTTATCAAACGCTCTTTTCATCCGTTTCTGATATAATTGTCCATGGCACATGGCTGTCAAACGCTTCTCGTCAATGAGATTCAACTGATCCAATCTGTCTTGAACCCACTCAGCTTCCTCAAGTTCAGCCTCCATTAACACTCTTAGCGAAGGTATCTCTACTTCGATGGGGAGCACGGCGTCCATTCCATACACCAATGAGAAAGGTGTTGCCCCTGTCGAAGTTCTCACTGAGGTTCTGTATCCATGCAAAGCAAATGGTAACATCTCATGCCAATCTTTGTAAGTCACAACCATCTTTTGCAGGATCTTCTTGATATTCTTATTCGCAGCTTCAACGGCCCCATTCATCTTAGGACGGTACGGAGAAGAATTGTGGTGAGTGATCTTGAAATTATCACATAGTTCTTTCATAGTCTTATTATTCAGATTGGTGCCATTGTCAGTTATTATCCGGCTTGGGATTCCATAACGGCAGATGATTTCTTTCCTGATGAATCGGGCAACCACTTGCTTGGTCACGTTGGCGTAGGAGGCAGCCTCTACCCACTTGGTGAAATAATCAATGGCAACAAGGATAAAACGATGACCGTTAGAAGCCTTCGGCTCGATTGCCCCAATCATGTCAATGCCCCACATAGAGAATGGCCAGGGTGAAGACAAAACATTCAACGGTGATGGAGGTACATGCATTTTATCAGCGTAGATTTGGCACTTATGGCATTTCCTAGCGTATTGGATGCAGTCAGCTTCCATGGTTAACCAATAATACCCAGCCCTTAACATCTTCTTGGACATAGCATAACCATTGGCATGGGTTCCAAAGGTCCCCTCATGAATTTCCTGCAGTAACATGTCCGCTTCCCGTTTATCGACACATCTGAGCAGGACCATGTCGTGATTTCTCTTGTACAACACACCATTACTGATAAAGAACTTGGACGCCAACCTTCTCAATGTCTTTTTGTCCAGCCCATTAGCACCATCGGGATACTCCTGCTTGACGAGATAGTTCTTGATATCGTGAAACCAAGGCTTTTCATCCACCTCAACTTCTTCGACCAACTGACAGTAAGCGGGCTCAACCTTGCGCTCAATATGGATAAGAGGTGCTTCATTAACGAATTTAACCTTCCACATGGATGCTAACATGGCTAATGCATCAGCTACGTGATTCTCGGATCTAGGAACATGCTCGAACTCTATCTCGTCGAAATACTTGATCAGCTCAATAATATAGTCTTTATAAGGGATTAACTTCTCATTCTTCGTTTCCCATTTGCCTTGTACTTGGTAAATAACCAAAGCTGAGTCACCACTTACTTTAAGAAGTTTGATTCGGAGGTGAATCGCCGCTTCGAGGCCGAGGATACATGCTTCATATTCTGCGACATTATTAGTACACTCAAAGTCCAACCTTGCTGTAAATGGAGTGAATCCACCCTTTGGGTTCATCAAAACGGCGCCTATACCATGCCCATTGAAATTTGAGGAACCATCAAACATCATCTTCCACCAAAGACCTGGTTCTGGGCCTTCGCTTGGATCTGGCTCTTCGCAATCTCTTTTAATCAACAAAATATCCTCATCAGGAAAATCGAGCTTAAGAGGCTCGTAATCTTCAACTGGCTGGTCTGCAAGATAATCGGATAAAACACTACCCTTAATTGCTTTCTGGGGTACATACTGGATGTCATATTCGGATAACAACATGTGCCAACGGGCTAGCCTCCCGGTTTGAGCAGGTTTTTCAAAAATATACTTGATCGGATCCATTTTAGAAATCAATAGAGTGGTATGACAGACCATATACTGCCGAAGGCGCTTAGCGGCCCATGCCAATGCACAACAAGTTTTTTCTAATGGTGAATATCTGTTTTCGCAATCGGTAAACTTCTTGCTCAGGTAATAAATCGCATGTTCCTTTTTCCCAGTCTCATCATGTTGTCCAAGCACACAACCCATAGACTTCTCGAGAACAGTAAGGTACATAAACAACGGTCTTCCAGGTACGGGCGGGATCAGAATAGGGGGATCTTGCAGATAACCCTTAATCTTCTCAAACGCTTTCTGACAATCAGGATTCCACTCAACTGTTTGCCCCTTGCAAAGCAACTTGAATATCGGCTCACAAGTAGCGGTCATATTAAAGATAAACCTGGAAATGTAATTCAGACGTCCCAGAAAACCCCTAACTTGCGTCTCGGTTTGCGGAGCCGGCATATCTTGAATGGCTCGGACTTTGTCAGGATCTACCTCAATCCCTCGCTGGCTAACAATGAAACCAAGCAATTTTCCGGATCTGACACCGAAGGTACATTTTGCAGGGTTCAATTTCAACTGATATTTCCTGAGTCGTTCAAACAATTTCACCAAATGGTCTAGATGTTCCTCTTCACTCTGAGATTTGGCTATCATATCGTCCACATACACCTCAATTTCTTTGTGCATCATATCATGAAAAAGAGTGGTCATAGCACGTTGGTAAGTTGCCCCTGCATTCTTTAAACCGAAGGGCATGACTTTGTAGCAGAAAGTTCCCCAAGGAGTAATGAAAGTAGTCTTCTCTCGATCATCGGGATCCATCTTGATCTGATTATAGCCGGAGAAACCATCCATAAATGAGAACAACGCAAAACTGGCTGTATTGTCTACCAGTGTGTCAATGTGTGGCAAAGGGAAATCGTCTTTCGGACTTGCTTTGTTCAGATCCCTGTAGTCTACACACATCCTAACCTTACCGTCCTTCTTAGGTACTGGCACAATGTTGGCAACCCAATCTGGATATTTTGCGACTGCCAAGAAGCCTGCATCCAACTGCTTTTTAACCTCATCTCGAATCTTCAAAGCCATGTCGGGTCTCGTTCTTCGAAACTTTTGTTTGATAGGTGGACAATCTGGCTTAAGCGGCAACTTGTGAACAACAATGTCCGTGTCTAGGCCCGGCATATCTTGATACGACCATGCAAACACATCAATATACTCTTTTAACAACTCAATCAACCTCGGCCTAATCTCTGTCCCAAGCATTGCACCAATCTTGACCTCTTTCTTGCTCTCATCTGTACCGAGATTGATTAGGTCCACCTGCTCTTTATGCGGTTGAAGCTCTGTGTACTCGTACTCAATCAATCTTGTCAGTTCTGCGGGTACTTCAAAATCTTCTTCACCCTCGTCCTCAGCTTGATTGATGGGTGCATCCCAGTCAGGAGTGTCAGTAAAGTCATTGGATCCAACAAGGTTTACGATATCTCTGCATGATGGAAGGCTTACTTAATTAAAATGCTCGAAGACATGTAAGAATGAAATGCTGTTTTTTTTTTTATTTTTGGAAGAAAGGTTGCCAATTTCATTTTTAAAGGTGAGAACGAAAAACGCAAATGAACCAAAGTGGAATTGAACAAAATGCTCTTATTAATATCTTTTTAGAAATGAAAGGTGGCCCGACAAAACAACCCTATAGCCTTGGGCAGAGCTACAGATTTTTATTTGAAAATGTAAATGAAACTTTAAAAAACAATTACTTTGACAAGGGAAAAATAACAGGGATCTCTACGGCCTCCCAGTTGTTCAAAACTGCATCACCCTTAAACACCAGGTTGCTCAGCTCTTCATTTTTCTCACATTCACTGATGGCATTGACTTGGAAGCCTCCGCTGACAAATACTTCTTGGATAACCTTCGGACGCCCTTCGATAGTGGTGGCAGCTCCATTCTGAGTTGGTTTGTAACCCAACCCAGAGCGATCAGTCTTGGTCTTGACATCAATTACCTCTCCCCAACCTTCAGGAATGCCCCTGTCAATTGTTGATTTGGTACTCTTCAGAGATGCAAAAGATGGATTACCCTGACCCACTGTCTCTTCGACTTCCAGCAGAACAGCATTGGCGATCTCAAGTGCTTGAAAGGAGATGTCTAAAGCATTCTCATCGGCCTCGATGTAACGGAAAGAAGACAGGTTACTGACCATCAGATCTTCCTCACCGTGTATAATAACCAACTTTCCCTCGATCACGAACTTCATCCTTTGATGTAACGTTGAGGTCACCGCCCCAGCGGCATGAATCCACGGCCTTCCGAGTAAACAACTGTAGTTGGGATTAATGTCCAGGACTTGAAACGTGATATTAAAAATTTGCGGACCAATCAGGATGGGAAGCTCAACCTCCCCCATTACCGATCGGCGAGAGCCATCGAAAGCCTTGACAACCAAAGGAGTAGGTTTCAACACGGTCTCTTTACAAGTCAACCTATCAAGAACCCTCTTGGGTAGAACATTCAGAGAAGAACCGGTGTCCACTAGTACTCTCGCTAAATTGTCCTCTTGACATTTTACCGATATATGTAAAGCACGATTATGGTTCGGACCCTCCTTCGGTAACTCTTCATTGCTGAAACTGAGGGTGTTACAAGCGGTTAAATTGGCAATCACACTATCAAACCGACTGGTGCTAATATCTTGATCCACATGTGCTTGAGTCAAAACCTTCTGCAAGGCCATCCTATGAGCGGGTGAATTCATTAACAGAGATAGAATTGAGATCTTGGAAGGAGTCTGATGAAGTTGGTCGATAACTTTATAGTCACTTTTCTTGATGATCTTCAAAAATTCGGCATCTTCATCATTCGTAACGGCTCCCTTACCTTTGTCTTTGGCAGGCACTGGGATATTAGTGATCTCCTTAGGTGGATCCTCATTAGAACGGGGAATATACACGCGACCACTGCGAGTCATCCTGCTTACCTCTGCGATATTGGTCACTGTGCCCTTAACCTCTTCATTTGGAATAACCTTCCCGGATTCCTTGTCAACCATCGTCACGTCGTATTTCCAAGGCACGGCTTTAGGATCACTGAAAGGAAATGGACTCGGTCTTCGAATAACTATAGGCTTAGGCTGATTCACTTCAGGGATATGCGACCTTGGTATATCGAACACGAGGTTGGCGGAGCCTGCCCCTGATAGATTAAACACTGGTACCTTACCCTTTGATTCAGGCTGATGGAAGACAGGCTCAACCACGGCGACTACATCCTTCTTGGCTTGGCTTGTCACTTGTAAAACACCCTCATTAATTAATCTCTGAACATCATTCTGAACCACCACACAACCCTTAGTACTGGCTTCACAACTTACACATGCAACGTGGGAAGTATCTACTAAACCAGCTTCAAACAGTTTTGAATGGAACAATTTGAGAGGGGTCTTAATCTGTTCAACGTCAAGGGCATAACCATCCCCCGAATCAACACTAACGGCATTGACACTCTCATGGTTAGGAAAAGGGTTCTTCTTAACATTTGGTTGAGGATCTTCGAATGTCAAAATCTTCTTTTCCAATAAATCCCTGACAATATTTTTGAGAGCATAGCAATTCTCCAGATCATGGCCAGGCGCACCCTCATGAAATAAACAGTGAGCAGCGGCGTTGTAATTGGCGGGTAGAGGATTAGGAGGCGGACCCAAAGCCCGAGTGGTGATGAGACCCTGCTTGACCAAAGAGGGATACAACTCGGTGAAGGTCATCGGAATCGGCGGACAGGGCTTATACGTTCTTCTGTTCGGAACATTCTGGCGAGGAGCCGGATTCTTTGGCTGTTGAGGAGCAGGAGTATTGGGTGCCTGTAGATAGTTGACAGGAGGTGGATAAACAGGAGGTTGTTGCACAGGTTGATACATGGGAACCTGTTGATTGAAAGAAGGTGTAATAGCTGCCACATAGGGTTGTTGAGCATATTGGACTGGGTACCCTTGAGGTTGAGCATAACCTTGCGGATGCCGATAAAAGCGTTCCCTTGGTCTACCAGAGGATATAGCATTAGTCTCACTCTCCTTCTTTTTCTGGGAGCTATACGGAGGTTTCTTCGGCTGATCCTTAGAAGTACCAGGATTATTTGTCATTTTACCACTTTTCATACCCAATTCAATCTTGACACCCACAGCAACGATGTCGGAGAAATTTGAAGTCACACTACCCACCATTCTTTCGTAAAATTCTGGACGGACGGTGTCGACAAACCAATCAGCTAACTCTTTCTCGGTCAAAGGAGGTTCTACCTGCGAAGCAGTCTCTCTCCACCTTTGAGCATACTCTTTGAATGACTCAGAATTCTTTTGTGACATACTCAGCAATTGTCTTCTGTCAGGAGCCAGATCCATATTGTACTTGTAGTGTTTGATGAAAGCGTCAGATAAATCTTGAAAGCTCTTAACGCGGGACTGGTCCAAAGTTAAATACCACTTGGAAGAAGCACCCTTCAAACTGTCTTGGAAGCAATGAATCATCAGTTTATCATTCTCAACATGGGCAGCCATTTTGCGATAATACATGATCAGATGACTCTTAGGACAGGTGGCACCTTCATAACGATCGAAGTTCGGAGTTTTGAACTTCGGGGGAATAACTAAACCTGAGACCAAACAAACATCTCTTGCAGCAGTCCCAAAAATTTGATCACCCTCTACCTTTTTCAATCTCTGGACGATAGTGTTTACTTCCTCACGAAGCTTATCATGTCTCTCATAACCCTCAACATTCTCATCAAGATCATCAAAAGCTGTCTCATTGAAGTACGGTTGCGCACGAGTGTGTACAACAGGTGGTGCAAAGATAGGAGCCCCCCTAGAAACTTCAGAAAACAAGGGCACGGCTTGCTGAACAGGTTGATTAATCGGAACAGTGGCTTGAGGAGGCACAAAACCGGGAGCAAGACCATAAGGTGGGTCCTTTGCTACAGTCGCACTTGGTGAAGGGTCCACAGTAACGCCGGTAATCTCAGAAACAACAGTGGGCTGGGTATCCATCTTAGCATTCATGACATGTAACAACTCCATCATACGCCCCATACCCCCTCGAAGATCTTCAAGTTCATTGCTAAGGCGATCAATCTCTTTTGCCTGATCCTCCATTCTTTTCCGAGTTTGAGCTCTGGTGTTGTACTGGTGCCGAGAACTCAGGGTGACGAAACTGGAAGGTGAGAGAACCGAGTGTGAGAAATCGGGAGACACATGTAATGCAAAAGTATGATGCTAAATGTGAATGTAAATGAAGGTTTCATGGAATTCAACACATTTACGAATGTCGTGGTGTACCAAAGAAATCTTTTTCTTGTTTTTTCATTTTATTTTTTTTTATTTATGGTATCCTGCGATATCCATAAATGATATTTGAACTCCATGGAATACAATGCAATGAGATGCTTTATGGATGCAATGCATGAAAACACACAAAGTCCTAGGTTAAAGGCTTGCATGAGGTTCAAAGGCAAGTACCCTCCCCTGAAGTTAGATGGTTCATCCTGTCCTACAAAAGTAACCAGGTTCTAAGGGATCTCAATATCATTGATCCTTCACAAGGGTGGTTGTTCAGAAGGCAACTTACTTGCCAACCAAAACCCTCCAAGTTTAAGATCTCAATGAGCGTAGTATCGAGTGTCAACCAACTTCAGTCTGCACCAAAGCCGGTTACCTCACTACTTTCTAAAGGCCAAGATGAGTTAACTAGGGTTCTAAAAGTCAGTTAGTGCATTGACAACATATGGCAGCCTCAATATTATCCTCAACTTGACTTAAGGAATATAAGCACCAACCAAGAAGTCGCACTAACTATGGCCACCAGATCAACCGCATCGATATACGTCGTACAGTTTCCTTGGTCTATTGCCATTTACCTAAGGTACACCAGATCCGGGTTAGGACCTATCTCACAGCACAAGGAACAGTCCCATAATCAAAGCACAAATATATACATGCAAATGAATAATATCACAGATAGTAATAAATATGAACAAGTTTGGGATAACCCTCGAAAGTTCAGGAGTCCCCAGTGAAGTCGCCATTTTCTGTTGCGGTGGAAATAGGATCACAAACTATTAATGAGTTTGAATCATAATTCAGTTCACAACCGCTCTTTGATTTATCCGAAGGAAAAGGTCAAAAGAGGGAAAACCTATTTTTGCATCGTAAACACAATGCGGGGAAAGATCTAGGGTTCGGGGGTTGGTTAAATTTAGGGAAGGTATTAGCACCCTAAACTTCTGTAGTACTCTACAGGAACCTTTTGTTCAGATGTTTACTATTGGCTTTATTCATTTGCTTAAGGTACATGTACAAGGGTTAAAAGTGAGAAAGAAGACCTAAGGGGTTAATTCTAAGTTTACTCGGCAAGACATCGCATCTTGTGCCTACGTATCCTTACGGGAGTGGAATCAGAGTAATCGTAGTTCCCCTCAAAAGGGAGGTTAGAGACTTCTTGACTGTGGTCAAGGTCTCAAGGGGAATAAACGCATCTTAAGGACACGCTTACGTGGAGTGTAGAAACTTCAATATCTACGTTGAAATTGTTTATTGTAATTAGGGTTAAATTAGGTTAAGTTAGGGATTCCGCGGCGGGAAACCCTAAAATGAGCGCGGCGGCTCCTTGACCTAATGCTAAGGGCCAAAATTATAATCTTGCCTGCGGCGAGGCGTTTGGGAGAATTAGGGTTTGCAAGGTGAAAGGGTTTGAAGTTTGAGGACTATCGGCGTGGCGGCCAAAAGCTAGACCTAACCTTCGGATGTGTGTAGTGTGATTGGAATATTCGATGAGTGTGTGAGATAATTGAATTATGCAGACTTTTAAATGCGGAAACGTAAATGCGATTGTTAAGATTCGCAAGGTTACAGAGGAGAAACAGTTACAACAGTATGATACAATTCAATTTTAAGAACGCGAATATAAAGAAACAACATGGTAAGCTGCACAGTGAACGAACTAGGTTAGTAAACACAATTATGAAAACAGAAGCATGAGGCTATGAGACGTTTTTTTTTTGTGGTTTCTTATTTTATGAGAAGCTTAATATGAGTCTAAGCTTAATTTTTTCTTACTTGATAATGAATAAATAGAAAAAGAAGATCTTAATCTTTTTTTTAAAAAAATATTTTCTCTTGGTTTTAAAAAAATATATTGATTTTAATATTTTAAAAAATGTTTTAATTTTAATATTTTAAAAAAATGTTTTCTGATTTTAATACTTAAAAAAATGTTTTTTATTTGATTTTAATATTTAAAAAAATGTTTTCAATTTTTAATACTTAAAAAAGAATTTAATTTTACTATTTAAAAAAACAACCTAAATATTTTTTTAAAATTTGATAATTAAATTAAAAAAAGAAAAAGAAAATAAAAACATAAAAGGGTTGGGCCGGTCATTACCTCCGGACCCAACCCGGTTTGAGATGATTGATTGCAAGACATTTAGGGTTTCAGAACCCTTTGGTCTTTCGCAGCGCCGTTTACACTTCATTCTTCTTCTCTCTCGCCGCGATTCTCCCTGATCTTCCTTATTCCTGAAACCAGACATGAAATCTGTGATGAAAAACATCCCATGGCTTACATTTAAAGCGAAAACGGCCGATGATGAAGAGATTCTGAGGCTGAGGCGATTGATTGCTCGTCGTTTGGTTAAACGGCGCCGGCGGTCCTTCGTGTGATGACTTTGGTGGAAAACTTCTTCTTCTTCTTCTGATGTCGCGGTCGTTAGGGTTTCTCGTTCGGTGATTTTTCTTGGCCCTCCAGTTAGGGTTCGTACGCGATTCCTCCCTTTTTCGTATCAGGTTGTATCTCTCTCTTTATATACGCTTTTCTTTTTGGGCTTTCAATCTGTATTGGATTTGTATTGCTCTGAGATTTGATTTCGTGTTGATGCGATTTGATTTTGATTTTCCAGATTGAGTTCTAATGCGATGCTTTCTGAGACGATTGGGATCTCAATTCCTTTTTCTGGTATGAACTTAATACTAGTTCGTTGATTGACCCAAAATACATTCCACTGGGATATGATTTGGTTCTTGCTGATACATGATTGGATCCTATTTCTCCTTTTAGGATTTGATTGGGATTTCTCTTGATATGATTCTGAACTCGTTTTGATTCACTTGATACGATTTAATTCCATCCCTGATTCGATGTCAAATTTGTTTTCTGTCTTTCTCTGATACAGTTTGCCCTACTCCTTCATACCTTCCTTTTCCAGAATTCCTAGATTGATTCGATTTTGTTGGATTTTTGCAGATGGATTGGATTGCCTTTGGATTTCTGTTGACCTGTTGGATATCTGAATTAATTTGAACTGATTTGCTTGATTTCGAACTGATTTGTTTTTGGACTAATTTGTTTGATTGATTCAGATTGGGAATCAAAATCTTTCTATTGTTTTTCTGATATGATTTGCTTTCAGATTGGATTGATTGATATCTGATTTTGATTCACAGAATTCCTTGAAGGATTCGTTTTTCTGCTCTGTTATCGATCTCGAACTGATTCATTTTTGATTGATTCGTTTCTTTGATGCAGCTCAGATTCTCTTCCTCTTCTTCTTTCAGAGAGGGCTTGATGTTGTGTTGGTCTTAGCCGCCGAGGCAGGTACGCGGTAATGATGACGCTGAGTCTGAACCATTTGGAGCGGTATGCTATAATCCTAGTTTTTCGCTTATGTTACTGCTTCTGATTGAATTGGTGGGGACGATTAGCTATCATGTTGAGCTGAGCCGTGTATGTGTTCGTTTGTGGCTACCCCTGTGATTTTGCCGTACATCTGTTTCGTCTTGGTTAACTGGATTTTTATTCTGATTCCATTTGAACGGCTTCGTGATAAACTGAAACATGCTTCTCTGATTGGCTCGAACTCAATTCTTCTGATAAGGGTTGTTGTGTTCGTAGCTCGCCTCGCTTGCTACCTGTTTGTGACTGATATTGATTGTACCGCTGTTGGTGTTACTAATGGTTGCTCTTGAAATTGTTTGCAGCTGCTAGTCGACTTGTTTTGCTTGCAATTGATACCTGCAGATGTTGAACTGGCGTTGCTCGCTGGGTTGCAGTCGGCGTTGTTTGCAGCTGATATCCGTTGCTGCTATTGTTTGTAGCTCAGAAATTGCTATTGTCGGGGGAACTTGAAACGGTGATGATGATTCTTGAATCTGAACCGCTTCTTAGAGGCTATTGTTGCAATGTTGGTGCTTGCGAATGATGCTTGCTCGTAGCTGATATTGTTGATGTGAAAAACTTGTTGTTGTTGCACTGTGATGCTTACAGCTAATACCACCCTGTTATTGCAGGTTGTAACTCGTGTTGCTTGGTTTTGCTTGATGTAGTTGATATTGGTTCTACGGTCTTGTTGCCTATTTCTTGAACTGAACTGTTTTAAACTCTGTTATGAAATTGGGGTAATGAATCTTTTGATACCTTGTCCTATGTTATCTTGCCGCAGCTTGTTGTGTGTCTCATTCTTCTGCACATGGTTCAGAACTGATGCTGCTCATGAAATATTTAGGCTTTGAATTCCGAATTCTGAATTTGACATTGATGCGTTTGTGGCTTTTCAGGTGTTGGAAACTTCGGAACCATAGCGACTCAGACCTGCCGGCATCCGGGTCTGAGTCAAAACTTGCCTATGTTGCCTTATTCTCGTATCAGTTTGGAAATCCAATCGCGGCAAAACGAATCAGCCCCACTTCTTTTATTTTTCTATCTCTCGGATGTCCCGTATTGATAAGAACAAGCATTACCTGATCTGATGCCCACGGCGTGGATCGGTAACGGGGGTAGGACGCAGCTTCGGTTGTGCCACTCCCGGCACTCGATGATGACACTGTTCTGAGAGTGTCAAAAACAACTTCTAACCTTTTTTTTCTATACTGTTTGTTCTGTTTTGATGTGCAGGTGAATTGGAGATTCTTCGGAGAAGCTCAAGGACATCACGAAGACATTTAGAAGTCTTTAGGATTTAGGACTTAGAACTTCTAGAATTAATGTAACTCCTTGTAACAGCATTTTGAAATGTGAAGTATTCTTTACTTCTTGTATGATGAGATTCTTTTATGAAATAAAATTCCCAAAATTTGAATTCACTTATTTTTATTCTTAGTTAAAAATATAAACATTTGTGAATAAATCCACAAGTATTTAATTCATTAACATAGGCATAAAACATGAACACTCCCAAGTGATATTCTTATTTGTGGACTCTTCTCATTTGTAATCCTCATCTCATCATCCGATTAAAATCCCTTTTAAATGTTAACCAACCATTTCGTAACCAAATGCGTATGTGCACCGTAATCACGACAATTTCAGCATCAACAACAAAACTAATCGTAATTAAATTCCCCTGACCAAACGCCGAGAGCCACAAATCAACAATACCCAATTATGACTGTGCCTTAATAACAGAGCGGAAGCGCTTAGGAAATAAACCATGAGCGATGGAATGGATCTTAAATCCAGTTGTGCTTAACAAGTTTTAATACCGACCACATCAAATTGGCACCTTAATTCAATCAGACCTGGGGATAAGTAAACGCCTCTAAAATAGTGTATCAAACGCCTCATAACTTAATAACAGCCCGTCTTCAAGGAATTAGCAGTAGTTGTGTAAAATGACCGAAATACCCCCGGAACCAAATCTGCAAAACAAAAACCTCCATAACTGGTTAGCGGTTAGCGATGTTCATATGAGATGATATGCGAAATGACTGGCTAATTATAAGGGTAAAATTTGGGGTATTACAGTTGCCCCTATTTAAATAGCTACACCGGGCGATTTGAGTGACAGAGACTCGAGGAATCGTGGTGGAGAGATTTAAATATAGATAACCGAAAATTTTGCCCTTATATGCGACAGTATGCAATGCCATGGATAAAACGGGAACAGCTTAATGCAGATGATGCCGTGGACATGATATGTTGCGTATGTTGGAATAATGAATGCGGAAATGCTGACGAACATGACGACACCGGGGCAGACGCCACGAGAAGAATTCACTGGGGAAAATGACGCGCTGAGATATGGTACAACACTGGGGAATTCTAAAAATGATAGTCAACTGGTGCGAATGACCAATTGTCATATTTAGAAAAGGACCGAGATCCTTAAATGAGGATGGTACCTATGAGACGGCCTCCACTGGGGAATCTAAAAATAAAACTGGATCACGTACGATGGTAAGATCGATTACAGAATGCTGGAGCATTGAGCAAAGAATAACATCCAAGCTTCTGTAAACTACCCCTCGTGACAGGATCAAACGGACTTTTCGGAACTCCGTAGCAAATATACAGGGTAAAAAACTGACTGTATGCCAAAATAAATGGACTTTAACGGGAAATGCCCTGATAAGCTTCTCGAGAGAGAGCTGTCGCTTATCGTTGGAAGGGACTTATATGCAAAAATGGATAAGCACTCAAATAAAGAGGCTGCTGCTTATCTGATAAATAAATCTTCTCGCATTTTATGGTCGGCGCCTGGAATGCGATTCTGATTTTTCTCTTACTGAAGGATAAATAAACTGCTTCAAGATCGTGCTCTCTTGAATATGAAACGGGTAAACTGAACTTCTTCATACTTCAGAATCGTGCTCTCCTAAATATGAAACCGGGTGACTGAATTTCTTCATATTTCAGAATCGTGCTCTCCTGAATATAAAACTGGGTGACTGAATATGCTCATACTTCAGAATCGTGTTCTCCTGAATATGATACTGGATGACTGAATTTCTTCATATTTCAGAATCGTGCTCTCCTGAATATGATACTGGATGACTGAATTTCTTCATATTTCAGAATCGTGCTCTCCTGAATATGATACTGGATGACTGAATTTCTTCATATTTCAGAATCGTGCTCTCCTGAATATGATACTGCTCAAACCTCCCCGTAACTCAAGATCGTGCTCTCCTGAATACGATTTGGTTCAAACCTCAAGACGGCAGGGAAATGGAAGCCCAACTGCTCCATGGAGATGGCCATTTGCTGCGAGTCATAACGAGGATATGATCGACTTCTAAAGTGAGAAATGTCGTGTATTGATGTTGTAAAATGTAAAGTGTAAAGGGCTGTAACATGTAGGATTGTAAAGTGTTGTACTGATATA
This sequence comes from Lathyrus sativus, assembly GCA_963859935.3. NCBI lineage: Eukaryota > Viridiplantae > Streptophyta > Magnoliopsida > Fabales > Fabaceae > Lathyrus > Lathyrus sativus. Next base: position 665,281,425 of record OZ012737.1, on the reverse strand, counting down.
TTTCCCGGGCGTGAACTGGCGTGTATCTGTAAAGGATTGTAGTTGAAAGACGGTGCAAAATAAATGCACGTCCGGGTACAGTGATAAACTTCTCAAGCGAGATAGTCGCGTATCTGTCATGGTATGGTGAAAACCTTTAGATGGTGCAAAATAAATGCACGTCCGGTTGGGCTCGACGACCGACAAGACTGAGATTCAATCTAGGATCGAGCTAGAAAGAAGACTGGTAATCAAGACTCCATCGAGGGAATGAACTCGAAGGGTAGATATCTTATCCTGACGAGGAAAGATAGCTGAAGTAACCGTCATCCACGAGGATCGATCTCTGTGGGGAAACTGGAAACACCTATGTATTTTATGCTTAGGGCTGACAATCTATTTGGAGAGGATGGACGAACCCAGTTACTCGGCGGTAACGACCAAGGATAGAGACGCAATGAACCTGTGAATGCTAACGCATATGTTAATGTCTATGTATGTAGTCAAATATGCAAGATGTTATGAAATGAGTATGTAATGAGTATGTGAAATGAATATATGACATAGGCATGTGATGCTTATGCCCCTGCGTATGCTGACGAAACAGACTAGAGACAGGACGAGAGATAAAATAAACATCTCGACGGAAATTCCCTGCGTTCTCTGCAACCAATACGTCAATCATGGGCAAGAAAGATCAATGGTAGAACCAAGTCTGGTTTTAAAGTTCTGAATTCTCTGGGGAGAAGGTAATCTGCTTGGGTGTACAGTATCACGTCTTCATATGGGGAGAAGAAAACCTGAGGGACACTTTTAAGTTACCCCAAGAAGAAGTTGTCAGCTTATAGTCTCTCTGGGGACTATCACTGGGCAATGGTTTGAAAGTGTTTCTGCAATAATGATATTTCCGGGGAATGAAGAGATCCTGTCGGAATTTCCACTAGTCAAAGCGATTTATTACATTTCAATTTTGTTTTGTTTTTTTTGAAAAATAGTTTTGAAAAATCTACAATGCACCTTTCATTTTCAAATTTTAAGAATAAACGCATTTTGCATAACAATAGAAAATAAAGAGCAATGCACCAAGGAGTGTAAGTAACGAGATGGTATCTTTTATTAAAGGGTGATAGCTTGCTGAAGGCAGAGCTCCACAGATGATTACATTTTGAGATTGGCAACATGGGAAAAGGTTACATCGAATCCAATAACACCTACTGACACTAATAACTAAGACTAATCCAGAATCCTGCTTTGGGCAAGGATGAAAGAAACTGAAACAAGGCTCTTATGAGATAATCAGTGTCTTCTGATGCAATGAAATGCCTCTGTCCCTAACTTTTGCCTGGACCGCCCTTTCGGGTTTTCAATCCAACGGGACGCTCTTTTTTGCCTAAGCCGCCCTTTCGGGTTTTCGTCTTAGCGAGCTTTTTATTATTATTATTTTTTTTCAACCCTTACTTTTGCCTAAGTCGCCTTTTGCAGGTTTTCGATTTAGCGGGTTTTTAGGCATAATATTTTCGGACTGCATCAGAATTCACGGGATGTGCTAGTTCCTCACCGTCCATTGTCGTAAGTATTAGAGACCCTCCGGAGAAGACAGTCTTTACAACGAACGGGCCTTCATAATTGGGCATCCACTTTCCACGCATATCTTTATGTACTGGTAAGATCTTTTTGAGTACGAGCTCTCTTTGACGGAACTCACGGATACGAATCTTCTTATCAAACGCTCTTTTCATCCGTTTCTGATATAATTGTCCATGGCACATGGCTGTCAAACGCTTCTCGTCAATGAGATTCAACTGATCCAATCTGTCTTGAACCCACTCAGCTTCCTCAAGTTCAGCCTCCATTAACACTCTTAGCGAAGGTATCTCTACTTCGATGGGGAGCACGGCGTCCATTCCATACACCAATGAGAAAGGTGTTGCCCTTGTCGAAGTTCTCACTGAGGTTCTGTATCCATGCAAAGCAAATGGTAACATCTCATGCCAATCTTTGTAAGTCACAACCATCTTTTGCAGGATCTTCTTGATATTCTTATTCGCAGCTTCAACGGCCCCATTCATCTTAGGACGGTACGGAGAAGAATTGTGGTGAGTGATCTTGAAATTATCACACAGTTCTTTCATAGTCTTATTATTCAGATTGGTGCCATTGTCAGTTATTATCCGGCTTGGGATTCCATAACGGCAGATGATTTCTTTCCTGATGAATCGGGCAACCACTTGCTTGGTCACGTTGGCGTAGGAGGCAGCCTCTACCCACTTGGTGAAATAATCAATGGCAACAAGGATAAAACGATGACCGTTAGAAGCCTTCGGCTCGATTGCCCCAATCATGTCAATGCCCCACATAGAGAATGGCCAGGGTGAAGACAAAACATTCAACGGTGATGGAGGTACATGCATTTTATCAGTGTAGATTTGGCACTTATGGCATTTCCTAGCGTATTGGATGCAGTCAGCTTCCATGGTTAACCAATAATACCCAGCCCTTAACATCTTCTTGGACATAGCATAACCATTGGCATGGGTTCCAAAGGTCCCCTCATGAATTTCCTGCAGTAACATGTCCGCTTCCCGTTTATCGACACATCTGAGCAGGACCATGTCGTGATTTCTCTTGTACAACACACCATTACTGATAAAGAACTTGGACGCCAACCTTCTCAATGTCTTTTTGTCCAGCCCATTAGCACCATCGGGATACTCCTGCTTGACGAGATAGTTCTTGATATCGTGAAACCAAGGCTTTTCATCCACCTCAACTTCTTCGACCAACTGACAGTAAGCGGGCTCAACCTTGCGCTCAATATGGATAAGAGGTGCTTCATTAACGAATTTAACCTTCCACATGGATGCTAACATGGCTAATGCATCAGCTACGTGATTCTCGGATCTTAAATCCAGTTGTGCTTAACAAGTTTTAATACCGACCACATCAAATTGGCACCTTAATTCAATCAGACCTGGGGATAAGTAAACGCCTCTAAAATAGTGTATCAAACGCCTCATAACTTAATAACAGCCCGTCTTCAAGGAATTAGCAGTAGTTGTGTAAAATGACCGAAATACCCCCGGAACCAAATCTGCAAAACAAAAACCTCCATAACTGGTTAGCGGTTAGCGATGTTCATATGAGATGATATGCGAAATGACTGGCTAATTATAAGGGTAAAATTTGGGGTATTACACTAGGGTATTTTCTAAAGTAGAGGCTTTATGAGTAATGTCATCATTAACAATCTAATTATCATCATCATCATTCATATCCTTACTAATAATCTCATCAACATCCTCAATTACACATTCATTGTCATTGACATTCTTCCTGATATTATTCGAGGTTTTCTTGTCCTTCCCAAAAGTATTCATTCCTTGTGACTCTTAGAGTACATCAAATAAGGTGAAAGGTTAGATGAAGGAGAAATATTTAAGGTGAGGAAACAAAAGATAAAAAATGATATTTTTAAATATTTATCAAATGCGATTTTTCTGTGTTGGGATGAAGGGTACAAGTGACATTATTATTGCTACAACTGCGCCGATAAGGATTCCATTAGGCGCAACTTATTTTCAACCAGAACATGCATTAATAATACAAAGATTTTCAAATTAGATAATGTTAAGAGCTTTTGTGAATATGTCAGTCAAATGTTTTTCTGTTCGAACATGTTCAAGAGTGATTTTCTTTTCTTCAACTAGCTCTCTAATGAAGTGATGACGAATATTAGTATGTTTGGTTTTGCTGTCTTGGAATGGATTTTGAGATATTGATAGATTTTATGTTTTTACAGTATAATTTTATGAAATCTTGTATAACATTTTACTCTTTGAGCATTTGGTTGAACCATAAATGTTGAGTGCAACTGCTTCCAACAACAATGTACTCTACTTCTGTAGTTGAAAGGGATGCATAATTATGATTTTATTGAACTAGAAGATTAAAATGTTCCCTAGAAAGAAAAAAAAAACACCATAAGTTCTTTTTTCTATCCTCAATATTGTCTGCCCAATCATCTTCACGATAGCGAACTAGAGAAGATATTGTATCAAATGATTACAAAAGACCATAGTCATATGTTCGACTTATGTAATTAATGACACACTTAACTTGAGTAAGATGGCTAACCTTCAGATTCTCTTGGTATAGAGAACATGGGCCTATAGAAAAAGTGATGTCAACACAACTAATAGTGAGATGCAATAGGCTACCAATGATACTTCTATAAAGGCTTTGGTCAACATTTACTATTTATTTATTTTTTGATATCTTGACACAAGTGGCAAAAGGTGTGTGTTAATGCCTTGCATTCTCCCAACCAAATTTCTTCACAATGTTTTTAGCATACTTACTTTCGGAAATAAGATGTCATCTTTCATTTATTTCACTTAGAAGCTAAGAAAGTAGGTAATCCATCCATGCTTATCTCAAATAGATTCCATTTATTGGACAAATCCACAATCTTTATTGAGGTCCCTAAAAAAAATGTCGTCAACATATATTTAAGCTATCAATAGATTTCCATTTTCCTTCTTAACAAATAGAGTTTTGTCAATTCCTTCTCGAACATAACCATGCATAGTAAGAAATTATGTGAGTCTCTCGTACCATGTCTTAAGAGCTTGTATGATCCCATAAAGGGTTTTTCTTAGTTTCTAGACATGATTAGGAAGGCATGAATCAATAAATTCTTTTGGTTGCTAGGCAAAGACTTCCTCATTCAAGTACCTGTTAAGGAACACACTTTTCACATCCATTTGATAAAGTTTGAACTTAAGGAGACATGGAAAGCAAAATAATAGTCTGATAGCTTCAAGTTGAGTAATATGAGCAAAGGTTTCATCGAATTCAACACCTTTAATCTAAGTGTATCCTTGAGCTACAATATTCACTTTATTTTAAGTAACATTCCCTTTCTCACATACTTATTCTTGTCAATCAATTTTGTTCTAAAGATTTGCATCATTAGGTCTAAAAACAAGTTCTCATACTTCATTTATTTCAAACTAAAAAAGATCACCCTATATAGCATTAACCTATAATTCCTAATTGAAAGCCTCTTTCACATTCTTGGGTTCAACTTTTGAGGGTGCAGACCTAAAACTTTTACCCGCTCTACAAAAAAATGAGGGTGGGCCCACAAGAATTGAACTTTTAAAGCCTAAAATTACAAAAATCATGTTATTGTTTGTGCTTTCAAAAAACCTAAAAAAGGGAGGGCGGGGCAAAAACATTAGAGGGTGCAGACCTAAAATCTTGGACCGCCTCACAAAAAAGTTTGGGAAAAATGCATATGCCCGTATGGATGGACCCGTTTTACCACCCCTAATCATGGATTTAGTGGGCTTCTAAACACATAAAACACCTTATTATTAATGGGATACCCTTGAAATACGCATTTATCACTTTTTAGATCAAGCTTCATTTTTTCTTCACGATCTACATGAATATGCATAATACTGAAAAACACATTAAAATACTTAATATTTGGTTTCCTTCCCCTCCATAGCTCATAATGAGTAGTTGTGGTTCCTTGTCAATTAGTTCCTCGATTGTGAATATGACAAAAAAAGATTCATTGTTTCTACCCAAAAGTGATATGGAAGATGTTTTGCATGAATCCTAACTAGATACATTTCTGGGAAGGTAAGGTTCTTCCTTTCAACAATGCCATTCTACTGAGATATGATGGGAATAGAAAACTCACAAGCAATCCATTCAGTAATACTGAAGGAAGAGAAGTTTGAGTTAGAAAATTCTATATATCATGATCACATAAAATGTGAATGATCTTGCTAAACTCAATTCCTTTTATCATTGTAGACGATGTCAAAGAGCTTCAAGAAAAGAGAATGTATCAGACTTCTCACGAAAAAATTTAATCCAGTTGTATCTGGACTAATCATTGACAGAAAACACATATCTTTTTTCTCCAAGACTCCTCAAACTTTCATAGGTCCCATGAGATCCATATAAAGTAGCTCAAGCACACATGTAATAGTAACATGTTGAAACATATTATAAGACATATTGTTTCGCCTTCCCACCTAATAGTCACCACATATTTTATTTTTTTAAACTTGCAATCATGTATGCCAACAATAGCCTCCTCACCAATAATCTTCCTCATACTTATAAGATTTCAATGCCCATGTTTTATGTGCCATAACTTAGTTTTTTCAATTTTATAAACTAGACAAGATTGAGGTTGATTCGTATCACAGAGAGCCACATGTACTAGTTGAGCAATATGAGCAAAGGTTTCATCAAAGTCAACACCTTTAATCTAAGTGTATCCATGAGCTACAAGATTCACTTTATTTCAAGTAACATTCCCTTTCTCACATACTTATTCTTTTCAATCAATTTTGTTCTAAAGATTTTCATAATTAGGTCTAAGAACAAGTTCTCATACTTCATTTATTTCAAACTAAAAAAGATCACCCTACATAGCATTAACCTCTAATTCCTAATTGAGAGCCTCTTTCACATTCTTGGGTTCAATTTTTGAGGGTGCAGACCTAAAACTTTTACCCGCTCTACAAAAAAATGAGGGTGGGCCCATAAGAATTGAACTTTTAAAGCCTAAAATTACAAAAATCATGTTAATGTTTGTGATTTCAAAAACCCTAAAAAAGGGAGGGCGGGGCAAAAACATTAGAGGGTGCAGACCTAAAATCTTGGACCGCCTCACAAAAAAGTCTGGGAAAAATGCATATGCCCGTAGGGATGGACCCGTTTTACCACCCCTAATCATGGATTTAGTGGGCTTCTAAACACATAACACGCCTTATTGTTAATGGGATACCCTTGAAATATGCCTTTATCACTTTTTAGATCAAGCTTCATTTTTTCTTCACGATCTACATAAATATGCATAATACTGAAAAACACATTAAAATACTTAATATTTGGTTTCCTTCCCCTCCATAGCTCATAATGAGTAGTTCTGGTTCCTTGTCAATTAGTTCCTCGATTGTGAATATGACAAAAAAATTTCATTGTTTCTACCCAAAAGTGATATGAAAGATGTTTTGCATGAATCATAACTATATACATATCTTGGAAGGTAAGGTTCTTCCTTTCAACAATGCCATTATACTGAGATATGATGGGAATAGAAAACTCACAAGCCATCCATTCAGTGATACTAAAGGAAGAGAAGTTTGAGTTAGCAAATTCTATATATCATGATCACATAAAATGTGAATGATCTTGCTAAACTCAATTCCTTCTATCATTGTAGATGATGTCAAAGAGCTTCAAGAAAAGAGAATGTATCAGACTTCTCACGAAAAAATTTAATCCAGTTGTATCTGGACTAATCATTGACAGAAAACACATATCTTTTTTCTCCAAGACTCCTCAAACTTTCATATGTCCCATGAGATCCATATAAAGTAGCTCAAGCACACATGTAATAGTAACATGTTGAAACATATTATGAGACATATTGTTTCGCCTTCCCACCTAATAGTCACCACGTATTTTCTTTTTTCAAACTTGCAATCATGTATGCCAACAATAGCCTCCTCACCAATAAGCTTCCTCATACTTATAAGATTCCAATGCCTGTGTTTTATGTGCCATAACATAGTTTTTTCAATTTTATAAACTAGACAAGATTGAGGTTGATTCGTATCATAGAGAGCCATATGTACTAGTTGTTCGTAGATCTAAACCCCTTAATTAATTGAGTATGTTATTTATTTGTGAAAACTCATTCTTCACTATTAAACCTAACACACAAATATTTATTACATAGTTGATTGATGCTAATAATATTAACCTTAATATCATTAACTAATAAGAAATCATTAATAAAGGAAGACCAGGATAATCTAACTGTCGTTTTCCAATCATTTTTCTTTTAGCATCAATCTTCACAATATGAGACTCTGAGGGAAGTACAAGTAATATAAACTAGAAGCTTAGGCTTGGCACTCCAAAATTGTTGAGGATGCATATTAAACTTCACATTACTCGAAGGAGACAATTGTTTGCGATGTAGTTGTTTACCATACAATTTATAATAGTAAGGCCAAATGTGGGTATTATATAAACGTTAGTTATTGGTAATAATATTTGGTAGGATGACGTGACATTTTACACGATATCTTGATTTTAGCTGTATGAGAAAGAGGAACAAACACAATATTTAGTTTGGATTATTTGCTAGTATATCCAATTCCTTTCATGTCCTTTTCAGGTTTTCTCATGCCTAATAAGGCATTAAGATTATTAGCTCTAAAATTCGTCATGCGAACAAATTTAATCAGTCCATCAAGAACAAAATTACGATGCCCACCTTCTTCCTTCAATTCAACAATAGTGAGCATGAGATGTATTTTATCTTCAAGAAGGGCTTCAATACTTTCCTTCTACCTTTCAACAACATGGTATTCTTCAGTCTACTTAAGATAGAGAGTCTTATAGGCTTTAGCAAGAGCATTAACATATAAATCATCATCACTTACATTCTTATTATTTTTAGATGAAGGCGACTTATCTAGAGGGGGGTGAATAAATCTCAAGTAAAAAAATTTGCTTTACAAAGACAGTTTTAAAAAATAATGGCTGATCGAAGAGACTCAGATCGATTCTTCTAAACCGAATTTCTATCAAAAAGCTTGGATATGCGTATATGAAAACCAATCAAAGATGATGATAAGCAACTTAATCAATATGCTTTAATCAGAATCCCTTGAAAGCTACTCAACAAGTAAAGTTATTTCCAATGATAAATCACACAAAAATACAATTGAGACAAATTATCGAAAACCTTGTGCGCAATTGATTTTGTTTGGAAATTTGTATAATTTTATTGATCTTAAAATCCAACCACAATCTAAAGGATTGTGATCAATTCGAAAAAACTTTTTTCAAGTGGTTTTCAAAAGAATTAACCAAACATATTAATCGCAGAAATGTAGCAAAGCAGCCCTACAAACCCTATGTTTTTTATTCTAACACTTTCTCTTCCCTTGATCTAAGCTTGATCAAGTTACCCTACAATGCCAATTTGATTCATCATCTCACCCTACTCTTTGGAACCCATGTTCTTCAAAGCCTTCACTAAATAGAATCCAAATTGCAATTTTTTGTAACCTATGATTTACCAATTTAATTCACTGTCTCACACCACTCCTTTGCAAGAACCCTCAATTCTTTAAAACATTCAGCCGAGCAAATCCAAATTATGTAATCTTGTCCAAAACCTTCAAATCCCCAATTGATCTTGAAGGAAAATCCCACATTGGTTTTCTTCTTTGAAACCTCCCAAAGATCTAACCCAATTTATAGTTCACCAACCTAAATTGGACGTTATCAACTTGATTCTAGATAACACCCAAACAATTAATGATTATGCTTACTCTGTTTGTTTGTATGCATAAAATCAAGGTTAAAGATGAAGAAGACTATTTGTATGTTTCAGGTTTCATTTATGATTTTCACAAAATCATCGAAAAGAAATGATACATGTATAAAGTACATATATGTGTGTGTGTGTGTGTGTGTGTGTTATGTGTGTGTGTGTGTGTGTGTGTGTGTGTGTGTGTGTGTGTGAGTGTGTGTATGTTGTGTGTATGTGCGTGTGTGTGTGTGTGTGAGTGTGTGTATGTTGTGTGTATGTGCGTGTGTGTGTGTGTGTGTGTGTGTGCAAGTCAGAAGCAAAAAGGAATGCAATAGGTTTAGAAAACAATGGAAAGTTTCAATATTTTTTATGTGTGTGTCGACCTATGTAAGTCATAAATCGGCCTATTTGATGGATAGCCAACCTGTAAAGGCCATGTGTCAACCTATGAAGTCAGCACATCAAACAGGGGCAACATACTTTAAAAATGAGGTACATGTGACGACCTGAAAATCGTATGTGTCGACCTGTAGAAAGAATTTCCTTTCTATGTGTTGACTCATAAAGGTAACACATCAAGCAGAAGTCAAGACTTTATAGATGGACCACATGTGTCGATCTATGGCATGTATATGTCGATACATAAAGTTGTTTTTCAAACACAAAAAACTTGTTTTTAATGCATGACACCTTTTCTAAATCATTTCCATATGCATGAACTTTTTCTAAATCATTTCCAAAAAGTTTTTTATGCTTTCTAATGCTAATATGCACATTAAGACTCAGAGGATACCGTCTAGTATACATAAACACTAAAGTATCCTAGTTTTGACATCATATAAAACACATATAATAGAAAGTTGCACTCACAATTATCATAAAGGGAAATTATCAGCACTAGGTATCTCAGAATTGGAATTCTCTTTGACACGAGTAGTAAACGCTACAACACTGTTTGCTTGATTTTACTCACTTTCTCCATTTAAATCATCATCAGAGAAAGTGTCATTGTAACTTTTTCTATGCTTCCTCTAGAATTTGGAAATTCAACTTGAATGTGTTCAGATCCTTTGCATTCATGCCGTTGGATACCTTTGACTCTGATAAAATAGTTGAAATTTTTCTTTTACCATCTTTTCCTTGATGTTGAAAGTTGTCACCTTTTGATTTCTGTTTTTTTTAATCTTTGACATTAGTATAGACATTATTCCTAAACCATTTATCAATTATTATCATGACCTTGCTGAAATTCTTAGGAAGCATGATAATAGATTCACTTAGATTCTCATTAGTGTCATAAGTTACTTCATCTTCATAATCAATAGTCTCTAATTTGAATGCACCCTCTTACTCTTCATCTCATATTTTTCGTTAATAGTCATTTCAAAAATTAGAAAGGGGCCAATTAATTCATCAACTTTCATCATGGAGACATCTTGAGCTTCTTCAATGGTTGTAACCTTCATATTAAAGCTCTTGGGAAGAGATCTTAGAACTTTATGCACAAGTTTCCCGTCGGGTATCTTTTCATCAAGGGCAAAGAAATTGTTTGCAATGTCACGAAGGTGAAAATTGAATTCAAAGATAGTTTCACTTTGAAACATCTTTAGCACTAGTGCGAGTGTTAATGATTCTAAAGATATTTTTGTCGACCCCATTGAAAATAACATTAAGAGCACGAGAATTCTAAAGTGTAGCTTCATCTTTAGCGGGTGTTCAATATTTTTCAGGCTTCATGGATACAAAATTGTCCTCAAATATGACCATTAGAGGAGTCCATCCATTGATGACCATTTTTTTCAAGTCTTGTTTTGCATGGACATAAGAAAAACAATCATTCGAGCATTCCAGTAGTCATAATTAATACCATCAAGAATTGATGGATGATTAAAATATCTTATTTATTTGGTATTTTCGATCTTAGACAAAATAAAAATAGATACCCTAGAACACACCCAACAAGAACATGGTGTCTGCTATATTGCAAGTTAAAATTATGTTGGATCAACAACGAGATGTTTCACGCAATGTGTGGAAAAATGAATGAGACAAGACGGTCTGAATTATTCAATGATCAATAAAACAAGAAATGAAAATAAAAACAAAAAATTGGTAACTCAATTCAATGCAATATTTAGCTACGCCTAGGAGGTTGTATCCCATAGGAAATAAAACTCACTAATTACAAGTAGTCAATAGTACATGAAGGTCTCATCTAAACTCTCTCAGTTTAGTGTCATTTTTATAATACTATCTGTGAGTTTCAACTTAGGCTCCCATTGAATCTGATATCCCCACACTTTTACTCAAACACTCTCCAAAATAATTGTAAGAAACAGTTATTTTATATAAAAAATTTGATCCAATAAAAGAGTTCAATAGAATTTATCAAAATAAAGTGAATCCAAAATTCAAAAAATAAAATCTTTTTAATAAAACGAAAATCAATAAAATATTCTTCATACAAAGTATGTTTTAATTAAATCTTTTTCATATTGATTTAGATTCAAAAATCTCTTTCAAATGAAATTTTTGTTAAGGATGAAGATATTCATGAATGAAATAATTTTGAATTCAAATCTTTTAACAAATATCAAAAGCAAACACACATATTTATCTTTATAAGCAGTGTGCACTAAGAATAATAGAGAAAACTACATATATAATGTCTTATCCTTAGTTAAGTCGTCGTGATAAACAAATTGTTTATAAAAATTTGTCAAACAATTAAAATAATAATATAATATTATGAGATATTGGATCGAACACTAGTATGCTGTTGGAATAATGCGTGTTGTAGTCGAAGTTTGTTCTAACATGCATTAGTTAATATTGCTAGGTTTGTTAGCATGTTGAATTGGGTCTTGCTTGTAAGCACAATTGTTTAAGTTAGCTTGTACCCTAAGTTAGGTTGTAATGGTTAATTATTAAAAAGCTCATTAGGTTAGTGTGCTAGTTTTTTTATAAATAGCATGCTAGTTTCTCATCTTGTAAAAGGAAAAATAGGAAGATAAAATCCTAATACAAGAGAGAGATGTTATTTGTTATTCTTGTATACTTGTAATCTTGTTTGATAGATAAAGGAAAGAATAGCAGTTTATAACCAATCCTTGTTGTTTCTTCTTGCTCTTCTTGCTTGTTTTCTTTGTTAACCCTAACCCTTATGTGTTTCTTAAATATAAAGAAACCGTTTATATTTTGTTTCAAGGTATTCTATTCACACCAAATTGGTGCGGTGAGCAAGGAGAAGATTCCTTCAACAAAGTATGAGATTAAAAAGTTCACTGGAGTGAACGACTCCGGTCTGTGGCGCTTGAAGATGAAAGCCCTACTGGTTCAGCAGGGTTGTTTGGAAGCGTTGAAGAGAGAGACAACCATGTACGTTGCATTAACGACAAAAGAAAAGACGACCATGTTAAGCCTTGGTGATGAGGTTCTTCGACAGGTATCAAAGAAGACTACAACATCGAGATTATGGCTGAAACTTTGAAGTTTGTACATGACCAAATCTATGGTGAATCGACTCTACCTTAAGCAAGCTTTGTATACATTCAAGATGAGTAAAGATAAAGTGTTGGCTGAGCAGTTGTATATGTTCAACAAGCTGATTCTTGATCTTGAAAATATTGATGTGAAGATCGATGATGAAGATCAAGCACTGTTGTTGTTGTGTGCTTTGCCCATAACACATGCTCACTTCAAAGAAACTCTCTTGTATGGAAGGGAGTCCCTGAGCTTTGAAGAAGTTTAATCAGCCTTGTATTTTAAGGACTTGAACAAAAGAAAGGGGCATAAACCTTCGACGGTGGGAGAAGGTTTGGCCATTAAGGGAAAATTCTTGTGAAAGGTTGGTAAGTTCGACAAGAAGAAAGGTAAAAGTCAGCAAAAGTCTTATAGTGGCGAAACATCTGGTATTCGATGTTATCACTATAAGAAGGTTGATAACACAAGAAAGGTGTGCCCTGAACACCTGAAAGATCATGGAGGTAAGGATAATGGCAACACATCTATTTTTCAAGATGACTTCGACTCATCTGATGTTCTTGTGGTTTCAAGTGGCGACTCAAGAAAAAAGTGGATTATGGATTCAGGTTGCACTTGACACATGACTCCAAACAGAGAATTGTTCGAGGAGCTATGTGATCAAGACGGTGGATCGGTGTTTCTGGGAAACAACACATCCTGCAAAATTACAGGTACTGGATCTGTGAGATTCAAGCTCCATGATGAGTCAATAAGGTTATTGAATGAAGTCAAGTATGTACCTGATTTGAAGAAAAATTTGATTTCTCTTGATGAATTCGACAGGAAGGGATATGTTTTTCAAGGAGATAAAAGTATCCTAAGAGTCATGAAAGGGTCTAAGGAAGTCTTGAGAGGCGTGAAGAAACAAGGCTTGTATACTCTTGAGAGGCATGAAGTATTTGGTAAATCTTGTAGGGTGAAGTTTAACAAAGGCAAGCAAAGAACACATGGATCTCTGGGTATTCATCCAGAAGACGAAGGATGAAACTTTTGAGAATTTCAAAAGTTATAAGGTTCTGGTTGAAACTCTAACTGGCAGAAAGGTTAAGAGGTTGAGAAATGACAATGGCCTTGAGTTCTGTAATGAAGCATTCAACAGTTACTGTGTTGAGTCTGGGATTGCAAGGCACAAGATTGTAGCAGGTACTCCTCAACAAAATGGCTTAGCTGAGAGATTCATTCGAACAATCCTTGAAATGGTTAGATGCGTGTTGGTTAGTGCTGAATTGAAGAAGGTGTTTTGGGCGGAGGCTATTTCGGCAGCAGCCTATCTGATAAATAGTTGTCCCTCGACGGCCTTGGAAATGAAGACACCTGGAGAAGTTTGGTCAGGACATCCACCTATCTTGACACTCTGAAAGAAGGTGTCTACTTCAATGATGTATTCTCTTACGTTGTGAAGCACAGATCCATTCGAATGTTGCTTGCCACAGTGGCGCAGTTTAACTTTAAACTATAACAAATGGATGTGAAGATTGCGTTCTTGTATGGTGATCTAGATGAAACAATTCTTATGAGGCAACCTGAAGGGTGTGTTGATAAAGGGGAGGAAGATTATGTGTGCAAACTGAATAGATCTTTATATAGACTGAAACAATCTCCTCGACAGTGGAATAGGAGATTCAACAACTTCATGGCACACATAAGTCTCATCAGAAGTCAGTTCGACCACTGTGTTTACTTCAGATTTCGACCGGGTAATTCATTTTTTATTTTGTTGCTCTATGTGGATGATGTTCTAATAGCAAGCAACATTGTCGAAGATGTAATGAGGGTGAAGGCTGAACTAAATAAGGAGTTCGACATGAAGGATCTGGGAGCTGCGTCCAGGATTCTTGGGATTGACATCCAAAGAGATTGAAAGTAGTTGAAATTATGCTTATCTCAAGAGTCATACCTATAGAAGATTCTCAAAAAGTTTGGTATGTCGAATTCAAAGTCTGTTGTGACTTCGACAAACCCTCAATTTAAGCTGAGTATAGATCAGTGTCTCATTACTGATGTCGAAATAGCTTACATGAATAGCATTCCATATGCTAATATCGTGGGTTCTTTGATGTATGTTATGGTCTGTACTAGACCCGACATAGCATATGCAGTAAGTCTTGTACGCAGGTACATGACGAATCCTGGAAAGGCTCACTGGCAATCATTGAAGTGGATACTAAGGTACATAAATGAGCCTCTGAATATAGTCCTAATTATGGTGGCACCATGGGTGAAGATAGTAAACATCAATTGAAGTATATCTCAACTCTAATTATGCAGGTTGTATGGGTTCCAGAAAATATATTTCTGGATATGTGCTCACTATGTTTGGGACAACAATCAGTTGGAAAGCTACACTTCAGAAGGTTGTTGTCTTATCAACCACTGAAGTGGAATATATCGCCCCAACTGAAGTTGTGAAGGAAGCATTGTGGCTTGAAGGTTTTGCAAAGGAGCTGAAACTTCAAGGTCGAGTTATCACTGTTAAATGTGATAGTCAAAGTGCAATACACATGTCGAAGAATTCATCCTATCATGAGCAAATCAAGCACATTGATGTGAGGTTGCATTTCGTTAGAGGGGTAATCGAGCATAGAGAAGTTCAAGTGCTAAAGGTTTTGACATATCATAATGCTGCTGATATGATCACCAAGACGTTGCCCAGTTACAAGTTTTTCCACTGTATGTAGTTGATAAAGCTGAATGAAGAAAGCTAGTTTGTTGATGTTATAAAGTTAGATCCAACGTGGATATTTGTGAGATATTGAATCGAACTCTAGTATGTTGTCAGAGTAATGCGTGTTGTAGTCGAAGTTTGTTCTAACATGCATTAGTCAATATTGTTAGGTTTGTTAGCATGTTAAATTGGATCTTGCTTGTAAGTCAGATTGTTTAAGTTAGCTTGTACCCTAAGTTAGCTTGTAATGAGTAATTGTTAAAAATCTCATTAGGTTAGTGTGCTAGTTTTCTTATAAATAGCATGCTAGTTTCTCATCTTGTTAAAGGAAAAATAGGAAGATAAAATCCTAATTTCAAAGATAGAGGTTATTTGTTATTCTTGTATACTTGTAATTTTGTTTGATAGATAAAGGAAAGAATAACAGTTTATAACCAATTTTTGATGTTTCTTCTTGTTCTTCTTACTTGTTTTCTTTATTAACCTTAATCCTTGTGTGTTTCTTAAATATAAAAAAACCGTTTATATTTTGTTTCAAAACAACTTTATAGATAAAATAGAGAATTGATTCGAAGATTAATTTGATTATGTAAAAATTAGATTTAAAGATTTAACTAATTAAAAGGAGACAAATATATATATATATATATATATATATATATATATATATATATATATATATATATATATATATATATATATATATATATATATATATATATATATATATATATATATATATATATATATATATATATATATATATATATATTTGTCTCCTTTTAATTAGTTAAATCTTTAAATCTAATTTTTACATAATCAAATTAATCTTCGAATCAATTCTCTATTTTATCTATAAAGTTAGTAGAATACATGTGCCTTGAACTTGCTCATATATATATATATTTTTAGAGGATTTATATTATAATCTCTTTGATGGTTCTAAATCATTGATCAATTGTTACACTCTTTTTTTAAAAGATTTAATATTGTAATCTCTTGGATGGTTCTAAATCATTAATTAATCAATTGTTCCTCTCATGATTTTCTTGAACTTCCAAACTAGCCTTCTAACGACTTTCAACATTTCAAATACACAAGCTACAAAACAAAACATGATATCAACATATGGTATTAAATTAATGCCTGCTTCATGGATATTAGAAGCTACTATTTAGAAGACTTTCAGGTTCACTTTACTAAATGTAAAATGGAATTTTTTTATCAATTTCTTTTTTATATATTCAAGGTTTAGAAGCTTCGGTTCTGATAAAAATCATAGGTTAGGAATCTATGCTTAACAAGCCCTTGAATTTGATCTTTCATAAACTAATTTAAGTTAAAATAAAGCAAGATGAACACTAGAGTTTTTGGAGTTAGCAACTTATTAGTATTAAAGTATACTTAGTTTATTCATACTACACTTATCTCTAAGTTTGGTCTGGTTTTTTTGTTTAAAAGTTCAGTGATTCCAATTATACATCCCAACTATTCATTCATTTTTATTTTATTTTTATAATAATCCTTCATTTTTCTAGAAAAAATTAACTGTTGACTAAATATTTCTCACATCAAGTTTTATTTTACTTTATAATATATAATATTGAAATTGTTTCATGTCCTTCTCATTTTCTCCTTTCTATGTTTTCAGATCGCTCGAGTATGTTTGCATTGATTTATTAGAATTTATTTATTGACATTAGTTTTATCACACTATTTAAAAGAAATTATTTAAATTATGTATGACATTTTTCATAATTTTTTTTAATTTATTATAATAAACTCTCTAAAATAGATTATAAAAACAAATTATTATATATATATAAAAAAAACAATTTGAACTTATTTAATTTTTGGTTATAAAAAGTAACTTATACAAATTTATTCATAAATATTTATTTTAATATTATAAACTGCAAATAAATCTTTCTTAATAACAAAATAGAATAAACACAAATGATAATAAAACTAGTATATTTTAAAGTCCAATAATACACTTTGTTTTACTAGTATTTTCTCACTTACTATTTCGATGGAATATTGAGAGTGACTTATGGTATCTGAATTTGGCTAAGATATTTCATCATTGTTAATTCTCAATAACATGTCGACTCTCTTGTTTTTTACATCAATCACTACTTTTCTTGATAATGAGTCACAATTATTTCATAAGTTCTTTAACATTATTAGGTGGATAATTTTGGATAAAGATATCAAATTATTTTCTGTGAGTCATATATACATAATGAGTAATAATTTTCTTTTTTCTAATCTTTTAATAAAAAAACTATATATATATATATATATATATATATATATATATATATATATATATATATATATATATAAATATATATATATATATATATATATATATATATATATATATATATATATATATATATATATATATATTGAATTTTAGTAATTTCCTTTAACCAATGTAAAGGTGAATAGAGTGACAGGTTTTTGTACAATTATAAAATTTTCTAGTAAGCAGAAAAGATAGATATTGGATTGAAAAACAAGAATTAAATTCCAAATAAAGTTGACACAAAAAATATTAGAGAGATATATAAAGACAATATTTTTGAACACAAGTGGTATGAAATATAGATAAGTTGCCGTTTGTTGCAGATGCAGAGGACCATATGCCAAATACTTGTGCGCTGGATTTGTACCCATCATTTGATAATGACTGCTTAATTTCAAAACTTATGGCTCTCATTTTTTTCATCTTTGATCAATCCAATGGTGGATCTCACACTTCTAGGGTAACTACACGTGTGATTTACTTGCACAAAATCATTCATTTTTTCTTACTATATAGTATATACTAGTATTTTCTAATTCACATGATATTTGTATATGCAATCAAGTGTTTTACTAACTAAGTGTTTGAAATCGTCTATATACATAAATTTACTTGGTTAGGAATTAGAATCAGAAGATGAAAGGATACAACAATATTTTCGATGCGACGAAGGGAAGTAGATCTGTAAAATTAGCCCTCAAACTTCAAAATTAATAAGAGAAATAAAAATGAATATGAATTCTTAAATTGTCACGCTTTTACCTTGAATTGGAAGATGATTAATACGTTAAAGTTAAAGTTTATCTATTTTGCGTGTCTTTATATATAAAATTTACTTTTGGATTTTATTTTTATGAATCTTGTGGACAACCCATGATAAAAATGAAGACTATGGTGGTAGTTATACTAAATTAAACAAAAGAAATTCAAAAAAATAAGCAAGCTTAGAAGTTAGGAGTACATAATTTCATGTAAAAGTTCTGTTTTTTTTTCTCCATTTGGCAATACTTTTCCATATTTAATTATTTGTAAGACAACAAGGAAGCTTGGTTTTGCAACAAGCTACAAGTAAACTATTTATGTCATAAATTATAGAATGCCGTTGAAGCAAAACACTTACCTAACAATCTAACATGTTTCATAATAACATAGTACATTTATTAATTTCTACAAATAATGTCATGTTGGCTAGGAAAAACATTGTTCAAAATGAGAAATAAGATACACTGTCTATCTCAATGAAATCAATTGAGGATTTGCTGTCATTTAGCTATAAAAAAAATATAAAAAAAACTACGTAGATTTTACAAAAGATTATGACTATACATAAATGTAGACATGACATAATTAATCATGACAAAAATAGAAATTTCCACATCTATTTCTTCACATTCAGTACTGAAAGTAAATAGAAAGTGACCATCTCAAGTACCTAGCTCAAATATATCCTCACACGCTTGCATTTTAACCACACGTGTGACCTATATTAACACAAACTCAAACACATATTAAGCAAAGAATGAATTTGAATTTCTAGTCTCTCGCATTTACGTAGTTATTATTTCACTTAATAATCGTTTTTTCAAGATCAGACAATTTAAAAGTCACATATTATAATTTTTTTAAAATATAACATATTTGAGAACATAAATGCGATAAATCTTGAAGTATAAAGAAATTTAAAAACAAAAAAAAAGTCAAATTAAACATGAAAAATTATAAGATAAAAAATGTTACTTTACAATACACTATTGCGTATTAGAATTAGGGTTATACATAATTAAAATCACTTTTCTTAATATTAAATCAATAATTACTTGATAATGACGAAGATGAAGTTGAAATTTCAGTTTCTAAAACTTCAATTTCATCTTCGCCATTTTCTTCCCTAACTTGTTCTAATAACAAGGAAGAACTAGAAGTATCCACCTCTTCTTCGCGAACTGCGGAACACGAAGCGCATCGAGTGCTATAAGAGGAAGACATAGAAGAACTATAAAATGATAAAGGAGAAAACGGAGAACGAGAAGACGAAGATGACGAAGAAGAAAAGGAAGACGAAGACGAAGCAAATGCAAGATCAACCAATAAATCAACAAAAGCACCAACTATATATCCATGATTGTCTTTCTCATTGACCTTCAAATACCAACACAAAAGTCCTTGAAGACACTCCCAATCTTTAACCTCATGAGCTTCCACCATTTCCTCCATAGACTTACGAAAATCCACATAAGGATCTTGAGATTCCATAGATAACACAACACTATCTTTGAACGGTAAACTTTGAGTAGTTTCACTTTGTGCAACAACTTTACTATTAGCTTCTAAAATGGAGTTACTCTCGTCCGGCTCAAAGAAAAACCGATCAGATGGTAACCCGCGAATCACGGGTTCTGTCGAATCGGTTTTTCCTGAGTCATCAAGAGAAGCTTTTGGAGAAAGAGATTCATGAGAAGGCTCCAAGTAAGCTGAGTTGATGATTTTGAATGTGGTGTTAATGTCATCTTGGTTATTTTCAGCTCTAAAAGAAAGTGTTTTTGGTTGGTGACAATAAGGCCATGGCCATGAAGATGAATATTTGAGGTCTGTGTTTTTGAGAAGAGAAGAGAGATTCAATGTTTTTTTCTTCACCATTTTTGGTTTTTTTGGGTTGTTTTTGTTTGATGGAATTTAAGAAAGATGGTAAGTGAATAAATGTGGATTGAATTCAAAATGAAAATTTGAAGGATAGAAAAATGAAGTTGGATTGAGGGCATTAAAGGCAAGTCAGATGGGGGGAAGATTTTAAAGATGAGGTGGGACAATTTGGAAAACTGTACATTAACTTGTTGGGTCACCATACAGTAGTTTCTTATTTAATTTTTACAGGCTTAGAAATAAATGCTAGGACTATACTATAATAAAAATTACACTTTTAAAAAAATATTTATTCATATATAAATAAAAATAAAATATTTATATATATTATTTAACTGTTATGGAGGATATACAGATAAGTCCGTCCTGTCTAAATATGTCATATAAAAATTCAAATAAAATAAAACGAGACGGAGCTCACAGCTAAGAGTGCGATAGTGTAAATTCAAAATATTATTATATAGAATAAAATTGTTTTTCATTTTTTTTAGTGGAAAAGAGTTCAACTAGATTGAATCTTTAAATTGTAGTTTTGTTTGTATTGTTTGTATTTATGGTGTAGGTATATTGAAATGAGCAACAACCACATTTAATGAGAAAGCAGAAACTAAAAGTTTAGCTAGAGGTTGGTGGATACAACATTATGTGTTTTGGGCGGGAAGGAGTACTTGTTTACCTTAATGTTCCAAAGAGAGAATTCAACTTCATTTGAGTAACTAGTTACTTATGTTTCACAAGGAAATAGAAAGGGTGGCCTCTTCATTTTGTGAAAATATTTTTGCTATGGGCAATTCTTCTAGCATAGAGAATTCAAAACCGATGCGGATTAGGTTTAGGGAACGAAATTTCTTATTATCTCATTCAAATACTCGTAAAAATATTATCGAATCATTTCAACAAACAAAAATTTATGATATAATGTTTGTATTGTGAAATCGAAAGATTCAATTACACCAAACAATTTGATTTGTAAGAACAAAGAATAATGACAATTAAAATAAATGACATTCGACAAAAATAATTATATGCAATAAGATATCAACTTAATTTGATAGAAAAAGATAAAAGACAAAAAAGTACAATAGTCTATTTACTCAACTCAATCAAATGGTCTGCTTTATAGGAGAGAGTAGTTCTCTTATTCACTATAATTACAAAAGTTGTTACAAAAATTACAATGAATTAAGAGAAAATAGTATTACAGAGTTTCAAGAATAAATTATATTTTTTACCAAATTGTTTTTTAATTTATCTAACTATTTATATATGAATCACTTAAACCCAATGTGTTTAGAAGTGTTTCACAATCCTCTTAAGTTGTAAAGTTCTAAAGGTTGAAACTCAACAGATACATACTTATGAGTGTTGAAACTCAACAGATACACAACAAGATTGATTAAGTTCAACCAATGCTTGAACCTTAATCTTGTCACTTGCTTCCAACAATGTTTTCTCCTTTAATAGTCTAACAAGCCTAAAAGTATATTTTTTTAACCATCTTTGACTCCACCTACTTTTGAATGTCGCTCTAAATGTCCTTTTTTTTTTTAACACTTCAGCCACATTCAAAAGATAACACCCAAGCAAGCATAAACGCCCATGTGAGATAAAATCTCTCTCCTTACCTTATCACAAGTTAAATGATAACCAGATACATCGGTAATCGTCTTCTCACTACTACGAGTATAAGTAGTAGGAACATCCACCTCAAACCAAGTATTCTCTACCATAGTTTCTAAAAAATTCATCCATATGTTTTTACTCTTCTTCCCCTGATTAGACTCACTAAAAGTAATACATTTGTGATTTATGAACTTCGATCCTCTAGGTTTCACTCCAAACAACTCATAACTCTTCATAACTCTTTGTTAGCCATTAAAGACATAATACATAACTTTACCATCAAGTTAAATTACCTTAATTTGTAAAATAGGAAAAGTTGAATTACCTTGATTTTTAAAATAGGTTATAGTCTTCCTACTTCAAACATCCATAAGTGTTTGGAAGTCTACTCTTGTAAATGAACACCTACCAACTCTGTAAGTTGCTTTGGCACCAACTTTAACCTAGAAACAAAAGGATAACTCTGCGGTTACAAGCATTTTTATCCCTTGTTTTAAGCAAAATTCATTAAATTGCTCTTAAAAAACCGTTAGGCATCCACCATGCCTTTGCCTCAAATCACACAATCTGTTCTTTTTATGAAAGTTTTCACCAGCTGATGATGAACAAACAAAAATATTGAAACCTTATAAAATATATAACCCATATATTTTAGACTTTTTAGATATGATCACTTCATCATGTTAAATCTTCAACACCTTAAGTTCAAATCCATTTCAATAGCTTAGATCATCAAACATGCTTATGGATAAAAATTTCTCCTAAGCTCTAGAACATACCTCACATTGTGAATAAGATGCTCATAGTCATTGAACTTTCAAGTCTCACTCTGCCAATACCCCCAACTTTGCAAATCTTATTATCACTGAGGAGAACTATTCCACCTTGTTCCAACTTTAAAGTATCTAAGTATTATTTTCTTAAACATATGTGTTGAGAGATACATGAGTCTTCTAATCAACTCTCTTCAGTCTCCAAAATTAACACCACTAATGCACAAACACTCACATAACTATCCTCATCGGATACAACTGCAATTTGAATAGAATCATCATTTCCCCTCTTTCCGTGATAATCTCTCATGAAGTGATTGATTTTCTGACAAGTGTATCATTTTACCCTTGACTTGTCAAACCTCTTTTATTTATACATCCCTTTACGCTCACTTAATCCTCTTGAGTTACTGAAGCCTTCACCACTATTGTCAATTTTCAAATCTTTTAACTTTAAGTATATTTTTGGAGTTTACACCCGTTTGGACTTCATCTAAAGTAATAGTACCTTTCGTACCATAAAGAATGGAATATTAAATTTCTCAAAAGATCTAGGTAATAAGCTAAACAAGAGTAGAACATTGTCCTCATCATTAACCACTACCTCAATATTCTCAAGATTATCAATAATCTTGTAAAATTATGTCAACTGTTTCACTATAGGGTTGCTCTCTACCATTCCGAATAAGTTAAGTTGTTGTTTTAGATACAAATTGTAAGCCAGAGACTTAGTCATCTACAATTATTCAATTTTTTCCCAAAGCGAAGCTACAGTCTTCTCCTTGGAGAATTCCCTTAGAATTTTATCCCCAAGACACAAGATAATGACATTTCTCTCCTTGTCCATTATGTGGTCGTCTTGGTCCCCTATGCTTCTATTAGGCGTTAAAGTTACTTGCATATTCATTTTCCACAATCCAAAATTGTTGTCTCTGGGAAACCTCTGAGTCTTCCATTTAGAACCCATAGTACGTACTTCTAAACAAAATATCTTAGTCCCATGTTGCACGCCAATTATTGTGAAACCAATAGGTTAATGACACCAAAAAATTTAAAGTGTGGAGACAAAGAATAATGAGAACAGAAGTAACTGGTCTTTAGCAAAAATAACTCTCTATGATGTAAGACAACAATTCAATTTTGCAAAAGAATATGAAAGACGTGAAATATAATAACTCGTTTACCTAATTCAATTTAATGATATACTCAGAGGAAAAAAGTAGCTCTCATATTCCCTATACTTCCAAAAGTTGTTGCAAATGATTAAATAAGTTACAAGAAAATAGTCACCCAAGTTCTCAAGAACAAAATCTATTTTCTACCCAAGTATTTCAAAATATCTCCAACTCTCTAGATATGAATCACACAAGTTCAAGGTGTTTAGAAATATTTGCTAGTCCCCTTAGATAACCTCAAAGTTTTCCCTTGTCTCTCTAAGTTTTGCCTTATTATGATTGTTAGCTCTTCTATTTATATTTAGGTATAAATTTATAAAGGTAGTGATAACAAGAATACAAGAGATACATATTCATAATTGCTAAAATCTAGCAAATTCATACCAAGTCAAAAACTCAACTCATTAACGAATAGATCCACAAACCAAAATGAAAAAAAATAAAACACACGAACCGAAAAAATCATACTCAAGCTCTGACAAACTAAATTGTTCGTCTTACTTAGACCCATAATCGCACCGCCATAACCAGCTCTGACACCACCCTTTTCTTGTGCGATTCCACCGTCAGCTTCACTTTGCGCTTGTTTCACTACTAGATTCACTTTGTTCCACAATGATAGCTATAGATCCAACCTTATACTGCGCCAACTCCATTGTCAGCCTCGCACCCGCTAGCTTTGCAGTGAGCTTCACTATGCATTGTCGGACCAGTTTCACAACAAGCCTCATTCAACACCTCCCTCGCACTATGTTGTCTTCATCGATTTCTAAACTAATTTCTAATTTCTTCAATCTTAAAATATATTTTATTTCTTTTCATCCCTTAAGATTTTAAGACATATTTCAATTAAAAATTTGAGACTAAAAAAATAATTTAAATGGACACAAAATTTATCACTTGGAATCAATTTTCCTGCATTATCATGTACTATAGACTTTATCCATTGTTATAAGTTATATTTTTATTTTAATTTTAATTGGGTCGTACTAAAAATAACTTTTCATATGCAACCATATTGAATATTTTAATTTTATAAACTTTTGATAAGTTTTCAAAAAATATAATAAAATTAGATATTTGATATTTAAAGGATTAAATGTGAAGAAAAAATTTCTATAGTTAGTCGTGTGTTATTATTCAAAAGAGGTTAATATTTTATATTACAATATATATATATTTAGTCTCTAAATCCTTTAACTAATAAAAGTTACAAGGTAATCTCTTAACTTCACTTCCGTTACTATATTTAGCCATTTCCGTCAAATTATAACAAAAAAACGTTAAATTATGGTGATGTGGATGGACAGCGAGACTGAAGATCCAAATGTGACTCAACATTTGTTCTTCATTTAGGGCTTAATCTCCATTTTAGGAGATTTATTTTTTACTTAAAATCTCTCCAATTCTCCTTTTTATATTCTTAAATTTCTCACTCTAATCTTCTCCATTTCCCCTGCTCATGTTTATTGTACCATAAAAAAAATTCTTTGATCTTGAGTACAAACAAATAGGTTAATATTACAAAAATTTCTCTATTGTGCTTTCTTGAACTTGCTTGTCAAATTTGGGTTTACTATATATAAAAAAAACTTTTCTACATATATCATCATCTTCCACCAATCTAGTTATGGTGGAGAGGGAGTGTTAAATTTTTAGATCTAGATTTTGTTTAGAAAGAAATTTTAAATCTAGGTCTAACCAGAAATAGCATGACAACCCTGTTTCAGGCGACAACAACGAAATTTTCCTGCACAACTACTATGCTTGCAAGACCAATTGTCACGTTCATGTTCTGACACAAACTACAACATAAAATCAATGAGAAATAATGGTGGATATGATTTGATGTGGGTCTTTAAGGGTGTTGATGTAGGAATTACTATCTTTTTGGGTTGGGAAATTGGGACAATACTGAGCACAACAACATAATTTTTTTCTAGAAAGGTAGTAAAAATATCGCTTCTCAATAGTAAAAAAAATGATGATAGAAATAAAAAAAATACAAATTTATATTTTTTTTTATCCAATTTTAGATTATGCAAAATCCCTAGTAAACTAAGCTCAATAAACAAAACATTTTTTATAGATCAATCAAAGTTAAAATACAGTTGCAGGACTGAGGAGTAATTGGTTAATTGGTTAATTGCTTCATCATCCTCCATCCATGTTTCTTAATTGAATAATGTGTTTAATGGGACCAAATTTGTCACTGAATACTTATTTTCCTCTTTAATATAACTCCATTTTGATACCAGCTGAAAGATTCATTCTCTATTGAATATGTGCTGAAAAAGTTGCCAAGTTGAATACTAAGAGTTCCCAAACTGAAAGATTTATTCTCTAAGAAAACAATTAAATCTCAAATAAAAAAATAAACAAATAACCAAAACTTATAATAGTATATTATTAATAACCAAAAAATGTCATGTCAAATAAATATATCCAACTAGATGGCCACATCATCTGAACTTAACAATTCTTTGCAGAAATTGACGGAATAGACCAAATAGGATAACATAAGTGAAGTTAAGAGACTTACTTGTAATGTTTTTTTAGTTAAAGGGCTAAAATAGAACATTAAAGAAAGTTAAGGGACTAAAACATGTATTAAGTCTAAAAAAATTAATATGTTGAAACTTGTTCTAGACATTGAACAAGAGACTCAAATCTTTCGATTAAAGCTTGGTGGGCCAGTTAGGGCACATAGTCTTTGGACATGGGAACCGAGGAGTAGATATGGGACCTTTTTCTACAATACATGCAACACACATCACATAAATTTATTTTGAAATCATATTCATGTTTTAAGAAAAACTTATCAAGGTTATATATAAAGTACTTAATTTCAATATAAAAGATAAAAGTACATTTACACATTAATAAATGGAAAATACACAACAAACAGGTCGATAATTATTTCTATAGATTAGAGAAATATCATATTGTTATGCATGAGTGTCTCTGGTGCTAAGAATTCATAAGTGTTAAATATGAATGGTATAAAAGCATGTTGACTTTCAGAATGTGTTTTCTCATGTTTGACCACTTTACTCGAAGGAATTTTTAGGGCAGTTTGTATCGTAGTAAAAAATTTAGTCCTCAATCCCACAAGTGGAAAATACTCAATATCCACACATATTTGTTTCCCTTCTACCTAATATGTACATTATAACATATATTGTTGGGTGTGAATATGAAATTAGAAAAACGGTCTAAAGGAAGGGGGCTGAATAGACCCAATTAAAAATTCAACCTCCGTTTACAAAATCTAAGTGTTTTAAAAAAAATTGTGAGAGAAAGGTTTGATGTGATATGAAAATTATACTCTTTAAGTTTCGATCAAGTTAACATTAGATCGTTTCACAAATACCAAAGATGAATGTGACAAGACACTAGGTATTAGATTGATTCAATTGTGTAATTTACAAGAAATGTTTACACAATGATTCAATGTGAAGAGTTCTAATGTCAATTTGTTTCACATAATATCAATCACCAATCAAGCTTAACAAGGTATCCAATTCAAAAAAAACCTAATAGTTACGTAATAAATCTCTATCAATGAATAAAAGATAAACTATGATGGAATTGAAATACCTAAGCATACAAATACTACTAAATTAAATGCAAGAGAGAGAGAGAGAGAGAGTGTATGTGTGTGTGTGTGTGTTTCAGAGTTCGTCCCCGCTTTCCCACTGGGACATGTATAATTCCTTGTTATTTAACAATATTTTCAGGATTTCATACAATCACCAATCCATAATACAGTTGAAAAAATTAAAATCTCCTACTTGGATCTTAACTTGTATACAACACACTGTCAAACTCTTCTATGAAATCTTTACTCAAATTACGTTTCTTGAATCTTCCAATATCACCAATCTACTCTAAGTCTTTGTGTGTAGCAATCAACCCCTTGTACCTAATGATTTCTTGAGCGATGAATTATCCTAATATTTGGGAAAAACTCTGCCTTATCCGTGGCCTTTCACACAATCATTACTAAGGCAATTCTGAAGAGAATAACCTACTTTTTTTCAATGGAATATTTCACCACCATTGAGAATCACCTCAATCTTGAAAACAACCAGAAAAACTCAATCAGATCTTCAAGAACAATTAGTTTCAAATGTGTGCCTCCTTCAATCAATTACAAATCTCTCGTTATCAAGATCTGAATCAAATTGAAGTTGAAGATGCACGAATTTCATTACAAGACTTTGAACACTAAAAACAGAGGAAATTGATGTTCATTAAATCACATTGAAAATGATGATCAGAATGATAAGATGTTATATGAGAAATTATGACAAAAATATTTTATATGTGCTTGAGATTAAGCATGGAAAATGGTTGAAATAGTCACTTAGCTTCGAATCAAGAACAATTAATGTTTTGAATCAAATGAGCAAGTGAATTAAAATAAAAGAAAAGCATAATTTTGAATATTTGACAGTTGATTCAAACCATGAGGAAAGTGTGATTTTGATTAAATCATATAGTCTTAACTGAAAATGCTGACAAAGTTGTGATTCGAATCATGTTCAAAATTTGATTCGAATCAAATCAGGCAGAGGTGGACATTAAGAAATTGATTCAAATCATGTGTAAAAAATGATTCAAATCAAATGGTTTGAAAATTCCAAATTTTCCTCTTTTCAATTTGATTTGAATCATGAAATGTGTTTAATCTTCATGATTCAAATCAAACACATAAGATCTCAAATTTTCATAGTTTCAAAAGTGCCTTGAGATTTTATTTTGAATCAAACTCAAACCAAAAACATAAAATGTTTTTATTTCACTTACTCATGTAATTGATCAAAAAACATCATGATCAAAATCAAACCAAAATAATGGTTTATGCATGTTAAAAACGAATCTTTTCAAACTTAATTTCGAGAAGTGCAATCATGAAGGAGACTCAACAAATAAAAATTAAATCAAAGATAAAAGTGATAAGACAAACAACAAAATAACCGGATATAGTACTCCCCCTGTATGAATTAGAGACATGCAACTCCAATATTAGTCTAAATGTTGATCTTTCCTTATGTGGATCGATCAAGAAGTCCACATGTGTCATTTTTTCCACGTATACTCTTGTCCGCCTAAACATATCAACAAAGACATCGTCTAACAATGTCTTATTGATACTTAAAGTCAGGTAGATTCTTACCATGAATCATGTGCTTTCCAAAACTATCCAAACACACCTTAAAGTAAATAGGACAAACCTCGTCAATAAATCCTCAGCAAATTATGTATATGAATGTGTGGCTTATATATATATTTTGTTACTATGTTAAGTGCACGGAATTTTTACCGAAACAAATAATTTTTTTTTTATGAAAATCAAATATCATTTTAACGCAACTATATAAACTAATTCATTAAATTAAATAAGACCATAATTTGCTAAAATAATAATAATCTATAATCTATAACATATATAAAGGCAATACTTGGTTTTTGGTGTAGCTTTTTTTTATATCAAATTTACCCTTATTTTAAAATATATAACTTACACAATAACTTCCATTGAACTACTACTATCATCTTTCGTATAACTCCCTACTAATAACTTCCCACATAACTTCCATGTAAAATTAATATTAAATAAAAATATATCATTTATATTTATATGTGTACAATAAAAAAGCGGACAGACGGGCACGCGAGTGCCCGTCTGGACGCTAGTAATAATAAGATCACAATTAAGTCAAGACTCTCTCAAAATAGTGTTTGGTTCTAATTTTCGAAAAAGACAAAAAATGAATTTAAATTTGCATAACCGATTTTGATAAAATAAATAGCTATTATCGGTCTTTAGAAATGATTATACTTGACGCTAAGATGTATAACTTCTGAATTTATATATTTTTTATTTCAAAATGGTTCTATTTAAATATAAATTATTTTATTTTTAAATAATTTTTAATTAAAATCATTTTATTTAAAATTAGTTGTTGTCACCTTGAAATTAGAAAGACACTAAATTGTAAATATACAAATTTCCTATTAATTTTTCTATCTTCATTAATTTCTTTTAGACTTCATATAAGTAGTATGTGCCAAACACCAAATTCTTTTTTAACCATTCTTTTTAAAAGTTGTGTTCACATACACAACTTATAAGATTTATCAATGTCGGTCAGAAAATATATGTATTTTCGATATACAACTTATAAATTATTTTTGTCTCTTTTTCTTTTTTTTTTTGATTTTTTTTACCGTGTCTAAAAGTAAGTTTTAGTGAAATAATTTAAAATTTTAATAAACTTAAAATTCTAAACAATTTAAATATTTCAACTGAGTTTCTTTTTATTCTAAATTCTTTTATCTGAAAAAGAGTAATAAGAAGTTCATTTTAAAAATTTTTAAAATATTTTGAAAAGTACATTTATAATTTATAATTTTAAAATAAAAATAATCTAATAATTTTGAAAAGTTTGAGAGAACAATTTGCAATTCTTCAAAAAAAAATATTTAGGTGTCAATTTTACTTCTTTTTCTAAATATAAAAAACAAATGACAAAATTGATCAGATTTTTACTGATTTTTTTAATATATTTACCTTGTATAAAATATATTTAAAAATATTAAATTTAAAATATTATTTAAAATTATCCAAATTTGATCGGCAAAAAATACTTTAAAAATATCATAGTATTTACAGGTGTATTTCAATTCACCATTAACATACAAGTGTTAAATATGTAATTCTTTACGTCAAGCAAAATTGTAAGTTCGACAGAGTCGAAGTAGTGTGCATTCGCCAAAGTCGAACATAGTCTGTATTAATTGTATTCTACAGAAAGTCGAATATAGCTTGTTGAAGTTTATGTTAGTTACTTTGAGAATTACTTTGTGGGCAAGAAATCTCATTATAAATAAGGAGGTACCATACTATTATAATGTGTCGAATAAGAGAAATTTAGTAAGAATAAACGTAGAGAGAAACTCTGTAGAATTTGATCCATCTTCTTCCCCCATTATCCCATAACCCTGATTTCTCTTTTATTCCCAATTTACTTACACACATTTCTTTTCTTCTCAAATCATTGTGTACGAGAATCATCTCGAAACCAATGAGTGTTTGAATCACTCGGTTGAATAGTGAGGAACGAGATGAGTGATAAATCAGAAAGATTGTTTCTCAATCAATCAAGATTGATCAGAAATATGTCTAATATTGAGTTTAATTCCAACATCTAGTATTTAGAGCTCTGGCTCAGATTCTTAGGAAGCATAAAACAATGACTTCATATCTGAACATGCATTTTCCAACAAATCTACCAATCTTGAATGGTAAGTTTTTTTAGAATTTGTGTATGCAAATGAAGGTTGTTTTTTGTTATCAAGATATTTGGGATCTTGTGAAGAATGGAGGGACACCAATTAGAGAAGATGCTACGAAAGAACAACAGGCTGCACATAAAGATTTGAAAGAATAAAGATTGATCGTACCTGATCAAAGAGATCGCTGGTCGGCTACACGTCTAAGCTGTCAAACTGTTGACTTGACAGATAGAGGGGGGTGCACCTGAAACACACTCCGATGCCAAAGTAAGGTACGAACAGAGTGATAAAAAGTACAGAGAGAAAGGAGTAAGAGTTAGATTACCTGACCCTCTAGTGGAAGAGGGTATTTATAATGAGCCCCCAGCGCAGGGCCAATGGTTACTATGCGTTGGGCTAAGCTTCCAGGCCCAACGCTAGTAACTACTAGGGCTGATGTGGCGTCGTGAAGACCATCACGTGGTCTTCGCCCTAGTGTAACTGTTTCATGCTATCCAGGAGGTGGAAGACCGAATAATCAGGACACGGATAGTTACTTAATGACGTGTCTCCATGTAGAGGACACGTTGAGAACGTTGGGGAGGTCAGAGGAGCTTCCCGAGTTGGATGGGTTCTGCCCGACCGTGGGGCAGAAGAGAGGCAAGCCGGGCAGATATAAGGATCCTGCTCGACGACCGTTGGTCCGTGCCCGACGGGAGAAGATGTTTTGTCCGACAGGTCTCTGCCCGACGATGAGCCAAACGTCGGCCTAATCCAGAACACTAGCCCACAAGTCATTGCTCGCGGTCAAGCGAGCTATGACTTAAGGTGAAAAAAGCGTCGAGCACGTCGCTATGTCGGGCAGGCCGCGACTATACTGGTCTGGCGAGCCTATAATATGGGGAAAGCCCGCAGTCGAGGAGGGGAATTTGAAGAGACGTAGGGAAGGTTGAGGGTCACCACGTATCACCCTACGGAGGCTACGGACTAGGCACTTGAGTGCCTAGCGACACTTCGTTTCTCGTGCTACGGCGTATATATACGTGGGCCTAGCTCGTCTTTTTGTTCACTCGTTCCTTTTGTTGTTGTTCGATCTTCTGAATTGTCTGCTCGACGCCTACAGTCTTTCTGCTCGACACAACCGCTTGTTTCCGCCGTATCACGTAAGTCTCTGCCTCCCTACTGGTATTTTTTAGTACTTCCGGTGGTGGTCCTGGCGGTTTCGACGGGGACACCGGGAGACCGTGGGCTTTTCCGACGAATACACCGGAGAGTCTTTTAAAACTAGGGTTTTGACCGACCGTCCCCGACCTCTACGTTGAGCGGCCTGGGGAGGATCGATGAATGTTGAATGTCTCGAGGGTAGTCGATAAATACCCCAGACAAGATTGACGAGGGCACCGAGGATAAAAGATTGCATTCCCTGGGCACATTGGAGGGTCGGGTTACCCCAAAATGGTTTTTTAGGCGCCCAGGCATCCATGCCCTTTCACTTGAACTGCGGTGGAAGGGTGGATTTGATTTGGCTGTCGAATTCACCAAGTTCCTCTGCTTTTCAAGTAAATGGCTACCCTTGAAAAAGAGGAAACATGTGGTATCTATCCGACGACGAAGAGGGTCGCCAAGATGAGGTTGTCGTGGATCCTCCAGACAGGCCGGTCAGGGAGTGTGTCGGGGACGAACCCCTCAATTATATGTCCCGGTTCGTGCTCCACAATTCAGATTTTTTTCCGTTATTGAAGATAGGGAGGTCGGGGCTCGTCGTTAATTTCGAGCATGTCGGCCTTGGGAACTAGACCGTATTTGCTCTCGCTATGATGGAGGCCTATTCCCTATGTACGAATTTGCATTCAAGGAGGTGGGGATGCGTCTTCCATTCACAGACTTTCAGCAGGGAGTGTTCGACCAACTAATGCTGGCGCCGTCTCAACTTCACCCCAACTCCCTTGCTTTTCTCCGTGCATTCGAGATTGTCTGCAATTATCTAGAGCTCGGGGCCACCATACCGTTGTTCTTCTGTGTCTTCCACTTGCAACGGCAGACTGTGGCTGGTCGACATAACTGGGTCTCCCTGAAGCAGCCGACCAGGCTCTTCTGGGAATATATAGACTTTGTTATGGGTTTCAAGGATAGGTGGTTCATGGTTATGCTGGAGACGGACGAGGTCGTCAATACAATGTTACGAAAAGTGGTTATCGTCGTGGACGACGAGTCCGTGGAGAGTTTCGAGTCCCATTTCCCCTTAGAGTAGATGGAGTTGCACTTTTGCTCCAGTACCGAGAGCTTTATCTACCGACCTAACCGTCTGAGCGAGGAGGATAGCCTGACTTTTAAGAAATTATTCGACTTCATCGGGCATGTTCCCCCTCGTAAGTGCGTGACCCCGGATGGGCCGTACATCCGCGACGCCGATGTGGAGATCCTGACCGAGACCAGGTGCATCAATACAAGGGCCCTCTTCGAGTGCCGGACAGAGGTAGAGGCTCATCGATTTTTTAGGTAGTGGGCCGCTTCCTCGGCCTTCCTTTGTTCTGTTTTGGCTTTCTATACTAATTGTTTTCTTGTGCTCTCCTTGCAGGTGCTATGGGTCCGATGGAAGAACGCGTGATGAAGCTGCTAAAGGGGGGGTGCCCGACGTCCCTCGGGGAGAGCCACTGCCGTCAGAAAGGAGTTTGGTGCTGGACCGACGGGGTTGGCTTCGTCTCCGCAAGGTAGTGGCTCCCCGGCTACACAGCCGGCCACGAAGAGGCGATGAGAGACTGAAACGTCCCCGATCGACTTGACAGACGGCTCCCCGAAGAGGCATTTTGTTCTTCCCCTTGTTGTCTCTGGCCCAATTTATTTATAGGGAAGAATGTCCCCGTTGTGGTTCCTGAAGAGGTGAAGAGTATCCTAGCTGCCAGCAAGGAGGCTCGGAGGAAAATGTTGTCCGATGACCTGGCTTCGGTGGTGAGGGCGTTCGAGACGGCCCTCGTGCTGAACGAGGAAGGGTGCTCCTCGGCAGACTTAGCTACTGCTTGGGGTGATCTGGCTGTATCCGAGGAAGTTCGATCCAAGATGGTCGTCAACCAGAGGGAGTATCAGAAGCAGGAAGAGGTTCATCGCGAGCGGATCAGGGAGCTCGAGAAGATGCTGAAAGACGGGGAAGACGAGCTAGCCGGGATGAGGGGTCAGATTACTAAGATCGAGGGTCTGGTTGCTCCTGTTGAGGAAGAGTCCGACGAGGAGAGGTTGATGGCTTCCTGATGGGAGCTGGTGGAGAAGATTCGACTGCTGGAAGACGACTGCTTAGGGGACGTCGATGTGGGCTTCAAGAGTGCCGTGGACCAGCTTCGTCTTACCAACCCCGACGTGGATTTAGTGACCGAAAAGGACTGGCCCCTACCATCAGATCCAAGGCGACCGTATTGTCGCGCCCGGAGAATCTGAGGATGACGAGGAAGACCAACCCGCCCAGAACGAGGAGGATCATGCTAATTCGGAAATGGTGGCTTGCGTACCCCTTTCTATTTTGTCGGCCTGCGTGCCTGATTTTTTATTTTGAATGTTGCTCGGGCTGTGTGCCCTTACTTGTAACTTCTTGACAGCTGGGTTAATGCCCGTTTATAAAAATTCATCGTTTTTCTAAGTGTTTGTGTGTGCTTGTGTATTTACTTATGTATGCTTGTTCGAACATTTTGTATGCTCATTCGCACGCTTTATATGTTGTTGGGAGTGGTAGCTTGACGTTATTTGTTGTGCCCGGTAGTGTAGGGAACTGGTTGGGTGACCGGGGTGGTTACCTGGTTGGTTACAGAAAAGGACTACGGTCGTGGACTATCTCCGCGGCGTGAACGTCCCATCGCGAGCTGGGTGTTCTTCCTATCTCGGTACGACAACGGTGGCTCTCGATTGAGGGGTCCCCGTCAAACAGAGCGCTCTGCTCGCACACACAAGAGGTAGGCGCTGGTTATCTCGTTAAGTTCGGGGAGACGCGTTGGTACCATATCGCGCTCCCGTGGTCGCGAGGGGTGTCGTCGAGGGCAGTGTTTAACTGTAGTATTTTTTTAGCTTCTCAGCATTCCATGGTCGAGCTATCTCGTCCCCGTGTAAGTTCTCGAGGTAGTAGGTCCTGTGCGCCGTCTTGTTCCGGACACGATAGGAGCCTTCCCAGTTAGCAGCGAGATTGCCCTTGCGCGAGTCTTTCTGGTTTCTCCGTAAGACCAGATCGCCGATCTGGAACTCACATTTTATGACCCTGCTATCGTAGCGGAGGGCAATTTTCTGTTTCAGCGCGGCTTCTCGGAGATACGCCCTTGAGCGTATTTCCTCGACTAGGTCGAGCTCATCTCTGAGGGCCTCGTCGTTGGTCTCCTCCTCGAGGGGGGATTCAGTTCTTCTGGACGACTCCCTTATTTCTACTAGGATTACCGCCTCGGTCCCGTATGTCATCCGAAAAGGGGTCTCCCCGGTGGTCGATTGTGTAACACCCCAAATTTATAGGAATATTTATTTAATTTATTAAAATATGAATATTCATATTTTTGGTGATTTTCGGTGGTTGGTGTGAAATATTGAGAATTATGGATTTTGAGTTATTTATTTAAATAATAGTATATAATATGAATATATTAGTATTATTATTAATTTAAATAAATATAAGTTAACTAAGGGAAAATTGGACATTTGAGGAGGAGTTAGTGAGGGTGAAGTTGGAAAGCCCAAAGTTAGGTTTAACAAAAAGGAATTTTGAGGAAATTAGAATTCATTCTTGTTAGACCGTGAAAAGGGAATAAATAGAGGCCATAGCTATGAGGAAGAGGATTGAGGCAAAAGGTTCGCGAGGTTCCCACAAATAAAGGAGAAGGCTTAGAAACGACAATTAAGGTATGGGGAGTATTGCCTTCATGATTTTTAATATGTGATTTCAATGTGTTTAAAGTCGATTTAAGGGTTTGAGGGGTTTGAGGCTGATTTGAGATAAAGGAAATTAGGCCTTCGTGGCTAAAATCTATTATTGAGGGTAATTAGATTGTGAGAAACTCTAATGACCGTGGTGTAGCTGTAAGGAAATTATGGGAATTAGAGTGTGAATATGGTACGGGATTGGCCTAATAAGTCGTATATTTTGTGCCTTTATTGCCGTAATACCTTAGGAATGATTTAGGGATGTTTTTGGGTTATTTGGGAAGTGAATCGTGTGGACTTTTGTGTTGGTTTTGGTAATAGTGCGTAACAACATTTTGTTGTACTCGTGTGTTTGCACAGTGAATAAACTCGCCCCAGACTCGCACAACGAACTTGCTAGCAAACGTATCAGTGTTTTCGCGAATACTAATTTTGTGCAGTGATGCCTTGATGTTTGATGTTGTGATTTCTTTGACGAATTAATATGAGTATGACTGTGATTTTATGTGATTAGTACATGATTATATGATGATTCCTATGATGTAATAATGATGATTTTGATGAATGATGATCCACCTATGATGTTATTATGAGGATGATTATTGACGTGTGCATCATGCATTCTTGTGCATCCGGACTTCGGTTCAGGACCTTGATTTCTTTGGCTTCGGTCCCATTGTGCGGATGTGAGGTATTTTGATGTGCTCCGATTCTTGTATAGAATCGATCCTATTGATAGGGATCTATGGAGAGTTGATGGCCCAGTGTCTATCAAGCTGTGATGATTGGTACCACATGCATGAGTTTTGTTACATTTGCATTTATAAGAGAATCTTGAGTAATTTATGATGTTGTGGCCTTTGATGCCCATTGATGAATATGATGATGCATAATATGAAAATGACGTTGTTTATATATTGATTTCCTATATTGATTATTATGAATCGTTTTACTCACCCTGCCTGTTTAAATGTTGCTTCCACCTGGGTAACGTGTAGATGACCAGGTTTAACCGTGGATTCCGTCGACGATCTTTTTTGGAGTTTTGAGTTGTTGGCCATTTTGGTTAACTTAGAGGGTCTTGCTCTAATAGTGTAACATCGGGTTGGGGTCTTTGAGTTAAACCATGTTTTATTTGATTTTTTTTTATTTTGGTTATGTTTCCGTACAAGGAAAAGTTTGGATTATGCCTTTGTTTGAGTTCCGCTGCCTTTTGAGAAATTTTTCATATCTTTTGGGAAAACCCGTTATTTACGGAGCCTTGACCTATATTTGATTTATTGAGAAATGTACGCCCTTTGAGGTGATTTTTATTGAGTTTAATATTTTACTCCATTAAATGTGAATATTTTTCCATTTAATTTGTGGGGTAGAAAAGGGTGTTACAGAGTGGGGCATCGTTCTGTATGCCCAGAGTACATTGTGCAGCTCCTCGACCCACCTCTTTTTGGCGTCCCCGAGCTGGAGTTTCAGGCCCCGCAGAATGACTCTATTCACGGCCTCCGTCTGACCGTTCGTTTGCGGGTGCTCAACTGACGTGAAGTGTTGCTTTATCCCGAGCTTGGTCACAAAGTCTTGGAAGTTTTTGTCAGTGAAATGTGTACCGTTTTCGGTCACGATGGCCATGAGCACGCTGAATCTGGCGAGGATGTTCCTCTTGTAGAAGCAAAGTATGTTGAGCACCGTGATTTTGGCTAGGGCCTCGGCTTCGATTCATTTGGTAAAATAATTGATGCCTTATGATAGGAGCCTATGGTGAACGGGCCGAGGATATCCATCCCCCACCAGGCAAATGACCAAGGGGAGGAGAGGGACTTGAGCTAGCTCGGGGGGGGGGGGGGGGGCGAGGTGCAAGTCCCCGTGCCTCTGGCACCCGTCGCACTTTTTTACGTGTTCCTTCGCATCCTTCTGCATCGTCAGCTAGTAGTACCCAGCCTGCAAGGCCTTCCTTGCCAAAGATCGTCCTCCCAGGTGTTGCGCGTCGATGCCCTCGTGAACCTCCTGCAGGATGGTCGGGGCCTAAGCTTTTTCGACGCACTTGATGAGAGGGATTGAGAAGCCTTTCCGATATAGTCTACCTTCGAGCAGCACGTAAGAGCAGGCTCGACTTTTCACCGCGTCGGCCTCCTTAGTGTCGTCGGGGAGGCACCCCGTGTTAAGGTAGACGTGTATCAGGGTCATCCAACAGTCGTTGTCCCTGATGGCGTTGACTTCGAGCTTCATTTTCACCTTCTCCGTACTTGGCTGCGCGAGGACCTTCTGGACGAGGATTTGTTCCCGCCCTTCTTCTTTGTGCTCGCCAATTTTGAGAGACGTCTTCCTGTGTTTTATGTTTGCGGGGAACGTGTTGCACCTTGGTGGAATCGAAACTCTTCATCCGTTCCTTTATAAGGGCCAAATATTCGGCCAGATTGTTGTTCTTCACTTGGTACTTGTCGCGGACATGGGAGGCGACCAACTAGGAATTCGTGAAGATTTTTATCTCCTTGGCACTGAGGTCTTCTGATAGGTGAAGTCCGGCCAAGAAGGCTTCGTACTCGGCCTGATTGTTCATCGTTGGGAAGGCCAGGGTCAGGGAAACTTCCACGACCGTGCCTTCCTCGTTTTCGAGGATAATGCATGCGCCGCTCCCCGAGGAGCTCGAAGCGCCATCAATGAAGATGGTCCACTTGTGGGCTCCAGGGGTTGGTTCCGCGTTGGGTGTCATCTCGGCGACGAAATTGGCCAGTACTTGCGCTTTGAGCGGTTTCCTACCTTCGTAGACGATGTCGAACTCAGAGAGCTCTAGTGACCACTTCAACATGCGCCCTGCCATGTCGGGCCTGCCGAGCAACTGTTTGATTGGCTGCTCGATTCTGACTACGATGGTATGGGCCAGGAAGTAGTGTCAGAGTCTCCTGGCCGAGTTGATGAGGGCCGAGGTGACTTTTTCGATCTGCTGGTACCTCACCTTGGGGCCATGGAGGGCCTTGCTTGTGAAGTAGATCAGCTTCTGCCCGTCAGGGGTTTCCCATATTAGTACAACGCTCACAGCCTCGTTGGAGACGGCCAGGTACAGGTAGAGGGTTTCCTCAACGTCAGGACCGGTGGCTCCGACAGGACGTGTTTGAGGTGGAGGAGGGCTTGTTCGCACTCCTCCGTCCATTCGAACGCGACCTTCTTCCTTAGCAGTTTGAAAAATGGGAGGGCATGTTTTGCGGATTTGGCGATGAAGCGGGATAATGAAGCGAGCATCTCGTTCAAGGACTGTATCGACTTCTTCTTGCTCGGTGTTGCAATCTCGGAGAAGGCCCGACATTTTTCTGGGTTCGCCTCGATCCCACGTTCGATTAGGTAAAACCCGAGGAACTTCTCTGCGCGCACCCCGAAGGTGCACTTCTCCGGGTTAAATCGCATCCTGCACTTCCTCGCCGTTTCGAAGACCTTCTTGTGGTGGGTCGTATGGTTGACCTCAGTACGCGATTTGACGATCATGTCGTCCATGTAGACTTTGAGCATGTCGCCAATCTCTCCCTGGAAGACCTTGTTCATCATCCGTTGATAGGTAGCGCCAGCGTTCTTTAGGCCGAAGGGAATTACGTTGTAGTGATAGTTTCCCGACTTGGTCATGAAGTTCGTGCTCTGTTTGTCGACTTCTGCCATAGGAATCTGATTGTATCCCGAGTAGGCATCCATGAAGGATAATAATTTGAAGCCGCCGAGTTGTTGACGAGCTTGTCGATATTGGGGAGGGGATAGGTGTCCTTGGGACATGCCCGGTTGAGATCGGTGTAATCAAAGCACATTCTCCATTTTCCATTTGATTTTTTAACGAGTACAACATTTGACAGCCAGGTTGAATATCGGGCTTCCGAAATAAAATTTGTCTCTAGGAGGTCTTTTACATCTTTTTCAGCCGCCGCCGACTTTTCGGGGGACTATCAACGCCTACATTATACTATGGCCTTCGCGGATGGGTTGATGGAGAGCTGGTAGCAGGCGACCTCGGGGTCAAGGCCTGATATCTCGGCGGGGCTCCAGGCGAAGAGGCTGGCATTCTCACGGAGGCAGGCTTTTAGCTGCTTCCTCGCCAGGTCGGGAAGTCCAGCTCCAATCTTTACGCTCCTGGCCTCGTTGTCGCCGAGGACTACTATCTCGAAGTCCCCGTCTGAAATGGGGCGCGTTGGGTGGAAGGGCTTCCCATTAACCGCTGGAGGAACATGCCCGACTTCATCTTCGTGTTCCTGTTCACCGGGGAAGCGGCAGTCGAGGTCCACAGTGTCGACGTGGTCCTTTGGTCTGTTCTCCTGGACGGGCGGAGGCCTGGTCGCTTTAGGAGAGGGACCGATCATACTGAGGCCCTTCATTGTTGTCTCGAAACATCTCCGGGCTGCCTCTATATCCCTATTGAGGGTGACGACGACTACCCGTCTGGTGTAATACTTCATATTCAGGTGGACTGTCAATGGCACCGCGATAAGCTCTGCCAGTGTCGTCCTGCCTAAGATGTAGTTATACAAGGATGGGCACTCGATGACCAGGAAGCAGACATTGATTTCCCTGGTCCTTTCCTGTGCCCCGAAAGTGACCTTGAGCTTCACGTATCCCTACAGGCTCGTTGTCGTCCCGTTGAACCTTTGGATGTCGGAGCCGACATAGGGGGCCAGGTTGGTCTCGTCGAGCTGCAACGTCGATAATATGTAGGTATACATGATATCCACCAAGCTCCCTCCACCGACCAGGATCCAGCGGACGTCGAAGTTTTCCATTTGTGCCCGGATCAGCAGGGGAATGGCGGAGTTAGGGGCTCCTCCGGGCAGCTCTTCGAGGTAGTACGTGATCGGGTTAGACCGATCGTTGAACTTGTCAATAGTGCTCATTTTGCCAAAGTTGTTGCTCATCAATTCGTCAAACTTCCTCTTCACGGACCCGATGGAGAGCTTGTTCGAGGCCCCGCCTGAGATGACCATCGCGGTTGGAAAGTATTCCCAAGGGCTGATGGGGCGTATTGGTTCTTCGGGCAGCGGGTGCCCGGTAGAGAGACTGTGTTCTCTAGGGGAGAATAAGTCTTTAGGCCGACTTATGTTGAGGGCCACTTGCAGCCCAGATTTGTTGGAGGGAGGAGGGATGTCGTCAACCCTTTTGGCTTCGTGGGCCTCTTGTCGAGGGGCATACCCTCCTCTGGTGTATCTCTTCAAGTGCCCATCCTTGATGAGTATCTCGATTGCATCCTTCAGGTAGATGCAATCTTCGGAGACATGCCCGTGGTCACGGTGGAAGCGGCAGTATTTGGACTTGTCCACGTTGGCCTTGGGGGTGCTGGTTTAGGAAAACAAACACCTTCCTAGACGAACTCTGAGTTGGCGCACTTGGCCAGGATTCGCTCGTGGGAAGCGACGAGGGTCGTGTACTCGGTGAAGCGGCCTACGGGGCCCTTCTGCTCTCGGGGCTCCTGGGGACGATCATCTCTTCGTCGATCTCCCCCTCGCCGGGTAGCCGGTGCTCCCTTCACCCGGGCTCCGCGAGGGGCTTCACGGTTACGGGAGTCTCGGGCTGAATTAGCAGCCTCGATCTCCTTGTACCGGATGTAGTGGCGAGCTTTCTCGAGGAAGCCTCGCACGGTGGTCGTTCAATGGATCGCCACGGCCTCGTAGAATTTGGAGCCGCAACACAGGC
This sequence comes from Lathyrus sativus, assembly GCA_963859935.3. Classification (NCBI taxonomy): domain Eukaryota; kingdom Viridiplantae; phylum Streptophyta; class Magnoliopsida; order Fabales; family Fabaceae; genus Lathyrus; species Lathyrus sativus. The sequence goes on along the minus strand of OZ012737.1, from coordinate 665,239,544 downwards.
CTTGCTTCATGAGGTAACATTTCATGTCGTCTCAAGTCGTCACCTGAACCACCTCCCTCGTGAATCTCTCGATGTAGTTCCTGAGAGGTTCGTCCGAGGCTTGGATGATCGCGCCCAGGGCGGCCTCCATCTTCGGATGGCGTCGGGATGCTGTGAAATGTTGCGAGAAGAGATCCTTCAGGACTCTCCACGACGTGATGGACTCGGGCTCCAGGCTTTTGTACCAAGCCATGGCTCCCTTCCTCAGCATCGTCGAAAAAAGCATGTACTTGATGGCCCCTCGGACGTTCCAATAATCGAGCATGGCCTTGATATCTTCTAGATGGTCGTCTGGGTCCGAGGTGTCGTCATAGGTGGAGAGTGCGGGCGGTTTCTCCATCCTGTGAGGGATGGAGGTTGCCATGATTTCCCGCGAAAGAGAGGTCCTGTAGTCGTCCTCGTCACTGCAGACAGGGGAGCACAAGGGCGAAGGATTGTGTCGAGGAGCTTGATTACGACCCCTCGACCTCTTGCTCGAGGCTTCCGACCTGTTCCCTCTTGGGTCCGGGGAACGCCTCTCCTTCCGGGGAGGTGATCGGTCGCACTTCTTGGAGGCAACGGGTTGGGGCCTCTCCAGCTGTGGCTGGCGCCCCCGTTGACGGGGAGAGAGGCTCCTGGAGTCCTCACGTTGATTTTTCCACAGGGGAGAGCGAGATGAGGTATCTTGCTCCAGCATCTCGATGCGCTCGTTCTGCTGGAACAACATCAAATTAGTTTGGTTAATGGCTGCGAAAAAGGCAGTCATCGTTTGGTCTGCTCCAGCTGGCGTGGGGACGGGCTGAAAAACAGCCGGGCTCCTTGCTCGTGGTGCAACGTGATATGCCGCATCCTCGAACGAAGGGGAGGAAGTTCGACCATTCCTCACATCACCCTCACAGACATGGGAGGGCCCAACCTGGTCGTCGCAGTTGGTGATTTGAAAGCGGAATTATGGACATCATCATCGTGACGTGGGCTAGTCATGATCTCGAAAGTTGAAGTTGAAAGCTTTGGTTCTTCTGCTCGGAGGAACGGGGAAGCTTTAGTTCCCACAGACGGCGCCACTGATCATACCTGATCAGAGAGATTGCTGGCCAACTATGCGTATGAGCTGTCGAACTGTTGACTTGGCGGACAGAGGAGGGGGGTGTACCTGAAACACACTCTGATTTCAAAGTAAGGGACGAACAGAGTGATAACAAGTATAGAGAGAAAGGAGTAAGAGTTAGATTACCTGATCCTCTAGTGGAAGAGGGTATTTATAATGAGCCCTCACCGCAGGGTCAACGGTTACTATGCATTGGGCTAAGCTGCCAGACCCAACGCTGGTAACTACTAGGGCTGACGTGGCGTCGTGAAGACCATCACGTGGTCTTCTCCCTAGTGTAATTGTTTCATGCTATCCGGGAGGTGGAGGACTGAATAATCAGGATACGGATAGTTACCTGATAACGTGTCTCTGCGTAGGGGACACGTTGAGAACGTGGGGGAGGTCAGAGGAGCTTCACGAGTTAAATGGGTTTTGCCTGACGATGGGGCAGAAGAGAGGCAAGTCGGGAAGATATAAGGTTCCTGCCCGAAGAACGTTGGTCCGTGCCCGAAAGGTCTCTGCCCGATGATGAGGTCTTATTGGGTCTTCCAACTTGGTGGGGTTTGGGCCTGCTCGACTATGGGCCAAGAGTCGGCCCAGTCTAGAACAAAGATTATATAGCTCTCTTTATAATCCATCAATGCGTTTATCCAGACAACTTTGAGAAAGTTGGTGATGTAGAATCAGCAGAGGAAGCATGAGACATCCTGGAGAAATCATTTGGAGGTGCGGAAAAGGTGAAATAGGTGAGGTTACAAACTCTCAAAAGAATGTATGAATTGCTTCAGGTGGAAAGAAAGTGAAAGTATCACTGGTTTTTTCATTTTGGTAACAAGAATGGAGAATAAAATCAAGATGCGTGGAGAAATGTTGACATTAAGATTAGTAATTAAAAAGATCGTGAGGTCATTGACTCCAAAATTCAATCATGTTGTAGTAGCTATAGAAGAATCAAATGATTTTTCAAGCATGACAAAAGAAGATCTTCAAGGGACGATTGGATCTCATGAACAAAGAATGACGGAAAGATCTGCAAGCAAGGCAGAGAGTGATGTAGCTCTGTAGGCACATTCAATAAAAGAAAACAAAGAAAAAGGAATATGTAATGACAATAAAGGTATAGGAAGTTACAAAAATTCAACTGGTAGAGGAAACCAATAAGAAAGTAGTTCATCAAATCAGAGACAATCTTTAAACCAAAGCAATCACAGAGGTGGTGGTGTAGGTAGAGGAAGAGGCGATGAAAGAAAACTTAACAAAAGCCATATTCAATGTTATAACTGTCAGAAGTATGGAAATTATGCAACTCAATATCAAGGAGGTAAGAAATAAAATCAAGAAAGTGATGCAAGACTTATAAAACACGAACAAGAAGAGATGTTGGTGATGGTCACAACTAAAGATGAAGAAAGATTCAGGGACCAATGCTACTTAGACTCAGGTTGCTCATCATACGTGACTGGAAGGAAATATTGGTCTATCAAAATAAGTCCCTCGATGAAGAAAAATGTGAAATTCACAGATGACAATACCCTGGCCGCTGAAGGTATTGGTGATGTTCTGATCATGGAGAAAGATGGCAAAAGGTGAATAATTTCCAATGTGCTATACATACCAAAAATTGACATTCCAAATGAAGTGTGCGAAGAATGTATTCAAGCAAAGAAGAACAAGAATAGCTTTTGCAAAGATACGGGAAGCAATTCAAAGACAATCCTTGAAGTTATATATTCAGATCTGTGTGGTCTTATCCAGGTAGTTTCGATTGTTAGTGACAGATACATTGTCACATTCATAGATGATTTCAGTCGAAAATTATGGAATACCTAATTGTCGCTACTGCGAAAATCGGCGCCGGCTGAACAGAAGAGTCGCCACCGTGCGTTATTTATTCCACAGGAAGGAAAGGAAACGCTCGAGGTAAACCTAACGCAAAGAAGGGAAAGGTATGGTCATCGCAACCAAAACCTGGATTCGGGAGTCGGTTACGCAAGGGGAAGGTATTAGCACCCCTCACGTCCGTCGTACTCGACGGGATCCACGCTTGTTTTCGGGTATGGATTGTTATTCTATCTAAACTAAAGGTCTGGGGTGAAAAGAAAATGAAATGACTCGGCAAAGTATCGCACTTTATGCCTACGTATTCCCGTCTGGAACGAGAAATCAGAGTCAACGTAGTTCGCCTACCTACGGGAAAGGAGGGGAAGGTTGCTCGCTAGGATATCGCATCCTATGCCTACGTACTTTCATACAGCATGAAAGATCAGAGCAAACGTAGTTCGGGCTACGTACGACATAAGTCTGTCTTGATTGATTTTATCCCTTCTGAAAAAGGTTTTTCTGATCACTGGTCCAAGAGGACAAAAATGACGTTTTGATGAGTTCACATTCTTTTACGGAAGAAGTGTCTTTTATTGTGTTTGAAATGTTTATTACGTTTTTTTTCTGTTTGTTTTGAGAAAGAAGAGACAGAACTCTAACCTACGGTTGCGAAGGGAATCAAACTGACCTAATGTCATCATGCATGGGTTAAGACCTAATGTCTATCATGTTTCTCTCCTGCGCAGAGAGAAACAGAGATCCTAAAGGAATAGACGGAAACAAAAACAACAGATATATAACAAAACAGTAAAATGCATGGATGCAACAATACAAGCGAGGCAAGGGAGTCCCACTCAACCTCGAACCTAGAAAACAATAGGCAAAAGTGAACAGAATTCACTTTCAACCTAACAGGTTAAACAACAAGCAATACATTCAGGGAAATTCACACAATACATCAGAAATTAAACAGCAAACAATCTTCACCAGCAGCAACTCTGTACCAACATCTGTCTTCAAGTCATCATCAACTATCTCCTAGCTTCAAGCAAGCCTCAGTCTTCATCTTCACAGCCTTCAAGCAAGGTCTTTGTCTTCATCTTCAATGGCTTTTCTTCAAGTCTCAATCTCCAAGATGAATATCAGTCAACAAGAATGAACTGGGATGTTAAGCAATTAGTTGACCACCAAAGGTGGCAAACAGACTGCAAACAACACATAGAATATTTCTCTCAAGAGTTCTATCTCTTAGACACTATCACTAAGCCTTCCAAAGGAAGGGAGTGAATGTCTTAGAGAGACTCTGCATCATAGAGAAGGATGGAGGTGACCAAGACCTTCCATGTTTATGAACCAAGTTTGCTACTCTAGAGCTCTACCTAACTCCTAAATCCTATGGCCTTCAACAGCTGCCAGCAAGATGCTCTTCATCAACTCCAGAGGTTGGTCCTCATTCTTTGATCTCCAAATGGGCTTCATCAGCACAGTCTTCAGCTCAAACCCCAAGCCCCAAATAAACCCAATACCCCACACAGACAAATAATAACCCTAAAGAGGGCACACCACACAGTCAATCAAATACAAGCAATATACTAATAGTAATAGGGGAAACCTAATATTTTCTAAGGGATCTATTATCTACCCATAACCCCTATAGTCCCATACTCCAAAGATTCAAACTACAATCCCTAAAGGAATTGATTCATCTCACCTATGTTATCTCCTAAACCCTAGTTTTGGTCACTCTAATCTCACCTAAACAAATCACCTAAAATTAAGTCCTAAAATTATGAACTAAATTTTATATACATGCTAAGGTTCTATGCTAATCAACCTAAAAAGAATGGATCAAAAAAGTTAAAGCATCTAATCAAACTAAAATCAACAAATTTATGTATCAAACTAAACATTATTTACACCTATTTAAAAGAAAAATATACTAAAAATATGAAAATAAAATTAAATGCTAATTTTTTTGTATGATAAATTTCTTAACAGAATTATGAACAATATGCAAAAACAACCAATTAAAAATAAGCATTTTTCAATTATTTATGAATTTTCAAAGAATTAAAAAAATGAAAGAAAATAATATGGATTAAATTGGGAATGGGGTGCAGAAAGCATTTAAAATCAGTTAAAATAATAGGATGGACCCAGACTGGGGTGTGCGCCTAGCAATGCGCATATGGGCCCAGTTGGTTTCAGAAAAAACAAAAAAAGGAAATAAAGTGAAACAGTGCATTTAGTAAGAAATACAGTTAAAATCATGATTGGGCCTGCGTTTGGGGGTGGCATAAGCAAGTGGAATCAAAGCCCAGTCTGAGAGAATTAATAAAACGGTGCGTTTGGCTGAGTAATCTCCCTCCAAGTTTCATTTTAAATCGTGGCCATTGGATTAAAGTCTGAGTCCAAGTCAACACGGTCATCCAACGGTCCAGGGTTCGTCTTCAACCTTGGAACCCTAGGGTTTCAGAAAAACCCTACCATGCACGAATTTTCCACTTCTCTGTTCTCCCTTGATTCTCCATGAATTCACACGATGTAAAGAGCAAAGTTGATCCATTCTCTTCCCTCTACACAGCCATGGCAATGGATTCCTCTAAAACTCAACTAACAATCAAACCCGATAGGTAGAACAACTCGGTTCCACCATTATGCACTGTCATCAACCATGAGAATTCCTCCCAATCTTTACCCTAACATGATCTACACCTCATGCTGATCAAATTAAGCTATAAACCTAAGATTATAGTGCCATATTCCATGAGCTCTAAACCCTAACAGATTTGGTGCACCATTAACAACCTCCATGAAACCTTCTCAAACTCACCAGGATTAATCATCTAACCTATCCTAACAATTCTAGCCTAACAAATCTCTATGATTCTAACTAAATCGAGCAATTCGAATGAGAAAACCAACCTGGTGTGATGATGAAAACAGATGCTGAATTCTTCAAATCCAATGCTTGCAATGATCTGGATTGGATCAGTGAACTTGATGCTGAGTTCTGTATGCAAAAGTTCTTGTTCAAGCCTCTTGAATCTTGCAATCACAAAGTTCTTGCTCTTGGGATGATGAAATTGAACAGAACGAGTTCTTCTTCAATTCAACCAAATTCTGATGGAATTGTGATCTATGAAAGATGTTGATGATGATCAAATCAAGAAATTTGGAATTTGAGGGAGATTTGATGAAGTTTGAGATGCTTTTGCAAAAATGAAAGATTGAAGTGTAACTTGGTATTATGAACACAATGAATCACCAACCAATGCATGAAGCTATTCAATTCAATATATAGATGAGAATAGAAAGCCCTAGAACTTTGTAGAATCTTCTCATGCACACTTTCCCTTGGATTTTGATTATGTAACTTCCTTTGTAAGTAACCAAGTATAACTCCCAAAGTTTGAACCAAACTCAAAAATCTACTTTAGCCAATGTTCTTAAAACATTTTTTCCATTCAAAATGACCTATAATTTCACCTCATTTGGCCAAATTATGAAAAATCTCACTTTTAGGTCATTTTTTATTCATTAAATTCACCAAATTTGAAACCTTGAGCTATGAGCCTTTTCAATCTTTCATGGTCACTTTTCTAGACTCAAAATGTCATTTGGAGCAAGTTTTATGTTGTGAAGTTTTTCATTTGAAGCTTCCTTGTATGCGTTTTGGGCATAGACTTGAAATGACCTGTAATTCTCAAATGACCAAAATACCCTTTGCTTGCCAAGACCATAAGTAGAGTTCCACAAATCAGATGAAGGCATACCATACCTCTATAGAAAGCTAAGCCAATTAGGAACAATTCTTATGTTGACCATAAATCCATTTGAAATCTCCTTGAAGGGGAAAAGTTGCTTGGAAGACAAGTAACTTTCACAGACAAAAGTTCAGATACCCCAAATGACCTGTAACTTGTAAGGACCATACCTTGAGTTCCAAAAATCTCCTTGATGTCTTCCACCACTAAAATTAAAGGTATTGAGATCCTCTACAAGTTTCATGTTGGCCAAGGAGCCATTTGAAGCTTGCATTTTGACTTATCTTGCTTGGAAATTTGACCTAAATTAGGGGATTTTACACAGAAACCCTAATTTAGAAACTCCTCTTCTCCTTGATTTCTCTTGATTTCTTCTTGGCACAACACCATATCCTTATACACATGTCAAATGATGAACCCCACATCTCTCAAATAGACCTTAATGCCTTTCAATCAATCAATTGACCTAGGGTTGACCCAGGGTTGACCCAGATGAAACCCTAGTTGACTGTCTTCAACTGCAGCTCTTATGATCATATCAATGACTTGTCTCCCTTTCAAAATGACTCTCCATGTCCTCTATGATGTCCATATACCCTACATGACCTCAATTCACAGCTCACAACTTCTTTGATGATCTTCAAATGCCCTCAGATAGGAGATAGATCCACTGCTTGGTCCAATGACCTCTCTGGGTTTCAATTTCTTTCTGATGACTTGAATATGATTGAATTTGAATAAAAACCTCTTGATAGGCTCATAGAGATGAGAATAGTACTTGGCCCCTTGTTGAATGACTTGCTATGCTATGCTATGGAGATGATTAGACTATGTACATGACTCTATATGCAAATGCTAATGTAATTGAAACATAAACCAAGTGAATTAGGTTGGGCAAATTTTAGGGTGCAACAGCTGCCCTTATTCAAGCGACTTGGACCCGATTGGGTGAAACGCCCGGAGCTTTCAGACATTTGAGGTACGAGACGGTTGAATACTAAGAACCCGGAAATTTGCCAACTGCAGAAATAAACTGCACCACTGCTTGGGGAACGACATCCACTGACTGGATCCGGTTGTTACGGCAACCACCTAATCCATTAGCGACCGTGTTGGGGATTATTTTCATCAACCTGAAAAAGATTCTATCATCGCAGGGATAGAACTTTTCTTGTCCACGTTAGGACGCCTCCTTCGTCAATAGGAAATCTCAACTAAAACTTGTCCACGTTAGGACTCCACCTGCCATCAACACAGAAGAATCCCGGCGACTTCGCTGGGGATGACTCGTCTGCATTTCATTTGCACGAATGGATTCTATCAACATAGGAATGAATTGTCCACGTCAGGACTAACACCTCTCGTCAGAAATAAATCGTCCATGTTAGGAATAAACTCTTCCACGTTAGGAATAAGACTTCTTTCCACGTAAGGAATAACCTCTTTCCACGTTAGGAATAACTCCTTCTAGATCTGTCCGCGTCAGGACTAAACTTTTTCATGCCAGTAATACATCGTCCACATTAGGACTCACCTTTCCACGTTAGGAATAAACTTTCTTTCTTCGTTAAACTCTTCCACGTAAGGAATACATCTTCGTCCACGTCAGGAATAAAATTTCCGCGTCAGGAATGAACTTCGTCCACGTTAGGACCCACCTCTCCACGTAAGGAATGCATCTTTCCACGTCAGGAATAACTCTTCTTTCCACGTAAGGAACTGATCTTCTTTCCACGTAAGGAATCCAATCTTTCTTCCACGTAAGGAATCACAATCTTTCCACGTAAGGAATACAACCTCTATCTTGATTTGTCCACGTCAGGACTCCCATCTCGTCTTGATTTGTCCACGTCAGGGCTCACATCTTCAACCCGCTGAGGAGATAAAAACTTGTCCACGTCAGGACTCACACTTCGCCAATACGAAGAGAGATAAACTTGTCCACGTTAGGACTCTCGCACCTGCGATCTGCTGGGGAAATAAAACTGTCCACGTCAGGACTCACGCTTCACCACCATGAAGAAAGATAAGTTTGTCCACGTCAGGACTCTCGCATCTGGTCAATATGAAGAACTATCAACTTGTCCACGTCAGGACGCACATTTCACCATTACGAATGAAAATATCTGCTGGGCATAAAATGGTCCACGTCAGGACACCAACACGAAGAATAATCAATTTTGTCAACGTCATGACTTCTCATTCAACCAGTACCGAGGAATCGAATTTGTCCACGTTAGGACTAGCACCTTGTCAACCGGAGGAAATAAAACTCTGTCCATGTTAGGACGTCCATTTCTCTAGCATGAAGAAACCCTATCAATATAGGAATAAATTGTCCACGTCAGGACTCATTTCTCCATTGGTCCCAACCCATAAACGTCTTAGCACTGACGTGACAGCGACTTTGAGGCGGACTCGACTGGGGATATTTGGAAACCTACCGGACGCCTGTTCTGATAACTGGCGGCAGCCTCTGAATTTCTGATTCATGAAACCCTTTGATGCTGACGTAACAACAAATTTGAAGAAGATAATCCGCTGGCCGGACTAGAGAAACTTCAACAAGCAACCCTGGTGGGGAAAACAAGAGAAATTCAAGCACTAACTCTGCTCGGGGACAAAGAGAAATTTAGCCTGATAACTCTGTGGGGAACGATGTCACAATAGACATTATCATTGACTATCTCACGCCGAGATCTTGAATATTTGTCAATTCATTTGAGCAAGAGCTCTCTCCACCTGCAAGAGAAACAACATCTGGCTTATGTTTCAAAATGCATATGTTTGACAATGGCGCAATGCTCCACTCGACATGGAAATGCTACGCGTTTTTATTTGATAGATGCAATGATGACACTATATGCCGATGCAAATGCAGACTTGAACTGCTGGGATTAGAAAGCCGCTTCAGCAAAATAAATGCTGAAGGTAATATCGACTCCGCTGGGGATAGCCAGGTGCTACAGAATTATTCCAGCAAAATAAATGCTGGAGGAGTGAAGTCAACCCTGCTGGGGAATATAACTCTGCTGGGGAATAGCAGATAGGTCCAGTATGATTGGACTTCTGTCGGGGAGTGAACGGATATCACACGGTGTTCTGGCAAAATAAATGCCAGGACACACAACCAACTCTGCCGGAGAGATTCTTAATCTTCGAGTTCCACTGGGAGGATAGAAAACACTTGCTGAAAAGAGAACTCCTCTGGGGACGAAATAATTCCCTTGGGGAAAATCTGCTGACTCCGCTGGGGGAGCGTAAATGACCCTACTGGGGGATAGGGCATCCTTGCCGGGGATAATAACTGTCTGGATACAGTTTACAAACTTTGAAATTATCAAACTCTGCTAAGGGTAAACGACCCTGCTGGGGAAAGTAAACCATCTGGCCATAGTTTACGAACCCGGGACTGAGGATAGGCATCCTGTGGGGAGCATTAATCTCAATCTGCTGGAGCATATCCTTTGGATAAGCTATGACTAGCTGGGGACATTGATCCTTCTTCAGTAAGAAACAATGTTATCTTGGAAGCGCGACCTGCGTGGGGATCGAGTCTTTCGTTACGAGCTTCTGGTCAATACTGCAACCTTTTGATCGTCCTCTTCATACGGCCATGAACCCTGCAACACCACAAACAAGACAAGACAAGTCTACGCAACCAAATCAATTCAGGTTAGCGTTAGTGACATTATTTTCAGTTAATTCAAAGTTTTAACAATTATTGGCGAGGGCCAACGACGTTATACACATGCTATGTTCGTTAAACCTAGGCGTTTATCATGTACAAAACAGTAAAGAACCAGCATCAAATACTGAATAACACGTTTTATTGATTGGGCCCCTGAATGGGCGGAGTTTTGTACACGGGATGTAACTCCTGAAAAGAGGAAGCTACGCACAACAAATATACAAGTATGCACAAGAAGCATAAATATGATGATAAATCAAATTTGTACACATGTCGGCAACGGGATGCAGACGAACATCACGAACTGATCCTCCTATGACTCGCCTGACTCTAATGCTTTCCCGGTATTCATACTTCCGAAGAGATTGTATCTGATAATCGACCCCTCAGGTATGTTCTCCCGCACCAATGCTCAAAGTAATATCAAATTCGGACCGCAGTCATTTGCTTTTCAAATCCCTAACTTTTGCGTGAACCGCCCTTTACGGGTTTTCAGTTCACCGGGATACCCTTTTTTGCCGAAGCCGCCCAGTGTAGGTTTTCAACTTCGCGGGTGTACACATTTTTTCAATTTTATCCCTAATTTTTGCCCGAACCTTTCATTCTGTTTTTGGTTCGCCAGGATGCCCCATTTTTGCCTGGACTCTCTTTTTTCTGTCCAGCGGGTCAATTTCAAGCAAAGTATTTTTTAACTGCGTCCGAATTCACAGGCGATGTAAAGTCTTCACCGTCCATGGTGGACAACAATAAAGCTCCTCCGGAAAAGACTTTTCTGACAACGTATGGCCCTTCGTAGTTGGGGGTCCACTTGCCCCTGTGATCTGCCTGCGGCGGGAGAATCCTTTTCAGCACAAGGTCGCCCGTCTGAAAGCTCCGCGGATGTATCTTCTTATCATATGCTTTCTTCATTCGGCTCTGGTACAAACGACCGTATGCTAGAGAAGCTAGCCTCTTCTCATCCATTAAGCTCAGCTGGTTCAACCTGTTTTTTACCCATTCTGCCTCGTCTAGTTGGACATCTCGTAGTACTCTCAGCGAGGGAATCTCGACTTCCAATGGCAGCACTGCTTCCATTCCGTATACCAACGAAAATGGAGTTGCCCCGGTTGATGTGCGTACCGTCGTACGATAACCGTGCAAAGCAAAAGGTAGCATCTCATGCCAATCCTTATAGGTCACCACCATCTTCTGGACGATCTTCTTTATATTCTTATTGGCCGCTTCAACAGCGCCATTCATCTTGGGTTGGTAAGGGGAGGAGTTGTGATGTTCGATCTTAAAATTCTGACAGAGCTCCTTCATCATTTTGTTATTCAGGTTTGAACCGTTGTCAGTAATTATCCGCTCGGGGATTCCATATCTGCAAATGATATCTCTCTTGATGAATCTGGCCACCACCTGCTTAGTCACATTTGCATAAGACGCCGCTTCCACCCACTTGGTGAAGTAATCGATTGCTACTAGGATGAACCGGTGTCCATTAGAAGCTGTCGGCTCGATCTTTCCAATCATATCGATCCCCCACATCGAGAATGGCCATGGCGATGACATCACGTTCAGAGGACTCGGAGGCACATGGATCTTATCAGCATAGATTTGGCACTTGTGGCACTTCCTCGCAAACTTGAAACAATCAGTTTCCATAGTTAGCCAAAAGTAACCTGCTCGCAGCAGCTTCCTTGTCATAGCATGCCCACCAGCATGCGTACCAAAGGCGCCTTCGTGTATTTCCTCCATGAGCAGCTTCGCCTCTTTTCCGTCTACACAACGCAGCAACACCAAGTCGTGATTTCTTCTGTATAAGACACCATCCGGATTCAAGTAGAAATTACCCGCCAATCTCCTGAGAGTTTTCTGATCTTGACTGGATGCCCCAGCCGGATACTCTCTATTCTTCAGGAAGTTATGGATATCAAAATACCACGGTTTATCATCAGATGCTTCGTCGATGGCAAATACAAAGGCAGGTCTGTCAAGTCGAGAGATAACAATGCTGGGAGCCTCATTCCAGAAGTTGACTTTGTACATGGAAGACAAAGTGGCCAGGGCGTCAGCCATCTGATTCTCTGCTCTCGGTACATGATGCAATTCAACTTTGTCGAAGAAAGGCAACAATCTCCTCGCATAGTTCATGTACGGTATCAAATTGGGCTGACGTGTCTCCCATTCCCCTTTTATTTGATTCACCACCAGAGCTGAATCTCCGTATACGTCTAGATTTTTGATTCGCAAATCAATGGCTTCTTCAAGCCCCATGATACAAGCTTCGTATTCCGCTTCATTGTTGGTAACCGGGAAGGTCAATCGAGCAGTAAACGGGATGTGCGACCCGTGTGGCGTAGTGATGATTGCCCCTATTCCGCTACCGTAGGTATTTACAGCTCCGTCAAAGATCAACTTCCATTTGGAACCCAATTCCGGTCCTTCGTCTGGCAACGACTCTTCACAATCTTTCATCTTTAGGTACATGATATCCTCGTCAGGAAAATCAAACCTTATTGATTGGTAATCCTCAATAGGCTGCTCCGCCAAGTACTCCGACAATACACTCCCCTTTATAGCCTTCTGCGAGACATATTGGATGTCATATTCAGTCAGAACCATCTGCCAGCGGGCAATTCTCCCCGATAATGCCTGCTTTTCGAATACATATTTGATAGGGTCCATCTTCGAGATGAGCATGGTTGTATGATTCAGCATGTACTGCCTCAAACGCTTGGCGGCCCAGGCTAGCGCGCAACAAGTTTTTTCAAGCATTGAATATCGGGATTCACATTCAGTGAACTTCTTACTCAAGTAGTATATTGCATGCTCTTTTCTCCCTGTCTCGTCGTGTTGACCGAGAACACAACCCATGCTCCCCTCAAGAACTGTCAAATACATAATCAAGGGTCTCTCTGCCACTGGGGGTATCAAAATAGGAGGCTCCTGCAAATACTGCTTTATTTTATCGAACGCCTTTTGACAATTTTCGTTCCACGTTACAGCTTGGTCTTTTTTCAACAGCTTGAATAATGGTTCACACGTAGCTGTTAGGTGAGATATGAACCGGGCGATGTAGTTCAACCTCCCTAAAAACCCGCGTACCTCTTTCTCTGTTTTAGGCGTCGACATCTCTTGAATTGCTTTTATTTTTGCAGGATCGACCTCTATTCCTCTTTCGCTCACGATAAACCCCAGCAGTTTACCCGATCTCACCCCGAAGGTGCACTTATTAGGGTTCAGTCTCAGCCTGAACTTCCTAAGCCTTTTGAATAACTTTAGCAGATTCACCAAATGCTCTTCCTCCGTCTGGGATTTGGCAATCATATCATCGACATAAACTTCGATCTCCTTATGCATCATATCATGAAAAAGAGTCGTCATCGCACGCTGATACGTTGCCCCAGCATTCTTCAATCCGAAGGGCATCACTTTGTAACAAAATGTTCCCCACGGTGTAATGAAGGTAGTCTTCTCCATGTCCTCTGGCGCCATCTTAATCTGATTATAGCCCGAGAAGCCATCCATGAAGGAGAATACGGAGAATTGAGCAGTGTTGTCAACTAGCACATCGATGTGAGGAAGCGGAAAATCGTCTTCCGGGCTCGCTTTATTCAAATCACGGTAGTCTACGCACATTCTCACTTTACCGTCTTTCTTTGGCACTGGTACGATATTAGCGACCCATGAGGGATATTTTGTCACAGCTAGGAAACCAGCATCCCACTGCTTTTGAACCTCCTCTTTAATTTTTACTGCCATATCGGGTCTAGTTCTGCGAAGCTTCTGCTTAACCGGTGGGCATTCTTCTTTCAACGGCAGACGGTGCACAACCATATCTGTATCAAGCCCAGGCATGTCTTCGTACGACCAAGCAAACACATCACTATACTCTCTGAGCATTTCAACCAGTCTTCGCTTGACATCGCTCTGCAGCGCGGCCCCTATGCGGATGTTCTTTTCAACCCCTTCCGACCCCAGGTTAATGATTTCGATGACCTCCTCATGAGGCAGAATGACTCGTTCTTCTTGCTTCACCAACCAAGACAATTCTTCGGGAACGTCGCCATCTTCAACATTCTCTTCTTCGGCCTGAAATACCGGGTGCTCAAAGTCGAGACGAGTCATAGACGGTTCAATGATGTCATCTGAAAATGTTATCCTGCAAAAGGAATGGTTAAATGCTTCAAAATGTGTATAAAGCGAATAACCACGTTGCCATTTTATTGTAAAACACAAAACAGGAAAAACAGAGATCGCAATATTTGTACATGAAAAAAACGCCTTTTATTTAATGATTAAACACGCAATGTATATAACAGCACGACCCTAAGCAAATCATGATGCCCCGGGCAAGACACCAGATTATTCAACAATTAATAAAACAAAGTATTACTGTTTGCGAGTCACAGGAACAATCTCCTGAATAGACCAGTTGCACAATCCTTGTCCTGGCACGCCTGGCTGGATCCAGGCGTCCATATCGCAATCGCTGTCCCCTTCCTCGAAATCTGAAGCAGCGTTGATGGTATCATGACACACTCCACTAGCAGTGATGGTTATCGGTCCTCTGAAACGGGGTGCCCCCACAGCAGGTGTCGATGACGACGGTTGGTATCCCAGCCCGAATCGGTCCATCTTCACAGGAATATCCAGCACTTTGCCCCAGCCCTTTGTCTCACCTGTCTCTACTAGAGCTTGAGCTTCTTTGTATGACAAGACGGCTATTTCTGACGTTTTGCTCGGCCCGGGACCCTTGTCCTTGATGCGCAACCCTTCAAATGCCTGACAGGAGGTTTTGTGAATCTCTCCGTCGACTTCTACATATTTGAATGATGACAGATGGCTAACCAAAATATCTTCTTCTCCACATACGGTGACCACACTATCCCCTACCATGTATTTTAACTTTTGATGCAAGGTAGACGTGACTGCCCCAGCCCCATGGATCCAGGGTCTTCCGAGAAGGCAGCTGTATGCAGGCTGGATATCCATGATATAAAATTCTGTTGCAAAAACCTCCAGCCCCACCTGTAAAGGTAATGTTATGGATCCAAAAACTGTTCTTCGCGTGCCGTCGAATGCCCTGACCACCAAGTCACTGGGCGTACACAGGATTCCTCTGACATCTAATTTCATCATCGCCTTCTTAGGCAGCACGTTCAAAGACGATCCGGTATCGACCAGTACATGAGACATGACTGATCCTCTACACTCCACTGAGACATGCAGCGCCATATTGTGCTCTCTCCCCTTCGGGGTCAAATCGAAGTCTGTAAAGCCCAAGCTATGGCCCGCATTCACATGCGCTAACACCCCCTCCAGCTGATTCACGGAAACATCTTGGGGTACGAAGGAAGTATCCAGGACTTTCAGCAATGCATTTCTGTGAGCTTCAGAATACAATAGCAACGATAGTATAGATATCTTTGACGGCGTCTGCTGCAGATGCTCGACAATCTTATAATCACTTTTACGGATCAAGCGCATGAACTCTTCTACATCCTTCGATGCCGCTTCTTTTCCGCTCCCCTGCACTAGGACATTCTCAATCATCTTTCCCTTTCCTTTTGCCAGTCGCTCAGCCTCTACCTCAGGCGATGTGAAGATTCTCCCACTTCTGGTTATACCTCCGGTACCGACAACGTTATCTACAACCTCAGCTGGCTGCTTACTAACATCAATTTTTACCCCGTCACAGTACACTTCCAGCCCATAAGTCCAGGGGACTGCTTTAGTGCTTTCATACGGTATTGGTCCGGCCTTGGTGATAGTGATCGGCGGTCGCTTGGCCGGCGCCGTTATGGTTATCGTTTTCCGGGGAATCGTTACAGTAGCCACATCACTTTGCTCGTCTGCCAATATCCCTGCAGGTTCTTCAGTTGCTGCTCGGTCAAATTGCAATGTGCCGCCATCTATTAACGCCTGAATACCTTTCTTTAATTCATCACAACCCCCAGCTTGGGCCCAACACTCTAAGCAATACTCGTCACAACCTGGGTACACACCACCTTGCAACAATCGGCTCTTTATCTCGCCCAACGGCGTCTTTAGGTCATCGACATTCATAATCAAATTCAGACCCTCTTCAGTTAAAATGGCGTTCGCCCCATGGTTGGGCATGGGCTTTTGCACTATGTTCGGACCCGCCGTTCCAAAATTGATAGCCTTACTATCCAATAGATCCTGCACTACATGCTTAAACGCGTGACAACCCTCTATATCGTGGCCAGGAGCCCCGGAGTGGAATTCACATTGCCTGCTTGCATCATAACCATATGGAGGAGTGCCTGTTATTGGCGCCAGAGTTCTTTTCTCTACCAAGTTCAAACCCAATAGTGTCTGTAGCAAATCCGCATACGTTGACAGAGGCTTTTCAAATACTCTCCTTGGTTTGCCCCCCTGGAATCTGCGTTGGGCGGGCTGTGCCCCCTGTTGTGGTTGTTGTTGTTGTTGTTGTTGTTGTTGCTGAAACGGAATAGTAACGCTTGCCACCTGCTGCGGCTGATTGTACTGGTTTCGACCTCTGCCTCGGCCTCGGCCCCCAAACACTGCGCTTGCATCGCCCTGACGGCGCCCACCGAAAGCCTTTCTGTTATTGCCAGTTGAAGTGGATTCCTCAGCTTGGAATCTTCCTTGTTTAATGTTGCTTTCAATCTTCTCTCCCATCAGGATTAAGTCTGAGAAACTGCCCAAAGAGGTGTGAAACAACTTGTCATAAAACATGCCAGTGAATGTTCCTATGAACATGTCATTCATTTCTTTGTCCTCTAGCGGAGGATGAACTCTAGCAGCCATATCGCGCCATCTCTGCGCATACTCTTTGAAGCTCTCGCCCTTCTTCTGGGACAACCCCTGCAATTGGACTCGGTTGGGTGCCAAGTCGCTGTTGTACTTGTAGTGAGCTACAAATGCTTCGGCCAGTTGCTTCCATGTCTTTATATGAGTTGGTTCCAATCCCATATACTACTCAAGGGAAGGACCAGACAAACTATCTTGAAAGAAATGCATTAGCATCCTTTCATCGTTAGAATACGCCGACATTCTTCTGTAATATGACCGCACGTGCACCTTTGGACATGTGTCCCCTTTATACTTATCGAACGTGGGAGCTTTGAATTTGATTGGCACCCTCAGGCCAGGTACCAGATCCATTGTTGTCATGTCTAAGCCAACAGCACTTTGATTTACGACCCCCTTCATCTGCTCCTCGAGCATCCTGATTCTCTGAGAGTCATCCATAGGACCTTCGAAACCTCCACTGGAGAAAGCATCCTCTTGCTGATCTTCCTGCCACATACCATTCCCAGCTCCGTATCCATCGTATCCATTGTTACGGCCAACTCTGGTCTGATTCATTACCGGGCCTCGCACCCTGTTACCGTATCCCGGAGCAACTCCAGCAGGTCCAAAAGCCATTAACCCAGCGCCATTTCCATTTCCGAATCCTCCATAACCCTGATTAGTCGTACCAAATCCGTCCTGTCCAAAGCCTTGAGCATTGAAGCCGTACTTCCCAGGATTATCAAACCCCTGGTCATTGAAACCAAATCCAGTATTACCGAAGCCATTACCTCCCATATTATCACCCAGGTTGACATCTCCAAGCCCAACGTTGTTGACGACAGTCTCGTTCCCAATTCCAACGTTACCATTCCCGGCAGCAGCGCCGTTGTTCATATTGACAGCCGGTATGTTGACTACAGGTGGAGCCACTGGCGTGGGAGTACCATCCCCGTGAATAGTGTCGACTCGCACGGACTGATGATCCTCATTTCCGTGCCCAGCATTTCTGACCAACAGAGGCTGCACCAAAGCTTGCAAATTCTCCTGCCCTTTTGCAATAGTCTCCATTGTCTGCATGAAGAGCGCCAGCTTCTCACGCATATCTTGCATCTCATTCTGCATTTGATCCATAATTCTTCGGCAGTTGGTACGAGTGGAGTATCGGTGCGGGCGCTGATCTTCAATCCTGAAAAGACCTGGTACAGTGCAGGAAATAAGATACCGTTCAATAATCACCTGTTATGCAATATGAGTGTGAATGCAATGCAATATGTGTCTGTGCATTAGGGATCATCATTCCCTGATTCTAGTGCTAATGTGTCAGTGTGGTGACAGTGACGGCAATACGAAGATCGGAGCTGAATCATAGAGAACCTCATATATTGCAGAGAAATCCATTAAGCCAAGAATACAGTATCAATGAGTACAATAGAAAGGCATGACCTCAACCAACAATCCTGGTGATGGTCAGCACGAAATGCAAATAAAGCATATACATGAAATGATCAAGTACTCCCATAGGCCCGGTACTCCTCTAGCAACTTCTTAGTCTCTGGATGACTCGGTCGGGTAAGCAGACCCTTAACAAGTAGGTCTCTCCGCTTGAGAACACGCCGCAAATCACTAGCAGATTCCTCCCATGTCCCTTCTCCGAAGCGATCCTCGAGCTTCCGCTTCTGAGACGCAGCTTCTTTCTTGCCTTCGATGGCCTTGTTCAGTGCATTCTGGAGACTATACCTGGTCATCACCTCTTCTTCATACTGCTTAGTACTAGCCTTCAACCGCTCTTCGAGGTCAGAAATCTGCTGCTTCAACTTATCCTCCCTCTTCTTGTTGTTGGTTAGCGTAGCATTCCAGGTCTTGTTACAAGAAGAAATTTCCCGGTGGGCGGCATCGAGTGCTTTCTTTTTGGACTCCAACATGTCATGAGAGCTTCTGAACTCTTTACCCAAACGTTCGCGCTTCTTCTTCTCTTCAGTCAATTCAGCACCTAGCCTGTTTACTAGCTCGATCTGCTGTTGGAAAGAATGCACAGCCTTGTTCTTCTCACTACGCATCTGAGCCAGTTCCTGTTCTAACTCTTCATTGATCTTCATCAAGGCTTCTTTTTCTTTAACAACTTGCTCGTAGACCTCCATAGCGACAGTGGTTGGTTCTTCCACTGGAATATGAACGGGGACCGGTGCGGCTGGAAATGGCATCAATAACTGTCTTGCTCTCTCTTGGATCCAAACTTTGTATGACGCATAAGCCTGACAATCGTTCTTCCCCAACAGTGGTTTCCCTCTTCTGTTGATACGCATCCAGGCATGCTGAAGCTTGGCTAGTAACTCTCCATTCACATCACCGGTGAAGTACAGAGATTCCTGTACTTCTTCCTCCTGAGGTGGGTTCTTCAACGCATATCCAAACTGGCGGACAAACAGAGATGGGTTGTAATTGATACACCCTTTCCTTCCTATCAGCGGTACATTAGGATACCCAGAACAACTGAAAATAAGCTCAGACCCCAACAAGTCCCGGTCAAACCACTCAATGTCTTCGGAAGATAGCCTCATCAGGCGCTCTGGCCAATCAGCGGTAGTTGCACTATCCACAAAAGGTCCCTTCAGGGGAAGATGGCTCTTAAACCACATGTACAGCAAAGGCACGCAACAAGAGACATTCTTGCCTCTCCTGTTCTCATTTCTGTAGTGCATCGAATGGTAGAAGTCCCCGATCAATGTTGGTACAGGGTTGCCAGCAGCAAACAAATGAAATGCATCCATGTCCACGAAGTTCGGGAAATTGGGAAACAACACTATCCCGTAAATGCATAGAGCCAAAACAGCGTTAAAGACCACCCAACATCCATTCTTGGCGTATTCCTGAGCCTTACCGATCAGAAACTGGAGAGAGAAACCTGGAACCCCGCGCCAAGAAGTCATCAACAGCTCAGAAGCATTCATGTGCAAGGCCTTAGCTAAATCCTCCAACTTGGGCTCAGCGGCCGAGCGAATAAAGGGAACCTTATTCTGTACTGGCAGCTCAGTAAACTCTACATACTCCTCGATGGTAGGCCCCAAAATAAAGTCAGCAAACGTGAAACACCTCAAAGCGGGGTCATAGAATTGCATCAGCGTATACAGCCCATTCAGTTCATCATCAGTGGGTTTGCGAACCAATCTCAACAGCCGTCCGTAACTCTGCCTGAAGCCTCTACGGACATCCTCATCAGCAAGAGAAATCAGACCCAGGATGGGAGTAATATCAGGAACAGGTAACTTGTAGGCAACTGTCATCCTCAAACCAGCCATGATCAATAAGCAGAAGTCCGAGCACTAGAACCAGGGAATATGCAAATGCACCTGCAGCACAGACACACGTTAATGGAATGCAATGATAATGGTTATGCAAGCAATGCAATGCAAGTAACATGCAACAGGGACCAAATGCCACAGCTGAGAAGCCTGAACCATATCAAAAGTCTTCAGATGGACTCTCCAGAATTCCTCAAACCCTGGTCTCAGATAGACCTAATACAAAACTCCAACATTGGTCTCAGATAGACCCCACAACATAACTCTGACTGGTCTCTGATAGACCTCATATCATAACTCCGACTGGTCTCTGACAGACCTTTCGACTGTCCATAAATACCCAGAATCTCAGATCAAGAAACAAACCGGTATCTGAAGGTCTAGTTACCTGCATAACCCCAAAACCCTCTCACAGGTAGGTGTCCTAGCAACTGACAAAGGTATGGCATCCTATGCAGTCGTCGGCGTCACAGACTTTCAGGTTTGATGATACGATTCCCAGAAGGAGTGGCATCATCAAATCCTGAAGAGGCCTCACTTAGCTAACTTCCAAGTGATCGGTTCCCAGAGTCGACAATCCAACTAACCAGCAACCCGAGCCACCCAAAGGGTAGGACAGGAGGCCAACCAGAAGAACCTCGTCTGAGTGTAGATTTCGCGGGACACTAGGACATGCAAAGCATGTGCGCGCCCACTAATTTCTACTCTAATTCTAGGTGCACTCAAGCCCAGGTCCGGCTTATCTCTCAATCATAGAATCACCCGTCACAACCCCAATACAGCAATAACAATAATAATATAAAGCCGAAGATACATGACAGAAATATAAATCCATACAAAATCCTCGACGGGAAAACAAGCGCTAGGATTGACTCGCTTAAGGGACGTTGGATCCCAAATGCATAAGGAACTATCGCAGTCCTTAGTAGCCAGGGGACGTTGGATCCCCAGCAGAGTCGCCAGCTGTCGCTACTGCGAAAATCGGCGCCGGCTGAACAGAAGAGTCGCCACCGTGCGTTATTTATCCCACAGGAGGGAAAGGAAACGCTCGAGGTAAACCTAACGCAAAGAAGGGAAAGGTATGGTCATCGCAACCAAAACCTGGATTCGGGAGTCGGTTACGCAAGGGGAAGGTATTAGCACCCCTCACGTCCATCGTACTCGACAGGATCCACGCTTGTTTTCGGGTATGGATTGTTATTTTATCTAAACTAAAGGTCTGGGGTGAAAAGAAAATGAAATGACTCGGCAAAGTATCGCACTTTATGCCTACGTATTCCCGTCTGGAACGAGAAATCAGAGTCAACGTAGTTCGCCTACCTATGGGAAAGGAGGGGAAGGTTGCTCGCTAGGATATCGCATCCTATGCCTACGTACTTTCATACAGCATGAAAGATCATAGCAAACGTAGTTCGGGCTACGTACGACATAAGTCTGTCTTGATTGATTTTATCCCTTCTGAAAAAGGTTTTTCTGTACTGGTCCAAGAGGACAAAAATGACGTTTTGATGAGTTCACATTCTTTTACGGAAGAAGTGTCTTTTATTGTGTTTGAAATGTTTATTACGTTTTTTTTCTGTTTGTTTTGAGAAAGAAGAGACATAACTCTAACCTACGGTTGCGAAGGGAATCAAACTGACCTAATGTAATCATGCATGGGTTAAGACCTAATGTCTATCATGTTCCTCTCCTGCGCAGAGAGAAACAGAGATCCTAAGGGAATAGACGGAAACAGAAACAACAGATATATAACAAAACAGTAAAATGCATGGATGCAACAATACAAGCGAGGCAAGGGAGTCCCACTCAACCTCAAACCTAGAAAACAATAGGCAAAAGTGAACAGAATTCACTTTCAACCTAACAGGTTAAACAACAAGCAATACAGTCAGGGAAATTCACACAATACATCAGAAATTAAACAGCAAACAGTCTTCACCAGCAGCAGCTCTGTACCAACATCTGTCTTCAAGTCATCATCAACTATCTCCTAGCTTCAAGCAAGCCTCAGTCTTCATCTTCACAGCCTTCAAGCAAGGTCTTTGTCTTCATCTTCAATGGCTTTTCTTCAAGTCTCAATCTCCAAGATGAATATCAGTCAACAAGAATGAACTGGGATGTTAAGCAATTAGTTGACCACCAAAGGTGGCAAACAGACTGCTAACAACACATAGAATATTTCTCTCAAGAGTTCTATCTCTTATACACTATCACTAAGCCTTCCAAAGGAAGGGAGTGAATGTCTTAGAGAGACTCTGCATCATAGAGAAGGATGGAGGTGACCAAGACCTTCCATGTTTATGAACCAAGTTTGCTACTCTAGAGCTCTGCCTAACTCCTAAATCCTATGGCCTTCAACAGCTGCCAGCAAGATGCTCTTCATCAACTCTAGAGGTTGGTCCTCATTCTTTGATCTCCAAATGAGCTTCATCAGCACAGTCTTCAGCTCAAACCCCAAGCCCCAAATAAACCCAATACCCCACACAGACAAATAATAACCCTAAAGAGGGCACACCACACAGTCAATCAAATACAAGCAATATACTAATAGTAATAGGGGAAACCTAATATTTTCTAAGGGATCTATTATCTACCCATAACCCCTATAGTCCCATACTCCAAAGATTCAAACTACAATCCCTAAAGGAATTGATTCATCTCACCTATGTTATCTCCTAAACCCTAGTTTTGGTCACTCTAATCTCACCTAAACAAATCACCTAAAATTAAGTACTAAAATTATGAACTAAATTTTATATACATGCTAAGGTTCTATGCTAATCAACCTAAAAATAATGGATCAAAAATGTTAAAGCATCTAATCAAACTAAAATCAACAAATTTATGTATCAAACTAAACATTATTTACACCTATTTAAAAGAAAAATATACTAAAAATATGAAAATAAAATTAAATGCTAATTTTTTTGTATGATAAATTTCTTAACAGAATTATGAACAATATGCAAAAACAACCAATTAAAAATAAGCATTTTTCAATTATTTATGAATTTTCAAAGAATTAAAAAAATGAAAGAAAATAATATGGATTAAATTGGGAATGGGGTGCAGAAAGCATTTAAAATCAGTTAAAATAATAGGATGGGCCCAAACTGGGGGGTGCGCCTAGCAATGCGCGTCTGGGCCCAGTTGGTTTCAGAAAAAACAAAAAAAGGAAATAAAGTGAAACGGTGCATTTAGTAAGAAATACAGTTAAAATCATGATTGGGCCTGCGTTTGGGGGTGGCATTAGCAAGTGGAATCAAAGCCCAGTCTGAGAGAATTAATAAAACGGTGCGTTTGGCTGAGTAATCTCCCTCCAAGTTTCATTTTAAATCGTGGCCATTGGATTAAAGTCTGAGTCCAAGTCAACACGG
This sequence comes from Lathyrus sativus, assembly GCA_963859935.3. Classification (NCBI taxonomy): domain Eukaryota; kingdom Viridiplantae; phylum Streptophyta; class Magnoliopsida; order Fabales; family Fabaceae; genus Lathyrus; species Lathyrus sativus. The sequence continues at coordinate 665,215,713 of OZ012737.1, read as the reverse complement.
TCATCCAACGGTCCAGGGTTCGTCTTCAACCTTGGAACCCTAGGGTTTCAGAAAAACCCTACCATGCACGAATTTTCCACTTCTCTGTTCTCCCTTGATTCTCCATGAATTCACACGATGTAAAGAGCAAAGTTGATCCATTCTCTTCCCTCTATACAGCCATGGCAATGGATTCCTCTAAAACTCAACTAACAATCAAACCCGATAGGTAGAACAACTCGGTTCCACCATTATGCACTGTCATCAACCATGAGAATTCCTCCCAATCTTTACCCTAACATGATCTACACCTCATGCTGATCAAATTAAGCTATAAACCTAAGATTATAGTGCCATATTCCATGAGCTCTAAACCCTAACAGATTTGGTGCACCATTAACAACCTCCATGAAACCTTCTCAAACTCACCAGGATTAATCATCTAACCTATCCTAACAATTCTAGCCTAACAAATCTCTATGATTCTAACTAAATCGAGCAATTCGAATGAGAAAACCAACCTGGTGTGATGATGAAAACAGATGCTGAATTCTTCAAATCCAATGCTTGCAATGATCTGGATTGGATCAGTGAACTTGATGCTGAGTTCTGTATGCAAAAGTTCTTGTTCAAGCCTCTTGAATCTTGCAATCACAAAGTTCTTGCTCTTGGGATGATGAAATTGAACAGCACGAGTTCTTCTTCAATTCAACCAAATTCTGATGGAATTGTGATCTATGAAAGATGTTGATGATGATCAAATCAAGAAATTTGGAATTTGAGGGAGATTTGATGAAGTTTGAGATGCTTTTGCAAAAATGAAAGATTGAAGTGTAACTTGGTATTATGAACACAATGAATCACCAACCAATGCATGAAGCTATTCAATTCAATATATAGATGAGAATAGAAAGCCCTAGAACTTTGTAGAATCTTCTCATGCACACTTTCCCTTGGATTTTGATTATGTAACTTCCTTTATAAGTAACCAAGTATAACTCCCAAAGTTTGAACCAAACTCAAAAATCTACTTTAGCCAATGTTCTTAAAACATTTTTTCCATTCAAAATGACCTATAATTTCACCTCATTTGGCCAAATTATGAAAAATCTCACTTTTAGGTCATTTTTTATTCATTAAATTCACCAAATTTGAAACCTTGAGCTATGAGCCTTTCCAATCTTTCATGGTCACTTTTATAGACTCAAATGTCATTTGGAGCAAGTTTGATGTTGTGAAGTTTTTCATTTGAAGCTTCCTTGTATGAGTTTTGGGCATAGGCTTGAAATGACCTGTAATTCTCAAATGATCAAAATACCCTTTGCTTGCCAAGACCATAAGTAGAGTTCCACAAATCAGATGAAGGCATACCATACCTATCTAGAAATCTAAGACAATTAGGAACAATTCTTATGTTGACCAGAAATCCATTTGAAATCTCCTTGAAGGGGAAAAGTTGCTTGGAAGACAAGTAACTTTCACAGATAAAAGTTCAGATACCCCAAATGACCTGTAACTTGTAAGGACCATAACTTGAGTTCCATAAATCTCCTTGATGTCTTCCACCACTCAAATTAAAGGTATTGAGATCCTCTACAAGTTTCATGTTGGCCAAGGAGCCATTTGAAGCTTGAATTTTGACTTATCTTGCTTGGAAATTTGACCTAAATTAGGGGATTTTACACAGAAACCCTAATTTAGAAACTCCTCTTCTCCTTGATTTCTCTTGATTTCTTCTTGGCACAACACCATATCCTTATCCACATGTCAAATGATGAACCCCACATCTCTCAAATAGACCTTAATTCCTTTCAATCAATCAATTGACCTAGGGTTGACCCAGGGTTGACCCAAATGAAACCCTAGTTGACTGTCTTCAACTGCAGCTCTTATGATCATATCAATGACTTATCTCCCTTTCAAAATGACTCTCCATGTCCTCTATGATGTCCATATACTCTCCATGACCTCAATTCACAGCTCACAACTTCTTTGATGATCTTCAAATGCCCTCAGATAGGAGATAGATCCACTGCTTGGTCCAATGACCTCTCTGGGTTTCAATTTCTTTCTGATGACTTGAATATGATTGAATTTGAATAACAACCTCTTGATAGGCTCATAGAGATGAGAGTAGTACTTGGCCCCTTGTTGAATGACTTGCTATGCTATGTTATGCAGATGATTAGACTATGTACATGACTCTATATGCAAATGCTAATGTAATTGAAACATAAACCAAGTGAATTAGGTTGGGAAAATTTTAGGGTGCAACACTAATCAAGAAGAATAATGATGTGCTTAAGTTGTTCACAAAGTTTAAATCTATGGTTGAGAGACAAATTGATCTAAAGCTTAAGACCCTGAGGACTTATGGTGGTGGAGAGTATGTTTCCAATGATTTTGTAGTTTTATGTGAGAAAGAAGGATTCATGCATGAGGTGGCGTCACCTTACACTCCACAACAAAATGGAACTGCTGAGAGGAAGAGTAAAACCATCATGAACATGGTGAGGAGTATTATAAGAGGCAAGCACTTATCTAATAAGTTATGGGGGGACTGTGTCGACTACAACATTCATCCTGAACAAATGTCAGATTAAGAAGCTAGAAGGAATCACACTAGAAGAATGTTGGTCCAGTGTCAAGCCTAGCTTGAGTCATTAACAAATGGTATATGTGTTAGATGAATGAGAAATGTGCATTCTTGAATGGCCCCTTAGACAAAGAAGTTTATTTTACTCAACCGGTCGAGTTTGTTAAACAAGGCCAAGAAAGCAAGGTATATAGGCTCCATAAAGCCTTGTATGGACTCAAGCAAGCTCCAAGAGCTTGGAATAAAAAGATAGATGGGTTTATAAGTGATAAAGAATTTGTAAAGTGCACAGCTAGCTATGAAGTATATGTCAGGAGAAGTGGGAGTGAACTTCTTATACTATGTCTTCATGTCGATGACTTATTGATAACAAGTAGTCGCACATAGGAGATTGAAGATTTCAAAGGTGATCTAAGGAAGGAGTTTGAAATACCTTATCTGGGCAACATTTCACACTTCCTTGGTATAGAATTCTATAAGATTAGTAGATCGCTAATGATGCATCAAAGAAGATATGCTAGTGAGATACTCAAAATGTTTGATATGGAGGATTGTAATGCAACTTCAACACCTACTAAGCCAAGACTACAACTGATGAAGGGCTCATATGAAGATGATGTTGATTCAAATCAGTATAGAAGACTCATTAGATTATTAAGATACCTTTGTTACATATGACTTGATCTAGCATATAATGTAGGTATGGTGAATATATTCATACAGAAGTCAAAGGTATCACATCTAGCAACCACAAAGAGGATACTAAGCTATCTTAGAGGAACTCTCAATTATGGTATTTTCTTTCTTACAATCTTAAGGAAAATAATGCAAACTAGTGGATCACACTGACTCAAGTTAGTGTGGTGATGCCGAGGATAGAAAATTCCAAGCTGGTTATGTGCTTATGTTATATGGTGCACCAATTGCTTGGAGTTCAAGAAAGGAACCAGTAGTAACACTCTCATCATGTGAGGCTGAGTACATATTTGCTGCTCTTTGTGTATGTCAATCAACATGGATGGTTGTTCGAACTGCAATAAAACGGTAAGTGTCGCGATGAAATTTGGATACCAAGCTATTGATGAGCTTGAATCTAAATTCATTACAACCGGTCTTTAATTTGTCCAAAGGAAGGGAAAAAGATCGAATTACCCACAATGTAAATGCAAATGCAAATGCAAAAGCTAGAGAGTTATAGGTTCGGGGGTTGGTTAAACTTAGGGAAGGTGCTAGCATCCTAAGTTTTTGTAGTACTCTACAGGAACCTCTTGTTTTATGTTGTTTATTGCTAAGGGTTATCTGCTTAAGGATAAAAGACCTAATGGTTTATTTCTAGGTATACTCGCCAAGACGTTGCATCATGTGCCTACATATCCTGACGAGAACGGAATCAGAGTAATTGTAGTTCCCAGAAAGGGTTTAAGGAGTTCTTTGACTGTGGTCAAAGTTCCTATGGGATAAGGTAGTTGATTGAATGGTTTTAGGAGAAAAGATGAGTTGTCATTTTAAGGGATATTACTTAATTTAACCGCCACAACTTCGCAGGAAAATAGTCTTTGCATCGTCTTAAGAGAAGGGCTCAAGCACTCGGATTTATCGACGAGTACGCCAATATCTCTCTTAAGCGGAAAAGTTCCTACATATTGATTGAATTGTTATGGGGTAGAAGTTTTATCTCGCTTAAGATGATTAACATCTTATTCTCTAATATGTTTGAATAATGTTTGATTGAGTTGAAATGTTTATTTTCTATGTTGTAAAAGATAAAAGACAAAGGTCCTCCTTATGGGGTAGGATCTAACTTAAGAGATCAACTTGAATAGGATCAAGGATCAAATGGGGATTATGATGCAAATGAGATGCATACGCAAAAATGTTAATTTATGCACAGATTCTTCCTTTGGACGTTATGCAATGCGATAAAATAAATAGATTACAGATAAAATAAAGACAGATAAATAAATCCATACACAGATGCATGAAAGCGCTAAGACAAGTGTGTGAATTATGCATATGTTAATGGAATCGGAGCGGAGACGTAAGGAACCGTGCGCGCGTTGATTACTTAATGGGTAAGATTGATTTTAAGGGTAATGCTGATTTTAAGGGTAATGCGCGCGTTGATTAATTATGCATATGAAAATGTTTTTCTCTTTATAAATAAAATTGTTTTAGTTATTATAGATGCAAGCTAATAAATTATAGGAAACAAGTTCTCTTATCTAAGTAAAACTAGTTATTATAAAAAGGATTTTTTTTAGTAAGTTATTAAAAAAGGGAATTAGTTAAATAAATAAATTAGGATAAGTAAAAAATGATTATGTGAAATAAATTAAATTAAAAAGATGATTAATTAAATAAATGGGCTAATTAAAAGGCGTAATTAAAATAATTATTAGTTTATTTAAAAAACTGAGTAAAGGATTAATTAATACTTAAATTAAAATTAGGTGTTAAGTGAATGATTATTCTAATTAAATGGCAGATTAAAAGTTAATTGGGTTAGTGGGCGAATTGACTAGGTGCGACACAGGGAGAAGGGTTTATGGTGGAACGAGTGACGTGGATCGTCGGATCTGATCCGTTGGAGATCAGAGGACCGTGTGTGCGAGGGTGCATGGTATGTGCGTGTGTGCATCACGTGTGATTATTTTACATTACAAAATTTACAAGAAATAAGCAAATAACACAAAATGGGGCAAAACCCTTATCCCTTCCCCGAACCCTCTTTGATGCGCCGTCGGTTTTCTTCTTCATCACTTCGCGACCTTCATCGTCGCCTCTCGTCCAACAATTTCTCCGTCTTTTTCTTCGTCTATCCTTAACTCGATCATCTTCTCGCCTTTCTTTCTTCGATCGGTTCCTCCATCTTCTCCTTCAATTTGAAAACCAACCAGAAAGCAACATGCAATGATGATTTGAGAATGGAATTTTTACCCACGAATAGGAGTCGGCGGCGGCTCGTTGACAGTGGCGGGGAAACGGTGATGCAATCCACGATCTCGTTCTCTCCCTCGACCGACAATGATGAGTCTTCGCGGGTAGTCTGAGCTTCACGACGGTGACGGACTTTCTCGATCAAGCTCTGAGCGTGTATGCTTCCTCTCCTTCGGTGATTTTTTTGATCCTTGATTTGCTGAATGTCGCCCCTTTTATAAGTGAAACCAATGGGCCTCCAATGAGTATTGCTCTTCAACTCTTTCCTTGTTTGTCTGATCTTGTCGAGACAGCTTGGTGAATTTGGGGAACAACTTCAATTCTTTCCTTGTTTGCTTGATTTTGTCTATGACATACTGGCTTCAATTTTGGGAAGTTTGAATCTTCCTATCTTCGTATTAATTTGTAATATTCATCATTTACTTTGTGACTTGATTTCCTTGCTGCGTTGCTAAAATAGGAACTGGTCATGGTGATATTCTGAAGCCGCTAACGCTTCTTTTTCTTCTTCGCAGGGAACACTGTTATGAACTATGCACATTTGAGTTCAGGATGCTGCCTTAATTTATGCCGCTGCTTAGAAGGGTTTGTTGCGGCGATGACGATATTATTTCTGAGCCGAGAGCTGCATCTGCCATTGCTTGTTTCTTTCTGTTGCTTGAGTTATCTCTGGGCTTGGTAGGGAGTTGGTGACGGTCTCCGTTGCTCTTCCGGCAGCTCGAACTCTATGCCCGGTGATGAGTTTCACAGTTCTGAGGGCCTGAACCTCCTTCTACTCTACTCTGAGTTTCAAATGGCTTTTGTTAATGTCTTTAACAGTGCACTTCTGTAAGTGAACAATGGCCGATGTTGCTATTTGTGTCCCGCACTTTCTTGAAGCACGGTGTTACGCCATTACCGAGAGAGGTGCCGGATTGGCAATGATGACTTCGTCTGAGCCTTGAGGGAAATGAAGATGTTGTTGTTGTCTTTGATGTTGTTTGTGCTTTGCATTACGTCAAAAGCTGTTCGAGATTAGTTTCTTTGCTTGTCTAAACTATTGATGTTTGCGAACGCTAGCTTGCAGCTGATGCAATACTTGCCTGCTGTTGCGGAAATGCTTGTGTTACTGATGTGAAGGAATCCTGTTGTGAATTGTGTTGAGATACTTGTTGTGGTTGCTTTTGCTGTTCTACAGATGCTGAAATACTGGCTTGCTATCGTTGCAATGCTGGCTTGCTATTTGCGAGAGCTTGCCTACTGATATGCTTTTGTCGTGGCTACTACCATTGCTTGCAAAAGCTGAAATACTTGTCGCGGTCACTTGCGAAAGTTTACCTGTTGTTTTTTGTAGCTGACGTGTTTTCTCTTCTTCTTGCAGGGAAAGCTATGTTCTGATTTCAGATACTCGCCTTGTCTTGTGCTTGCCGAGAAAGGTTTCGGATCGGCGATGATGACACTACGTCTGAGCTAAGAAGTTTACGGCCTTTGTTGCTTTTGAATGTTCGTTGATGCTTTCGAGTTGGTAGGGAGTTGATGACAAATCCCTTTGTTGTCCTTCCGGCTACTCGAGCTTCTGCCCTATCATGACTTCAAACTAAGGGCTGGAATTAAATCAAAAATTCTCTTAACTCTTAAATCGCGAATTATTCTGTTATGATCGCGCAGGTGCTGCTGTTAACGAAGTGCTTGGACGATGATGAGATTCGAGATCAAACTAGCAGCGAAGGTAATACCCTGTTCATCTTCTGTTTAAACTCATGAACCTTGGTGTTATGGCTGTGATGATAACAATTCTCCCCTAACCATTCTCTTTTGTTTCACGTTTTGAGGATGATGGCAGACTCGTGATTGCGAGCACGATGAAGGTTCCAGCATGATGGAGGGTGCCATACATCTGAAGCAATATTTGAATGGTTAAATTCAATTAAAGTACTTATATACGGCCTTCTTGCAGGTAGGATGGTAACGAAACCTGTCCGGCAGCAGTAGTGACAAAGGAGGTTCTTGAAGTTCAAGGCTCTAACAAAAATTGTGACAACTTATTGAATTGCTTAGCTTTAGGTTTACTTTTGTAATCTTGGTGTATAAGTACATTCTGAATTCGAAAAGGCTTGATGTTGTAATTTCCCGAAGTTCCAAATTGTAATGCCTTGTATTGTAATGTCTTGCATGTTTTGCAAATAAATTGAAAGAAACTTTGGAGTTGGTACAGCAAATACTCCAGCTATTGTTTTGTCAAATTGTAATCTCGTATTAACGTGTGCACTAAAATCCAATGGGTAAACCTATAATCTGCAATATGCGTAACTTGCAACAGTTTTGTCATAAAGTTCATGAATATAAAATAAAGCCGCAAGTGGAGCTTGAACTTATTGGCTTGATTTGCTTTGGAAAGATCTTGAGTTAAGGCTCGTTATCCCTTTTGATCTTGTAAATTGAATGGTAAATTGTCCGATGCCATAAGAAAACCATAGGCCGACAAATAAAGAAATTTAAAGCAAAACCGAACTTCAAACCCGAATCTAAGCTATCTCCTCAGGCAAATCTATTTCCAAAATAAGCTTCTCTTGCCCTAATGAAGTAATGACTCAAGAAGAAACAGAGGCCCAAATACAATCATTCTATGTTGAGGTAGTGGTGAAGTATTAACCATGCATCCTAGTATCATGAATCCTAAACCACCTTTTGCTCATAAGAAAACGAATTTGGTTACGACTTTAACGAGATATAGCCAGAAAGTCCATCCAAGCTGTCTTAAAAAATGATTCGGGAGTGGTCCAACGGTGCAGTGATGATTACAGAAATGGAGCCTGTATCAGGATCAACCGTCCATGCTTCGAGATGCTCGTCAATAAGGACGAATACTATTTCTACCTGAAGTTACCACACTTGCACAGACTTGTTAGTAAAACATGCACACATAATAGTAACAAAAGACGTTAGGTAAGAAAAAACAAGGAGGCATGATCTTAAGGTCAAAAATTAAGGGTGTGACAGATGCCCCTATTTAAGTTTCTTCTATCCGGAGATATGGAGATTGAAATCTTCGTCTCGACGAGATAGGAGGGACTTAAATACAAACATTGCACTAATTTTTGGCCCTAAGATGCCACCAAATGCATATGATGTGAAATGATATGATAATGCAAGACAAAGAGTCTTGTGGAGACAGGTGGCCACAGGGGACGAACTAGACACATCACACGAGGAGCACAGGAGCAACGAGTAAAACAGGCTCCACGGGAAAAGAGACACCAAACTGAGGGAATCTCCAAAAGTATAAGAGTATCTCACATACATCACGAACATGGCAAATTTATACAACGGGCGAGAGACTTGTAATCAAAGAATAATATGCTGCCAACAGGTAGAAGTCTAGACAATGGTAATGTTCAAAACGAACTCTCTTGATCAGGACATCATTCAGCTTCTCAATTGAGTATGGTGTTGAAAATAGGGTAAACAAAACCTCCCCACGCCTCATGGTGTGTTTGCCATGAACGAGTCTCATTTTCTTGAAATAACCTCCCCATGCCTCATGGCGTGTTTGCCATGAACGGGTCTCAGTTTCTTGAAATAACCTCCCCACGCCTAATTGTGTGTTTTCCATGAACGGGTCTCATTTTCTTGAAATAACCTCCCCACGCCTCATGGTGTGTTTGCCATGAACGGGTCTCATTTTCTTGAAATAACCTCCCCACGCCTCATGGTGTGTTTGCCATGAACGGGTCTCAGTTTCTTGAAATAACCTCCCCACGCCTAGTGGTGTGTTTGCCATGAACGGGTCTCATTTTCTTGAAATAACCTCCCCATGCCTCATGGTGTGTTTCCCACGAACGGGTCTCAGTTTCTTGAAATAACCTCCCCACGCCTCATGGTGTGTTTGCCATGAACGGGTCTTAGTTTCTTGAAATCACCTCCCCACGCCTCATGGTGTGTTTTCCATGAACGGGTCTCAGTTTCTTGAAATAACCTCCCCATGCCTCATGGTGTGTTTGCCACGAACGGGTCTTAATTTCTACCCAAAATGATGAAAACTCGTGAGAGCATCTTCACAGGGGATTAAAATGTCATCGTAGATTGTAGAACTTTAGCAGCAATCCATAATGTATTGGAGATCATAAAGCTTCACCGGGGATCTTCGAAAGAGATGTAAGCCGGTTGATTTGCAAATATGTCTTCTCAAATAAAGAGATCAATTGTAATAAGTTTCCCCAAATTTCTCGAGAAATATGCCGTTTGACGGAGTTAATCTTGTGTAGTGAACTCACTGGGGAAATATGTTCCCGCGGAGTATCCTTGTTGTAGCTGTAAAAGCATGCATTCTTTGTAGTGTAAATTCTTAAATAAAGAGAAATATTTGTAATGTCTTCGGCACATTTCTCTGACAGATTTCCGAAGGAATTCCATTTTATGAGTTGATACTCTTGATAAACCCACTGGGGATGGACAAACAGTCCTGAAGAGACTTCCATTTGTCGTTTTGAATAAGATCTTGATCAAAACGAGTTGCTCAAATAAAGAGAATACTTACAGTCCAGATGTACATTGTTGATAATGTTGTTGGAGAAGTATGTGTCCTCAAATGGTAATCTTCAGAAAGAAACTCTTGGGTAGTAAAGTGCAAAATAAATGCACGCTTAAACCAGGTTCAAAATTTGGAGATATCCACAACATGATTGTCGGGAACCAAAGTTCAATTCAGGAAATAATCGAAGAGAAACTGTCAAGCAATACCCAACCATCAAGGTATGAACTCGAACGGTATTTAACTAAAGCAACCATCTTCCACGAGGTTCGAACTTCGTGGGGAAATAGAAATATTGTGCTTTTTCTGCCTAGGGCTGACAACTCTACATGAAGGGATAAGACAAACCCAATCACTTGGGGATAACCACAACCAAAGTGACAAAACAAACAAACATAGAGAAAAGAAAAATGCACATGCTATGCCATCTATCTATATGCTATGCGTATGCTAACGAAACAAACAGAGAAGAAAACAAAAATCCCAACCAGAAAGCACTCGAGCCAAGTCTCCACAGATCAGTCACCGCCTGGGGAAATCTTCCACTGTCTTGTACGGGAGGTATGATGAATTTTCGCCTCCGTGGATGAAATAAACGTCCATGAACATCCTTTTGTTATTCATATATCAAATAAAACACAAAGTACTTGAAAAAGATTTTTTAAAATTTATTCTGGAATTTGCCATCATAATGAAATATTTAACACGCCACAAATGGAAAAAAAACCTTATTTGTTAAATGGTAGTCAGCAGAACAGCATGACTCCAATATTACAATGTTGGAAAACAATGAAAAGTGATTACATCGATGGGATAATAACTCGTTTCTTCCTAAGTCGACCGGAACTTCCTAAGTTCTAAGCAAAATACTTCTTGACAGCATCTACATTCACTGGGCGGGTGATCTCTTCTCCGTACATTGTTGCTAACATCAAAGCGCCTCCTGAGAAGACCTTCTTCACCACATACGACCCTTCATAGTTTGGAGCCCATTTTCCTCTGACATCAGTTAGGAAAGACTGAATCTTCTTGAGCACAAGGTCGCCTTCCTTGAATTCACAGGGTCGTACCTTCTTGTCAAATGCTTTCTTCACCCTCTGCTGGTATAACTGCCCATGGCACAAGGCCTTCATTCTCTTTTCTTCAATTAGGTTCAACTGATCATATCTGCTCTGGCAGCATTCAGCTTCTGATAACTTTGTTTCCATCAAAATCCTCATGGAGGGAATCTCGACCTCTATCGGGAGTACAGCTTCCATACCATAGACAAGTGAAAAAGGACTTGCCCCAGTTGATGTGCGTACCGAAGTACGATATCCATGTAGAGCGAACGGGAGCATCTCATGCCAATCTTTGTACGTGACAACCATCTTCTGAATTATCTTCTTGATATTCTTGTTGGCGGCTTCAACGGCCCCATTCATCTTTGGTTTGTAAGGATAAGAATTATGATGCTCAATCTTGAACTCTTCGCACAGTTCCTTCATCATTCTATTGTTCAAATTGGACCCATTATCTGTAATAATCTTGCTCGGCACACCGTATCTGCAGATGAGCTGGTTCTTGATAAATTTGACAACCACATGCCGAGTTACGTTAGCATAAGAAGCTGCTTCGACCCACTTAGTGAAGTAGTCAGTTGCCACTAAGATGAATCGGTGCCCATTAGATGCTTTCAGCTCTATCATTCCAATCATATCAATTCCCCACATGGAGAACAGCCAAGGGGACGAAATAACATTCAATAAAGTTGGAGGCACATGAATCTTATCGGCGTAGATCTGACACTTATGACATTTCCTAGCAAACTTGTAACAATCGGATTGCATCGTGATCCAATAATAGCCAGCTCTTAAGAGCTTCTTGACCATAGCATGTCCATTGGTATGAGTACCAAAGGACCCTTCGTGAATTTCCATCATTAACATGTCTGCTTCCTGCTTGTCAACACATCTCAGCAAGACCATGTCAAAATTTTGTTTGTATAACACATTATTACTCAGGAGAAAATTACTGGCCAATCTTCTCAATGTTCTCTTATCCTTGTTGGAGGCTCCCAAAGGATACTCTTGCGTTCTGAGAAACACTTCAATATCGTGATACCAGGGTTTTCCATCTTCAGTACCTTCAATGGCGAAGACAAAGGCGGGTCTGTCAAGACATCTTACTTCGATCCGAGGACACGCATTCTGAGAGTTCACCACAATCATGGAGGCCAAAGTTGCCAATGCATCTGCCATCCTGTTCTCATCGCGAGGAATATGGTGAAAATCGACCCTGTCAAAGAAAGGTAACAGTATTCTTGCATAATCTCTGTACGAGACCAAATTATCCTGTCGAGTTACCCACTCTCCTGTGATTTGGTAAATGACCACAGTCGAATCTCCGAACACATCCAAGTTCTTAATCCTTAAGTCTACTGCCTCCTCAAGGCCCATAATACATGCTTCATACTCAGATTCATTATTGGTACACTTGAACGCTAGCCTAGAGGTAAACGGAATATGAGACCCATGGGAAGTCACGATAGTCGCGCCTATTCCTCTCCCATGAGCGTTGACAGCTCCATCAAAAATCAGACTCCATTGAGAACCGGGCTCGGGTCCTTCATCTGGCAGAGGTTCTTCACAATCCTTCATTTTCAAATACATAACCTCTTCGTCTGGGAAATCGTCATTCAAAGGTTGATGATCCAAAATAGGCTGATGCGCCAAATGGTTAGCCAAAATACTTCCTCTAATAGCCTTCTGAGTACGGTACTCGATGTCATATTCTGATAACAACATCTTCCACCTTACAATTCTTCCAGTCAATGTGGGCTTCTAAAAGATATACTTGATAGGGTCCATCTTCGAAACTAACCAAGTAGTATGACTCAACATGTACTGTCGCAGACATTTAGCGGCCCATGCTAAAGCACAACAAGTCTTCTCCAGCATAGTGTACTTGGACTCGCAATCGGTAAACTTCTTACTCAAATAATAAGTGACGTGATCTTGTTTTCTTGTTTCATCCTGCTGACCGAGTATACAACCCATCGAGTCTTCTAACACCGTCAAATACATGATCAAAGGTCGCCTTTCCACTGGCGGTATCAGAATAGGCGGTTCAAGCAAATACTCTTTGATACTATCAAAAGCCTTTTGGCAATCCTCGGTCCAAGCATACCCTTGCTCTTTCCTCAAAAGCTTGAAAGTAGGTTTACACGTGGCAGTCATATTAGATATAAACCGGGAGATGTAGTTCAAACGTCCCAAAAATCCTCTGACTTGTTTCTCTGTAGACGGAGCTGGCATTTCCTGAATAGCCTTCACCTTATCAGGATCCACTTCGATACCCCTCTGGCTGACAATGAAACCCAATAATTTCCCTGATCGTACTCCAAACGTGCACTTGTTGGGATTCAGACGGAGCTTGTATTCTCTCAATCGACCAAACAGCTTCAACAAATGCTTGACATGATCATCTTCAGTCTTTGACTGAGCTATCATATCGTCCACATAAACTTCGATCTCTTTGTGCATCATATCATGGAACAAAGTAGTCATAGACCTTTGATATGTTGCCCCGAAATTCTTTAATCTAAACGGAATAACTCTATAGCAAAAGATGCCCTAGGGGTGATGAACAATGTCTTCTCTCTGTCTTCAGGAGCCATTCTGATCTGATTGTACCCTGAAAACCCATCCATAAAAGAGAAGATTTCATATCTCACTGTACTGTCAACCAAAATGTCGATGTGAGGCAATGGAAAATCATCCTTTGGACTGGCCTTGTTTAGATCCCTGTAATCCACACACATACGAACCTTTCCATCCTTCTTCGGCACGGGCACAATGTTGGCTAACCAGAGCGGATACTCGGCAGTGACAAGAAAACCTGCGTCGATCTGTTTCTGTACCTCTTCTTTGATTTTCAGAGCCATATCAGGCCGAGTTCTTCTGAGTTTCTATTTAATTGGAAGGAAATATGGCTTCAACGGTAGACAATGTTCAACTATGGCAGTGTCCAATCCAGGCATATCTTGATATGACCAGGAAAATACATCGATGAACTCTTTGAGCAACTTAATCAACTGCTCCTTCATATCCGGCTTGAGCAGAGCTCCAATTTTCACTTCCCTACGGATTTCTTATGTTCCCAAATTGATTACTTCTACCGGCTCTTGATGAGGTTGGATAGCATTCTCTTCCCTCTCAAGCAGTCTAGAAATCTCTTCTGGAATATCATCTTCTTCGTCTTCAGCCTCAAACACATGAAATTCGAAGTTCGGCGAAGAAGTGGGTCATTATTCCCGAGATGTGATGTGTGTAGCAATCTGCGCATGTGATATTATTTTATTCAGTTTTATAAAGTGGAAAGTGTGTGTACTCGAGATGCTACTTATTATTATTTTCCAACATAGTAATAATAATAAAAGAAAGATAAAATAACACACAAATGGAAACAAAAAATTTATTGATGATAGCAAAATCCGAACAAAGAAATGCCCAACAAGGTCACCTTTGCCTTGGGAAGAGCAAAGGGAATTATTAAAAGTAAGCCCACACAACATATTTTCGCCTTGGGCAGAGCGGAAACTTAAAAAACAAATGTTTACTTTGATATATGAATCACAACAGGGGCTTCAACCACACACCAGTTCTTAACCAAAACTCCTGGAGTCACAAAGTCTGGAACATATTCATCGAAATCTTCTTCAGTAACAGCATAGACTCCAAAACTATAATCAAAGTCATCTGAGACATAACCCGGATCCTCCATATAGGGCTCATAATCTTCAAATGGAACGGAGAGACTCGCTGAACCATCTGATATGTAGCCTTCAGACCCGTCTTCGGACACGACGTTGATATGAAGAGGATGAATGACCCCTCCACTGCGGAACACTTCGTTGATCGGAGGGAACTCTTGACTTCTAGCAGCTTGCTGAACAGAACCGCTGGAAAAACCGAGACCCTCCTTATTCTTGTTCTCTGGCAAAAACAACATCTTGCCCCAACCTGTCTGAGGACCACTGCTCACAACCTGCTGCGTATCCTTAAATGATGACATATGTATTCTGGGTTTTTAAGCACTACCGCCTATAATAGATAAAGCTTGGAATTGCGTACCAACCTCTTTCTCAACTTCAACATACAAAAACAATGACAAATGACTCACCACTAAAGCTCTTTCTCCACAAACTGTAACCGTTTTGCCTTCAAAGGCATACTTCAGTTTCTGATGTAGGGTGGAGGTAACTGCCCCAACTTCATGTATCCACGGCCTCCCTAACAAACAGCTATAGGCGGCGCGAATGTCCATGACTTGAAACGTGATAATAAAGGTCTACAAACCGATGGTCATTGGCAGATCTACCTCACCAAGTACCACTTTTCTAGATCCATCAAAAGCTTTGACGATGACATGACTAGGCCTCATCGGCGATCCCTGATAAGAAAATTTGGATAAAGTGGTTCTAGGCATCACATTCAGAGAGGATCCAATATCAACCAACACACTGGACAAAGAGTCATTCCCACAATTGACAGAAATATGCAAGGCCATATTATGTTTCTTGCCTTCCTATGTGAGGTCTTCCTCATTAAAACCGAGATTGTCGCATGAAGTAATATTGCCGATGATATTATCAAATTTCTCCATTGTAACATCTTGTTCCACATATGCTTGCTCCAATATCTTTTGGAGCGCTTCCCTGTGAGCTTCAGAACTCATTAGTAATTGCAACACATAAATCTTAGACGGGGTTTGCAAAAGCTGGTCCGCAACTTTATATTCACTTCTTTTGATTACTTTCAGCACTTCGTCCCGCTTGGACAAGTTGGATCCCCCAAATTGATCCACAATTGGGTCCTTTGAACTCGACTGCTCCACTGAGATTCCTTTTTCTTTCGAAGGCACTGAAGGGTAAACTCGGCCGCTTCTTGTTACTCTACTGACGTCCGCGATGTTAACAACCGAAGGTAACGTAGGTAAAGGTACCTCCTTTCCATTCTCTAACATCGTGGCGTTATATATGTATGGGATAGCCTTACTAGAAGTGTAAGGGATAGGTCCTGGCACATTGATTACCAAGGGAGTAACTATCGGCTTTCTACTATCATACGTGATTTCAATACGCTCCACTTCTTTGAAGTGAGGCACTATAACACATATTTCTTTAGTCTTTCCATTCAAAACTTCCTGATCGCTTTCTTCCAGGTAACTCTGAATCATGTTTACGGAGGGTGAACCATGCGAAGGCAATGGATTGTCCTGCACATTAGGATTGGAATCCTTAAAGGATAAGATTCCGCACTTAATGAGCCTTTGGACATCTGTTTTCATACCAAAACAACTCTCAATATCATGACCTGGAGCTCCCTGATGGTAAGGGAAAAATCTGTCGGCTTTATAGTAAGGAGGGGGATTCTTGGGAATCTCGGGTGGAGCTCTTGTCTGAATGTGACCCTTTTGGATCAAGGCTGGGAACAAATTAGCATACTTCATAGGGATGGGATCAAAGTTTATCTTCCTGTATACGCGACCCTGATTGTTGAATGGCCGATTCTGTTGAGGCAATTGGGGATTTTGTTATGGTATGGCTGATAGGTTGGAGCGTTGAGTACTGCTGCAACCTAATATGACGGTGAATACCTTTTTCTGAGTCTTCCTTCTTGTACAACATTCACTTCCTTCTCCTTTTTCTTCATAAAACCACTCCCATACTTCTTAGCGCTGCTAGGAGCATTCTCTTCTTTGACCAATCTTCCTTCTCGGACTCCCTCCTCCAAACGCATTCCCATATTCACCATTTCAGTAAAGTCGCTGGGTGCACTTGCTACCATTTTCTCATAAAAGAAAGGACCAAGGGTCTTCAGAAAAATCTTGGTCATTTCCCTTTCCTCCAATGGCGGCGTGACCTACGCGGCTAACTCGCACCAACGTTGAGCATATTCCTTGAAGTTCTCTTTGTCTTTCTGCATTATGGCCCTCAACTGATCTCGGTCAGGAGCCATGTCTACATTATATTTATACTACTTGATGAAGGCCCCACCTAAATCGTTGAAAGTTCGAATCTTTGCACTATCCAACCCCATATACCATTTGAGCGCAGCGCCTGTCAGACTATCCTGGAAGTAATGGATAAGCAATTGATCATTGTAAGTTTGTGCAGATATCTTTCTGGCATACATGATGAGACGACTCTGAGGGCAAGTATTTCCTTTGTACTTCTCAAAATCAGGGACCTTAAACTTTGGTGGAACCTTGACATTCGGAACCAAACATAAGTCAGAAGCACTCTTTCCAAACAAATCCTTTCCACGAAGAGCTTTTAATTCTTTTTGAATCTCAGAAAATTAGTCCTGAAATCCATCCATCCTTTCTTCAAAACCCACAGTTTCGCTCGGAGACCCATGGAAAATTGGCTCATCCAGAATATATGGAGCAGCATTCACATGTGGTGGTGCAGTGGTCATTACGGCAGCAATTGCAGAGACGGCTTGAGTAGTGGTCATGGTAGGGACCTCAGGAACAGGCGGGCGATAGCCAGCAGGAGTGAAATGAAGAGGCATCCCCCACGGGAAACCTGGCGGCATGCTGTAGGTCACTTCAGCAACATCAGGCACTACCGGGATCGGTGCTAACACGACTTCAGAGATAACAGTCCTTGGAACATCCTGATTGTTGAGCGTAGACTGGTTGGACAAGGCTTCAACTAAACCATTTAATCTCTCCAGGCTTTCCTTCAGGATTGCAACTTCATCATATAGCACCTTGTTCTCTTGTTCAAGTTGATCCATCTTTTGGCGTTGGCTGGTGCGAGTATTGTATTGATGATTCAGCTTGTCTATGGAGATGAAGCAAGAGTGAGACCCCGGAATGCAAACGATGCTATGCCGATGCAAAAAGATGCAAATGCAGTATGAAACTTCAAGAAACTCAAAGTGTTTTTTCAGTATTATAACGTTGGATAATTGAAAAATTATTTTATTATTGATATTAGAGAAGCATTACAAAGCAAAGTACTCCTTTAAGAGTTTATTACATTGAAACAAAAGCAAAAGAAAACTCAGAGATCTACTCCTTATGCTCCTTCTGCACATGAAGCTCTTCTACAAGCTGATTGACGCGTTCCTGCAGTTTTGCCTTCTCACTGATGAGTCGATCTACATACTCTTTCCAAGCCACAGTAGTTGGGGGAAGATCATCATTGGTGACAGTTCTTGAAGAGGTACGAGAGGAAAATAAATCCTCCCGCGCCTTTCTTTTCCTCGCGGATTCGACTTCTGGAAGTTTCTGAGATTTCTCTTTCTCTACCTTAAGGATGAAGTACTTATTTCTCCAAGCGGTCTTAAGCTTCTGAGCCTCGTCCAAGGCAGTCTTCAACTGATCTATCTCACTCACATCAAACCAATCAGGATCATGAAAGGTCAATACTATAGGTTCGTGAAAAGGGAAAGGCATCTTGAGGTCAAGAGCCTTCTCTCGCATCCAATGTAGATAGTCTTCAGAGGCAACACAATTAGGGAATCCTAAAGCAGTTGTTCCTCCCACGTTGATGTGATCCCATGCTCGTATTATTCTCGCCTTCAAATATGGGATTTCTCCGTTCTTGAAAAAGACTCCTTCCAACAGATTTTGGTCGGGTACTTCATTCTTGGGGTACCCCAATTGTCTGCGAGCCAGAGCGGGGTTGTAACTGATGCATCCCTTCGTCCCAATAAGAGGTACATTGGAGAAGTCTCCACAACTATTGATCATCTTAACACCTCCATACGCAGGGTCATACCACACAATATCAGAGTGGGTAAGGGCCTTAAATATTTCAGACCAGCAGGGTGCCTCGATCTGCTCCCAAATATATGGATGCCAAGTTAGGCGAGCGATAAACCATGAATACAGCAAGGCGGTACAGTAGACAATATGTCCTCCTCCTTCCGCATTCCGCGAGTGGATTGAATGGCACGTGTCAGCTAACAAGGTAGGAGCTGGGTTCTTGAGGATGAATAGCTTAATTGCATCCATGTCAACAAAATCATCAATCTTCGGGAACCAGAAAATCCCATAGACTAACAAGGCAAAGGTAGCTTCCATTATCGGGACTTCCTTTCTCTCAGTGTGGTAACGGACTTTCCTGATTAAGAAGTCAGCCGGAAACCCAAGGACTCCTTCCTTGGTGGTTAAATGAGCTTGAACATCTGCTAGGCTGAGTTGGGTAGCATCTGCAATTCCTGGTTGCTAGGGGTGTCCTCTAATCCAGTAAACACGGGCCGGGTAGTTACAGGTATCCTCAAAAATTCAGAATACTCTTCTAGAGTTGGCATCAGCTGGTAATCTGGAAAAGTGAAACAATGATACAGCGGATCATAGAACTGAACAAGGGTCTCCAACAACCCATTAATCATCTTGAGCTTGAGGAAATAAAACACTCCTCCATATTCTGACGAGAAAGCGTGACGGTTATCAATAAGATCTGCTAGCTCTCTTAAGCTTTCAATGTTACGACTCTGAAAAGTGTACTTCAATGTTTCTCTTTTGAAATCCATCG
Source organism: Lathyrus sativus (assembly GCA_963859935.3). NCBI lineage: Eukaryota > Viridiplantae > Streptophyta > Magnoliopsida > Fabales > Fabaceae > Lathyrus > Lathyrus sativus. Next base: position 665,196,156 of record OZ012737.1, on the reverse strand, counting down.
TTACAACACCTGTAAAACGGAATTGAGTTTATTGAAGTGAACAAAGAAAAAGAATGCAATGCAAGATGAGTAGGACTTCATGGAATTCCAATATTTATAGACATTATGGTAAAAGAAAACGTTTTATTAATTTTGAAATGGATTACAAATGATTATTCCTCTAAAAGTCCTAAATAAATAGCTAAATAAAAGCTAATGAAAGCCCTAAAGAAGTTTCAAAATCCGCCGCTTGAGCTGTTGTTCCACCTGGACACTCGAGGATAAGCCTGTCCACAGTTAATTTCCAAGGAGTAGATTGGGGTTTGGAGGAAAATAAATCCTGCTAAGCTCTTCTCTTCTTGCAAGGAGGTAGGTCTTCATTCTTCGACTGTAATTGTTCTCGAAGCTCAACATTCTATTTCTGAAGTTCAACATTCTCTGCAACAACCACAAAATACTTGTTTTTCCATGCTCCAGACTCATGTTGTGACTTCCTCAATGCGACCTCTAATTTCTCAGCTTCAGACATGAAGACATAAACGGGTTCTTCTCTTGGAGGTATAGGATCTTGACGAGGGTATAGAATCCTCAGCTTGATTGCTCTATTTCTAACCCATTGAAGATATGGTTCTAGAGACACACAATTAGGCTTCCCCAAACTGTCTCTACCCTTCTTATGCAAATGCCTCCATGCATCCACAATCTTCTCTTGAAGCTCCTTCTTATCCTTGAAGAAAATGCTCTCCACTTGAACACTCTTAGGTGGTTCCTTCAACGGATATCCCAATTGTCGACAAGCTCAAACAGGGCTATAATTGATCCCTCCATCAAAGCCAAGTAAGGGTATGTTAGCAAAATCTCCATAACTATCAATAATTAGAATCCCATCGTACTCACGGCTATACCGATCGATGTATGAGTGAGTCAAAGCCATGATTCTTTCTGACCAGCGTCCACTATTAAGGTTCCAAAAAGAAACATATTTAGGCAAGTGCAAAATAAACCACTTGTATAGTAAGGGCACACAGCAGGTAATCATCCCCCCACCATGAAAGTTTCAGAGATGTACAGAATGGTAGATGTTAGCCAATAAAGTGGGAACCAGGTTTTTCTTCATGAAGATCTTGATGGCGTTGAAGTCAACGAAACCTTCAAAACTTGGAAATAGAAACACTCCATAAACAAGTAGGGCAAAGATTGTTTCAAATGGAACCCTATTCATTTAATCAACATAATATCGAGCTTTCTTGATTAGGAAATCTGTAGTCAGACCGAAAGTCCCACCTTTGGTAACCATGTTTTCCTCGATGTCAGATAATTTTAGGTAGAGGATCTTAGCAACGTCTTGCTCCTTATGGTTTCCTTCTAAGAAAGGGAAATGGGACTCTTCCAAGATAGGTAGACCAACCAAATAAGATTATTCCTCTAGGGTAGGCAATAATTGATAATTCGGGAAAGTAAAACAATAATAAACTGGGTCATAGAATTGTAGCAAGGCAGAAAGGAGTTTATCGTTCACTTCACGACTCAATAAAGGTAGTAACTTCCCATATTTGCTCTTGAATCTTTATTCGTCTTTAATAAAGGCTCCCAACATCCTTAGGTCATCTAATTTGGGACTCTTAAAAGTATATTTCAAAGTATTTCTGCTATTGGAATCTATAGTGTCCTACAATGTTCATAAACAAAGGTAAATTCCATGAAGCCCAATGTAGTATGATGTTATATGGATGCAACAAACACAAGTAAGCACACAAGGACACAAATGTAAACAAACAAGAAGGTCATAGGTTTGTAAAAAACATGGAGCCAAAGGGATATACCCATTCCCAAAGGACGTGGACTAAAGGTTGATTATACCTGCAGAACAAGGTTCTAAGAAAGTTCCCAAAGTCATTAGTCCACCTTTCGGATATCATCAATTTCTCGACTGACTCGGTGGTTAATAATATCCTCAAGAGAACCTCTTTTGAGTGTAGTATCGCGTAGCAACTATTTTGGGACTACTCCCTCACAGTCCTTGCACTACGTCCTAATAAAGGCCAAAGTGGGGTTAAAGGTAACTACGGTCCCCAGTATCATGGACTCCAATAAAAAATAGTAAAAGTTTTCACGACTATACTCGTTCAAGCGAACCATTTTAGAAAGGGTATCCACTGAGCGGTGATTCTCGAGTCAACTTGGTCGGGACTCACTCCCTATAAGCCTCGTCGAATATCTCACCATCCTATCATAATTTCACTCAAGTCCGGGTGTAGGACTTTGTCTCACCACTCAAAGATATCATCCCAAAAAGAAATAAAACAAATATACAAATAAGCAATTAAGCAAATATATCATAAACAAGCATAGTAAACAAGTTAGGGAAACCCACTGAAGAGAGTCCCCGGTGAAGTCGCCATTTCTGTCGCGGTGAAATTTGGATACCAAGCTATTGATGGCTTGAATCTAAATTCATTACAAACGGTCTTTAATTTGTCCAAAGGAAGGGAAAAAGATCGAATTACCCACAATGTAAATGCAAATGCAAAAGCTAGAGAGTTATAGGCTCGGGGGTTGGTTAAACTTAGAGAAGGTGCTAGCATCCTAAGTTTCTGTAGTACTCTACATGAACCTCTTGTTTTATGTTGTTTATTGCTAAGGGTTATCTGCTTAAGGATAAAAGACCTAATGGTTTATTTCTAGGTATACTCGCCAAGACGTCGCATCCTGTGCCTACATATCCTGACGGGAATGGAATCAGAGTAATTGTAGTTCCCCTAAAGGGTTTAAGGAGTTCTTTGACTGTGGTCAAAGTTCCTACGGGATAAGGTAGTTGATTAAATGGTTTTAGGAGAAAAGATGAGTTGTCATTTTAAGGGAGATTACTTAATTTAACCGCCACAACTTCATAGGAAAATAGTCTTTGCATCATCTTAAGAGAAGTGCTCAAGCACTCGGATTTATCGACGAGTACGCCACTATCTCTCTTAAGCGGAAAAGTCCCTACATATTGATTGAATTGTTATGGGGTAGAAGTTTTATCTCGCTTAAGATGATTAACATCTTATTCTCTAATATGTTTGAATAATGTTTGATTGAGTTGAAATGTTTATTTTCTATGTTGTAAAAGATAAAAGACAAAGGTCCTCCTTATGGGGTAGGATCTAACTTAAGAGATCAACTTGAATGGGATCAAGGATCAAATGGGGATTATGATGCAAATGAGATGCATACGCACAAATGTTAAGTTATGTGCAGATTCTTCCTTTGGACGTTATGCAATGCGATAAAATAAATAGATTGCGGATAAAATAAAGGCAGATAAATAAATTCATACACAGACGCATGAAAGCGCTAAGACAAGTGTGTGAATTGTGCATATGTTAATGGAATCGGAGCGGAGATGTAAGGAACCGTGCGCACGTTGATTAATCAATGGGTAAGATTGATTTTAAGGGTAATGCTGAATTAGTTTTATTTTAGTTATTATTAAATAGGCTTAGGTGGGGAATTAATTAAGTTCTAATGAGTGACTTGATGTAAAAGGTTTTTTTTTTCTAAGAGGTTTTATTTTAAAATTAATTTAAATGTGAAAGGGTTTATTTTGTATGAAAGTTGTTATTATATAAGAGGTTAATTTAATTAAGAAAATGTTTTTCTCTTTATAAATAAAATTGTTTTAGTTATTACAGATGCAAGCTAATAAATTATAGGAAACAAGTTCTCTTATCTAAGTAAAAGTAGTTATTATGAAAAAGATTTTTTTAGTAAGTTATTAAAAAAAGGGAATTGGTTAAATAAATAAATTAGGATAAGTAAAAATGATTATGTGAAATAAATTAAATTAAAAAGATGATTAATTAAATAAATGGGCTAATTAAAAGGCTTAATTAAAATAATTATTAGTTTATTTAAAAAACTAATTAAAGGATTAATTAATAGTTAAATTAAAATTAGGTATTACGTGAATGATTATTCTAATTAAATGGCAGATTAAAAGTTAATTGGTTAAGTGGGCGGATTGACTAGGTGTGACACAGGGAGAAGGGTTTATGGTGGAACGCGTGACGTGGATCGCCGGATCTGATCCGTTGGAGACCAGAGGGCCGTGTGTGCGAGGGTGCATGGTACGTGCGTGTGTGCATCGCGTGTGATTATTCTACATTACAAAATTTACAAGAAATAAGCAAATAACGCAAAATGGGGCAAAACCCTTATCCCTTCCCCGAACCCTCTTTGATGCGTCGTCGGTCTTCTTTTTCATCACTTCGCGACCTTCATCGTCGCCTCTCTTCGAACAATTTCTCCATCTTCTTCTTCGTCTATCCTTGAATCGATCATCTTCTCGCCTTTCATTCTTCGATCGGTTCCTCCATCTTCTCCTTCAACCTGAAAACCAACCAGAAAGCAACATGCAATGATGATTTGAGAGTGGAATTTTTACCCACAAATAGGAGTCGGCGGCGGCTCGTTGACGGTGGCGGGGAAACGGTGATGCAATCCACGATCTCGTTCTCTCCCTTAACCGGCGATGATGAGTCTTCGTGGGTAGTCTGAGCTTTGCGGCGATGACGAACCTTCTCGGTCAAACTCTGAGCGTGTATGTTTCCTCTCCTTCGGTGATTTTTCGATCCTTGATTTGCTGAATGTCGCCCCTTTTATAAGTGAAACCAATGGGCCTCCAATGAATATTGCTCTTCAACTCTTTCCTTGTTTGTCTGATCTTGTCGAGACAACTAGGTGAATTTGGGGAACAACTTCAATTCTTTCCTTGTTTGCTTGATTTTGTCGATGACATGCTGGCTTCAATTTTTGGAAGTTTCAATCCTCCTATCTTCGTATTAATTTGTAATATTCATTGTTGACTTTGTGACTTGCTTTCCTTGCTGAGTTGCTAAAATAGGAACTGGTCATGGTGATATTCTGAAGCCGCTAACGCTTCTTTTTCTTCTTTGCAGGGAACACTGTTATGAACTATGCACATTTGAGTTCAGGATGCTGCCTTAATTTATGCCGCTGGTTAGAAGGGTTTGTTATGGTGATGACGACATTATGTCTGAGTCGAGAGTTGCAGCTGCCATTGCTTGTTTCTTTCTGTTGCTTGAGTTATCTCTGGGCTTGGTAGGGAGTTGGTGACGGTCTCCGTTGCTCTTCCGGCAGCTCGAACTCTATGCCCGGTGATGAGTTTCACAGTTCTGAGGGCCTGAACCTCCTTCTACTCTACTCTGAGTTTCAAATGGCTTTCGCTAATGTCTTTAACAGTGCACTTCTGTAAGTGAACAATGGCCGGTGTTGCTATTTTTGTCCCGCACTTTCTTGAAGCACGGTGTTACGCCATTGTCGAGAGAGGTGCCGGATTGGCAATGATGACTTCATCTGAGCCTTGAGGGAAATGAAGATGATGCTGTTGTCTTTGATGTTGTTTGTGCTTTGTATTACGTCGAAAGCTGTTCGAGATTACTTGCTTTGCTTGTCTGAACTGTTGATGTTTGCGAACGCTAGCTTGCAGTTGATGCAATACTTGCCTACTGTTGCGGAAATGCTTGTGTTACTGATGTGAAGGAAACCTGTTGTGAACTGTGTTGAGATACTTGTTGTGGTTGCTTTTGTTATTCTACAAATGCTGAAATACTGGGTTGCTATCGTTGCAATGCTGGCTTGCTATTTCCGAGAGCTTGCCTGCTGATATGCTTTTGTCATGGCTGCTACCGTTGCTTGCAAAAGCTGAAATACTTGTCGCGGTCACTTGCGAAAGTTTGCATGTTGTTGTTTGCAGCTGACGTGTTTTCTCTTCTTCTTGCAGGGAAAGCTATGTTCTGAGTTCAGATATTCGCCTTGTCTTGTGCTTGCCGGGAAAGGTTTCGGACCGGCGATGATTACACTATGTCTGAGCTAAGAAGTTTACGGTCGTTGTTGCTTTCGAATGTTCGTTGATGCTTTCGAGTTGGTAGGGAGTTGACGACAAGTCCCTTTGTTGTCCTTCTGGCTACTCGAGCTTCTGCCCTATGTCCGTTGATGCTTTCGAGTTGGTAGGTATTCCACGGCAGGTAACCGTAAAACGGAGTACGGTGATTCCTTGACCTAATGCTAGGGTAAAGAGAATTTTAGTCCACGGCGGGACGCCTAAGCAAATTAGGGTTTTGAAATGTTCAAAGGTGAGGCTATTGACTCGGCGGTCAAACTGTTAGACCTAATCCTTCAGAAGGGTTTAGTGATAAATAGTGTAATGAAAAATGATTAAGCGGCAGTATGGAAAATATGGGAAAGTGCGAAACAGTAAAAAGAATGCACCGCGACGATATACTCGCATAAATTACAACCCAAAAATGCAATAATAAAACGGAATACAAGCGACGATTTCTCGCGTAATTACAAACCATGAAAAATGCAAGAAATATAACGAAATAAGAGGCGACGATGTCCTCGCATAAAGTTACAACCATATAAAATGAAAATACGGCAAAACGTGAAATTAGTAACCAAGTACAAACAAGAGATATGAAAGTCAGATGATAATTAGCGGGAATGTTACGCATTTTTCTTTTAGCATTTTTAGGTTAGAAAATTAGAATGAAAGTATGAAATGTTAGAAATTAAAAAAAAAATAAAAAGTGTTAGGAAAATAAGTTAATTTTATTTGAACAAAGTGTTAGAAAAATATTATTTTTTTAAAAAAGGTTAGAATTAGAGAAAGATTAATTTTTAAATTTAGAAAAAGTATTTTGAATTTTAATTTTAAAAAGAAGGTGTTTGAATTATAAAAATGTTAGAATTTTAAAATAAAGAAAGTTAGAGTTTAAAAAAAAAGGCTAGAATTTATTTATAAAAAGTTAGAGTTTAATTCAAATTTTAATTTTAATTTTTAAAAAAATTGATGTTAACTTTTAAAAAGATTTTAATCTTAATAAAAAAACATAGAACTTAGTCCTAAAAAAAAGGTTAAATTAGTTTTAAAAGGAAAAATGGTTTTTAGATTTAGAATATGGTTTAATTAAAAATGGTTTCATTAAAAAATGTGCTTTGATTAAAAATAGTTTTAATTTTAATTGTTTTAGTTACAAAATGATTTTATTAATTTAATTTACCTAGACTGTAAGAATTAAAAAATGGTTTGACCAATGCAAATTATACTAACTTACAAAAGTTATAGAAATAATAAAAAATATTATAACATGAAAAAAGAAAAACGAAATGTTGTAAAAGGGGGAAATTGGTGTTTGGTTGAGACGTTTAGGTTTTTTCATGGAAACCCATTTCCTTCTTCTTCTTCTTTGCGGCGCCGCGCGGCCATGGCTGTACAATCAGAGCTTTTGAGATTTCCACTTCTTCTCACTTGCATGGCTTCTTCTTCTTACATGTGAATCTGCGAAAGAGACAACAACAAAAAAACCACACAAAATTTGGAAAAGTCACCCTCGGATGGCCTTACGACTTCGTTGCCGGTGACGTGGTAGCTAACAGCGGGTGCGCGGTGGCAATGATGACGAGACAGAGCTTCCCGTTTCTCTGAGCTTCTCAGCTCGCGGCGGCCGTGGGTCGATGTTGAGTTCAGAGGTGACGATGATGTTCGTTCTTCGAAATTCTTTCGATCTAATGAACCCCGATGATGGCAATTGAGGAGGTTTTTTCTTCTTCTTGCTCGCGCTGCCTTTTATCGTTCTTCTGGGGATTTTTGTTACTCTCGTGATGATGAACCTGATGGTGGCTTCTCGTTTTTTCCGATGATGAACTCTGAGGATTTTCTGAATCTAGGTTTGCGTCGTCCCCCCTTTAATATGATGAACTCTTAGCTCTTATATGCTTTGATTTTCGTGGGCTGGATCTGATTTAGGGTGCGAAAATGATGCGTTGTTTATGCTGAGTATTAGGAACTATTGGTGCTTGATTTTGCGAATTTCACGCGCATACTGGATTTGTTGCATTTTTGTGGGTTGTTTGATCCAACTGGGCTTAGAAATTTTTGGGAAATTTGTTTAGGCTCTGTTTGGCAAAACCAATTTTCCTGAAATAAGTGCTTTTTCCCAAAATCACTTCTCAAAATCACATTTCCCTCTTTTTCTCTCTCCTGGCTGGATTTAGAACAGATACTACCGGTCTTTTGCCGAGGTCGGGAAAATAAGTCGGGTGTGCGGTGACATTTACTTGTTACCTCTCCCGATGTACTCGATGATGACAATTAACTGAGGGTATCGGGTCGGGAAAAAACCCAATTTTAATTAACTCTATTATTTTCAACTGTGGTTGATTTGTCTTTGCAGGTTCGGAGGAATAAAATCGAGGAATCGGTCGCGAAGGCACTTTCAGGACATTAGGAATTTTAGAACTCTTAGGAATTAACAATTTATCTTGTAATTATAATTCTTTTTGTAATATTGTAATAATATAGAATTTAATTGAATAAATTCAAATTACTTTCCAATCACATTTCTCCATTACAATCTCCGATAAAACTCCCCAATAAAAAATTACCCAATTAATTCATCTGCTTCAGTTGTCCAACTAAATCCACCCGATATTAACGGTGAATAGGGCTTTGAACGGATAAGCAGAGAAATTCAATTAAAAGGCCAAACGGACTGTCCTCCGCATTGAAAACTCAAATCATATCTCGAACGACGTAACTCGGTAACCTGAACCAGCTCGACTAATAATTATGATTAAACCAACAGATATTCATTTTGTGAATTCAAACTTGCACCGAAACTCCACTGTTTATCTAAAATCGACCGTTGACCAGGAAGAAGCAGAAAAATGTATGTCTGCCAGAATAAATTCTTCGAAGCAAATCCTCGCACCGATTTAACCCGAATCCACTGATATCTCAACCCATAAAGTTCCATATGGTTTAGGAATCAAACAACATTTCTGAAATCCCATCGACGACTGAATCTCGGCTCTTGAATAAAATATGTTGTGTCACGACAGATCTGACGTCAAACTACCGTAAAATTCAGCTCATCCTCAAATAAATCACTAGACTCGGAGATGGAAACTCTAATCACTTGTGGAACCCCTGATGACGACTTGGCTTCATGAATTGTCATCAGGCTGCAAACTAATGACCGTTTTTCCCTTCACCTATTGAACTGCACCCAATGTGATTTTTCCTGCAAAACCAACGGACTGAGCAAAATGGTTAGTGGTTAGTTACAATGCAATGCAAAATAAGATGAAATGTGAAATGGAACGACTAATCTAAGGGTAAAATTTGGGGTATTACAGTTGTCTCTATTTAAATAACTTTCCTGGATGATTTGAGCGACGAAGGCTCGAGCAATCATGGTGAAAGGGATTTAAATACAGATAACCGAAAATTTTGCCCTTACATGTAGTGAGATGCAACACTATGGACAACGAGCTATATAGCTAGCAATGTTATGAATCTAATATGATGCATATGCTGGAAAAATAAATGCAAGGACGCAGACGACACGAAGACATGAGGGACAGACGCGACAAACAAACCAAACTGGGGAATACGACGCACTAGGGAAACAACACGACACTGAGGAATCTAAAATGATGGCCAACTGGTGTGAGGACGACCAATTATCACTTTAGAAATAAACGGTAAGAAAAAGGGTCCTCAATGGAGATGGCACCAGTGAGACGGCCTCCACTAGGGAATGTCTAAGAGTAATTGTTCAACAGGTCCAGGCGTGACTGGCTGATACTCTAAGATAAAAGGTAAAATTGGATCCGCACAGCTGTAGGATCAAGTAAATAGAATGATGGAGCATTGAGCAAAGAATAACATCCAAGCTTCTAGAAACTCTCCTCGTGACGAGATCGAACAGAATTTTCGGGATTCCGTAGAAAATATACAGGGTAAGACCGACTGTACGCCAAAATAAATGGACTTTAATGGGAAATTCCCTGATAAGTTTTCTCGAGAGAGAACTATCACTTATCGTTGGAAGGGACTTATATGCCAAAATGAATAAGCTCTCAAATAAAGAGATTGTTGCTTATCTGGGTATAATATATGAATAGATTGATAAGCTCCACTGGAGAGACTATCGCTCATCTGATAAAAATAAGCTTCCATGAGCGAAACATGATTTGGCTTCTTCTTTTACTAAAGGATAAAATAAACTTTTCACATTTCAAGTCTGTGCTCCCTGAATATGATTCAGTTTCTTCTTTTACTAAAGGATAAAATAAATTTCTTCATACTTCAAGTCTGTGCTCCCTGAATATGATTCAGTTTCTTCTTTTACTAAAGGATAAAATAAACTTCTTCATACTTCAAGGTCGATGCTCCCTTGAATACGATTCAATTTCTTCTTTTACTAAAGGATAAAATGAACTTCTTCATACTTCAAGATCTGTGCTCTCCTGAACATGATTCAGTTCCTTCTTTTACTAAAGGATAAAATAAGATTTTTCATACTTCAAGGTTGGTGCTCCCCTAAACATGATTCGGTTTCTTCTTTTACTAAAGGATAAAATAAACTTCTTCATACTTCAAGGTCGGTGCTCCCCTGAATATGATTCAGTTTCTTCTTTTACTAAAGGATAAAATAAACTTCTTCATACTTCAAGGTCGGTGCTCCCCTGAATATGATTCAGTTCCTTCTTTTACTAAAGGATAAAATAAACTTTTTCATACTTCAAGGTCGGTGCTCCCCTAAATACGATTCAGTTTCTTCTTTTACTAAAGGATAAAATGAACTTCTTCATACTTCAAGATCTGTGCTCTCCTAAATATGATTCAGTTCAAACCTCCCCGCACTTCAAGATGAAAAGGAAATGGAAACCAGCTTCTCGATGGAGATGGCCACTTGCTTCTCCTCATGATGAATATAGGATAAGCTTCCCAGGCGAGAAATACCGCTTATTTGCAAGAGTAGCAAGGATAAGCTTCTCGGATGAGCATTTCTTGTAGAGGTGGTAAAGTGTAACGTAAATTATAATGAAGGTTGTAATGAAATGATAAGCTTTTTGTACGAGAACTGTCGCTGGTTAATTGTAAAGTGTAACGTAAGACTGTAAAGTGATATAATGATAGGCTTCTCGAGTGAGAACTGTCGCATACCGCTTTTGAAAGATGTAAAGATAGGCTTCTCAGGCGAGAACTGTCGCGTATCGACATTGAAAAATGTAATACTAGAGTGTTATGAGGATAAGCTTCTCGGCTGAGAACTGTTGCTTGTCTGCTGTGCAATGTAGTGGTAAGCTTCTCAGGCGAGAACTGTTGCTTGTCTGCAAAGGACTGTAAAGGCTTTTCTTGAAAGATAGTGCAAAATAAATGCACATCCAGGTATGTTCGGTGACCGACAGGACCGAATTTTGATCTAGAATTGGGCTAGAAAGAACTGTCAAATAAGACTCCATCGAGGAAATGAACTCGAATGGGGATTATCTTATCCTGGCGCAGAAAGATAATAGAAATAACCATCGTCCACGAGGTTCGAGCTCTGTGGGGGAAACTGGAAAAGAGTAGGTATTTTATGCTTAGGGCTGACGATCTACTTGGAGAGAGCGGACAAACCCAGTTACTCGGCGGTATAGACAAAGGACGACAAGGATAGAAAACATGCAGATGTTAATGCGTGTATTAATGTGTATGTAAATGAAAATGTAATGAGCATGCAATGTTTAGGCTCATGCACATGCTGACAAAACAGATGAGAGGAGGAAACATGAGATGAAATAAACATCTCGACGGGGGTACCCAGCGACCTCTGCAACGGTACCTCTATCCAGGACTAGGAAGAGTTGATGGTAGAACCAAATCTGGCTCCAAAGTCCTAACTTCTCTAGGGAGAACAATCCACTTGGGGATACAATATCATGACTTCCATATGGGGATACGACACGACATCACCGAAGAGTATGATGTCATAACTTTATTGGAGGGATTGCTATCATGAATCATAAACATTTGAAGAAAATCTTAGGATCAGAGATTTTCGGAGATAAAATAAATATCTGCTTCGTGGGGGAAGATGTGGAGCTAGGCAGCTTCGTGGAGAAAGGTGTAGCGACTTCCTGGGAATAATACATCAGCTTCCTGGGAGAAAGGTACATCCAACTTCCCTGGGGATAAACTATATCAGACTTCCCTAAGGAGAGTTCCTCAGACTTGCTGGGGATAATTCACCAAACATTCCTGAGGAAAGTATCTCTACTTCTTGGGGAGAACAACGATCTCCTGGGGAGTATATTCCTGAGGAAAGTAAGGCAATTTTACTGAGGAACAGATGATCCCACTGGGAGTGGGTCTTCAAGGACACAGAACATATGGAGGATACCGGGGATATCTCTGCAGTCTTGAGAGTCACTGGGGATTTATCAAATGGATCCCAAAAGTGTTGTCAGCTTAAAGTCTCACGGGGGACTGTTTCTGAGTAAAGCATGGCAGGTGCGGAAAATATAATTCCACCTGAGGATGGGTCCTCAGAATAAATGTATCACTTGGAAGACGCTGGTATGATCTATACAGTCTTGAAAATCACTGGAGATTACCGGACTCATCCATAAGTGTTGTTAGCTTAAAGTCTCGCTGGGGACTGCGTCAGCTTAAAGTCTCGCTGGGGACTATGATGAGGCAATGGTTTAGCAGTGTTTCTGCAACGACGAGATTTACTGGGGAATGAAGACCGATGGGAGTAAAATCCATCGGGTGCATGAAGAATGTTGTGACACAAGTAGTTTTGATCTTAATGGAATTTGTAGTAGTTGCCATTTTGAAAAACATGATGCCCCTGATTTATCAGAGAGTCATCTCGAGAGGATTTTACAGAGAACATAGAGTCCAATTGCCCCACTGTTTTCAAACTCTTGGAGAGATTTGTCAGATCTCGACGTAACTGGCACGGATCAACCGTGTTACGATTGAGTCTACAAGAATAGCTCTTAAGTATGCCAGGCTCGCATCGGTAAGTAATTTGGAAACCACCTGCCCCTGTTTAGCAGGATCTTCACGCTCCATTGATTATTTCTATATGTAAATTTCTAAGATATCAAGCAAAATCAACACGCATGAAATGTTAATCCTGAAACTGTTAATGCAACATATATTTGTCTTGAAGTTTTTTTTTTGAAAAAGATATCACCATAACTCGTGACTGAAATCACTAGCTAGGATATGAATTTTAATTTGTGATGCCAACATTAAATTGAGCGTAGCTCGTAGGAGCCAGGAAACATTATCTCGTCGAGTATGCTTTCAAAAGAATTCCTACTTCAATTAGGTCTTTTAAAATTTGTATCGTGGCTTGGTTCACGGTTTAAGAAACAAAGAATAAAGGCTCAAAGTTTGTTTGTACCCACTTGTTCTTCGTGATGTTCTCCGATCCTAATTCAGTTAACCGGATATGAGCACTAATATCTCAATCGGATTTGATATGGCCGAGAACTCATCAAGGTTTTGGACATGGAAGTCACTCACCTATTTCTTTTGGTGTTTGATCACACGACTTTGTTCTTTATTGGGATTCTTTATTGTAACCCCTTGTTTTAGGCTTTTATTCCCTAACTTTTTCCTGGACGACGTCTTTTGAATTTTGACTTTGGAGTCCAGCGGGATGCCCTAATTTTGCCTAAGTCTCCTTCATAGGTTCTAACTTAGCGGGCTTTTTCTTTTCTTTTTTTGAATAAGTCGTGTGACTCTTTTGAAAGGCTTGTGACTGCCCCACTCTTTTAGGTAGTAGAGGAATAGTCATTAACTTCTAACTTCCTAAGATGTTAGGGATAGAATGGAATCTCGAAGGTTCGCTCCTCCTTTTTGAGAGTCTGAGCGCTCGATCGATTTAACTGAAAACTACCCTGCCCCAGGTTAAAGTCAAGGTTTTTTTTTATTGTTTGGAAAAGAAAACTACTACTTCAAGGCTCAAAGGGGTTAAAGAGGGATTATCGTCCTTATATTTCCAGTGTTTGGTGTAACACCCATTTTAATTATTTAGTCATTTTATAATTATTTTAAATATTATACGTTGGTGTGTTCTTTGGTGGGGGTGTATTTGGTGATGTTTGGTGGGTGTCCCTAATGTGGAAGGACTATTGGTGGTATTTTGGTGTGAAATATAATAATATAAAAATAATAGTAACATTGGTGGGGGTGTTATTATTATTATTATTATTATTATTATTATTATTATTATTATTATTATTATTATTATTATTATTATTATTATTATTATTATTATTATTATATTTATTATATTTGTTAATATTATTAATATTATTATTATTTTGGTGAAATGATGATATTATTATTATTATTATTATTATTATTATATTTATTATATTTGTTAATATTATTAATATTATTATTATTTTGGTGAAATAATGATATTATTATTATTATTATTATTATATTTATTATATTTGTTAATATTATTAATATTATTATTATTTTGGTGAAATAATGATATTATTATTATTATTATGTTTATTATATTTGTTAATATTATTAATATTATTATTATTATTTTGGTGAAATAACGATATTATTATTATTATTATTATTATTAGTATTATTAATAATGAGTATTATTATTATTATGATTATTATTATTATTAGTATTATAATATTATTAGTATTAATAATAATATTGTATTATTTTATTAAGTTATTTTATTAATTGGGATTAGATTTAATAAAGAAAATAGAATGTGAAGGGGTGGGGAGAGTGGTACGATACATTTGAGAAATTGAGAAAAAGGGAACGAAGAACGGAAGAGAAAAGGGGAAGGCCAAGAGACCAATTCTAGGAGGATTTCTATCGATCAACCAATTGATAAGGTAAGGGGGGAGAAATTTGATTGGGAATGGTTTATACATGTATAGGGTAGAGGGGATTCCTTAACCTCGTAGGAATTTATCGTTATATAAAGTTTTATATTGGCATGCTATGATTATTGTTGATGTTGGGGGATTGATGAATGCTGATGATGCATTTTGGGGTATATATATATATGGTGATGATAGTAACTGTAATGTTGAGCCATTTTGTTGGATTGTTGATGTTACTGTAGTATTGATCCATTTTGTTGGATTGTTGATGTTACTGTAGTGTTGATAGTAACTAGGAATATAAAGCTGATGAGATTATGTGTTGTTACCGTAGTGTTGGCAATGACCATGATTATAACTTTGGGAAAGTTATATGTTGTTTCCCTATAGTGTCGTTAATGACTATGGTTAGGACCTTGGTGAGATTCAGAGTGACTCTGAAGTGTCGGTAATGTACCGTAATGTCGGTTCTAGAGTAGAAATTATAGGATAATTGGTAAGTATAATATCTATTGGCATGTTTGTGATTGTGGATTGATGTTGATGAATTATTGATTTTGGTGTATAGGCTGAGGTGTTGGTTTAGGGAGGTTCTGAGTAACCTCAGAGACTTTTGGTGAGATGTCTGAATTGGTCTCGTGTGATCCTTCTAGCCTTGTTGTAGTGTGAAAATGATGAGTATGGGATATAACTTGTGTACTTGGTGATAGTACGCGTTTCCCTTAATATTGTTGGTGAGCAATTAGTTAATGTATATGTGTGTAGTGATCAGTAGGATCGTGTATCCCCGAGTGGGGGGGGGGGACGTAGTTATATCCGGTGTGATAGTATGAATTCGTTTACTATCTGATTGATTTATATGGTGTTGGTGTAATATATCTATACATATGCATTGTTGTATGATGATATGATCAGGAGGATCGTGTGCACTTAGCGTGCCAGAATATAATAATTATGCATTGGTGTCTTGCATATCATGGTGTTTTGGTGGGATGAATCATGTCTCAGGAGGAGCGTAAGTGATTCATCCGTACTCCTTTGTGGAGAATGGTGGGGGATAGATCATGTCTCAGGAGGAGCGTAAGTGATCTATCCAGGTTCGATTGAATGAACCAATGAGTCGGTACCGCATGCATGGTGTTGAGTTGCATAATTGCATTATAATATGTTATATTGTAATTTGAACAGTAGGTTCGTTATATGGTGTTGTTGGGGTGAATAATTGATGTGTTGGTGTGTTTTACTGCCTTATTACATGTATTACATTACCATTATATTTTTGATCATGATTTCTCACCCCTTTGCTGTTGTTGTGTCTGTGCTTCTCCGGAAGTACAGATAATCCAGGTACTTAGCTAGCTTGGATTATGGTGTGACAGTCGAGTCTAGGATGCTCTGATACGTAGCACGGGACTTGGGCGCTTTTATTTGTTTTATGAAGAACTTATATTTTATTTTCCTGTGAACGTATCAAACTTTTATTGGGTTTTATATTTAATATTCCGCTGTATTTGGAGAAAAACCTTTTTATAAGAAAACGTTGTTTTCATGTGATATCCCACTTGGGAAATTGGAACTCTGATTTTGTTTATTTATAATGTTTATTAATTTAATTGATTTTGGGAAGTGGGGTGTTACATTTGGGATTTGAAACAATGCCTTACATCATCAGCAGGTTTCCATCGAGAGCATACGACAAGAGATCTGACGTTTTTGGTTCATCATCCTCCTTCCAATTCTCTATCAGAGCAAGAGATCGGGTAAAGTTGGCATTATAGATTATGAAAAATAATTTTTATGAGTGATACGAATGGATTGCTTCAAGACAAACATGCATTGCATTAATTATTCAAAATGGACAAGTTCGTACATGATGATTATGCTTAATCAAAGAAATAAAGTACATATAAATAAACCAAATGAACTGTCTGACGAGTTTATGAAGTCTTCGTATTCAAGACCGGCATGGTAGTAGTGGTTTCCTCTGGCAGGGCCTCACTGGAATGGGGAGTGTGGATACGCTCACTGCGAGTCGTCTTGCTTTCCCCAGCTGTGTCTGCCACTGCTTCATTATCAGTCTTCAAGCCTTCCTTTGGAATAACTTTCCCAGATTCTTGGTTGATCACAGTCACGTCGTCTTAAGGAATACTGAAATGAAATGGTCTAGGCTTCTGAGCAATTACCGGCTTCGGCTGACTCACTGTAGGAGTAACATGATTAGATATGTTGGAAACAGGCTTTGCAGAGCTTGATCTTGGTAAATGGAAAACCCGGATAGGAGTTATGATCTTCGGCTGAGGATCATTAAAACACAAATCTTCTCTTCTAACAAATCTCTGACAATGTACTTGAGAGCATAACAATATTCCAAATTATGGTCGGGTGCACCCTCATGAAATAAACAATGAGCGGCGGCATTGTAATTGGCAGGTGGAGGATTACGAGGTGGACCCAAAGTGCAAGGGGTAATCAGAACTCGTTGCACTAATGAAGGGTACAAATCGGTAAAAGTCATCGGAATCGGCGGACAAGACTTCTACTGTTTCCTATTCAGACCGTTCTGACGAGGTGCTTGCTTCTTAGGTTGTTGATAAGCAGGAGCATTGGACGCTCGTTGACAGTTGAAAGGAGTCTGTACAGGCTGATAACCAGCAAGTTGTTGATAAACCGGAACTTGATAGACCGGAGCCGGTTGCACAGGCTGATATGTAGGAAACTACTGAATGAAGGGAGATGCAACAGTAGCCACATAGGGTTGTTGAGCATAATGAACGGGATAACCTTAAACATAATTAGACTGATGTTGCCATAGTTGATGAGCATCCATTTTACGGTTATACCTGCTCGAGAGACTCCTCAGGCGTGTAGGTCCTTTATGATGGTCGAAGCTGAGAGCTTTGCGCTGCGGAGAACAGTCTTGCAGAACTGGTTGAGCAATAGTAGGACGTAGAAAACTGGGTCGAAGACCATAGGGAGGTACATTCGCCACAGTAACAGCTGGTTGAGAATCTACAACAGTATTGGTAAGCTCAGAGACAACAGTGGGCTGAGTATCCACCTTTGCATTAAGAGCTTGCAGCATCTCCATAATCTTTCCCACACTTCCTCGAAGATCTTCGAGTTCGTTGCTGACACGGTCAATCTCTTGAATTTGTTCTTCCATTCTTTTCCGAGCTTGGGCTCTAGTGTTGTACCGATGCGGAGGACCCAGGGTGACGAAACTGGAAGGCGAGAGAACCAAGAATGAGACACCGGGAGACACATGTAATGCAAAAATATGATGCTAAAATGCAAAATGCAGATGAAATGATCTCATGGAATTCAAATATTTACGAATATCGCGAGATACCGAAGAAACTTTATTTATTATTTTTTTGCAAATGGATTACAAATAAATAGTCTTAAAAGAATCTCTTAACAAAATAGCTAAATAAAAGCTAATAAGACCCTAAGGAAGCTTCGTATTCTGCTCCTTGATCTGCTCTTCTAGCTAGGCCTTTTCGAGGATGAGCCTTATTGAGAGTCGGAGGAAAATAAATCCTCCATTAAAACTAAGCAAAGGTACGTTGGAAAATTCTCCACAACTGTCGGTGATTAATGTCCCATCATACACATGGTAACTCAAAAGTTCCACCTTTGGTGATCATAATGCCCTTGATCTCGGATAACTTCAAATATATGGCTTTAGCAATGTCTTGCTCTTTAGGGTCCTTCTCCAAGAGAGGGAAAGAAGATCCATCCAAAAGGGGTAACCCCACCACTTGAGTATGCTCTTCTAAGGTAGGCAAGAGCTGATACTCGAGGAATGTAAAGTAAAGATAATCTAGATCGTAGAATTGTAGAAAAACGGAAAGAAGTCTTTCGTCCACTTGAAGTTTCACCAAAAATAGCAACTTTCCATATTTGTTTCGGAATCCTTCTTGATCTTGGACTAAAGCTCCTAACTTCCTTAGGTCATCCAACTTAAGACTCTTAAAAGAATATTTCAAAGTATTTTTTGCTACTGTAATCCATGGTATCTTGCAATGTTCATAAATAAAGTTTGAATTCCATGAAATGTAATGCAATGTGATGCTTTATGAATGCAATGCACATATACAAAGTCCTAGGTTAGAGGAATAATGAATGGAGTCAAGGTCTACCCATCCCCATAGGTATGTACTAAGGTTAGTTGTACCTGCAGAACAAGGGTTCTAAAGAAGTGTCCAAAGTCGTCAGTCCATCTTTCGGATATTATGAATTTCCTGACTGACTCGGTGGTTAATAATATTCTCAAGAGAACCTCTTTTGAGTGTAGTATCGTGTAGAAACTATTTTGGGAATACTCCCTCATAGTCCTTGCACTACGTCCTAGATAAGTCCAAAGTGGGGTTGAAGGTAACTACGGTCCCCAATATCACAGGCTCCAATCGAAGATAGTAAGTGTTTTCACAAATACTCGTTCAACAGAACTACCTTTCAAAAGGTCCTCAACTGAGCGGTGATTCTCAAGTCAGCTTGGTCGGGAATCACTCCCTATAAGCCTCGTCGAATATATCACCTCCTATAATAAGCTCACTCAAGTTCGGGTCTAGGACTTATCTCACAACAAAATAGATACCCCAAGCAAGGTACAACAAATATATTATATACAAGCAAGCAAATAATAAGGCGAATAATAAGAAATAAACAAAGTAGGGGTAACCCTTAAAAGTTAGGTTGCTCCCTAGTGAAGTCGCCATTTTCTGTTGCGGTGAGAATAGGATATCAAATTATTAATTAATTTGAATCGCAAATCTTTGATTCACAACTGATCTTTGATTTATCCGAAGGAAAAGGTCAAAAGAAGGAAAACCTAATTTTTGCATCGTAAACAATGCGTGGAGAGATCTAGGTAAGGGGTTGGTTAAGCTTAGGGAAGATATTAGCACCCTAAACTTCTGTAGTTCTCTACAGGAACCTTTTGTTTAAAGTTTACTATTTTGCTTTACTATTTGCTTTAGGGTATATACCGAGCTAAAGGTTAGAAAGTGACTGAAAGACCTAAGGGTTAGTCCTAAGTTTACTCAGCAAGATTCGTATCTTGTGCCTACGTATCATGGGTAGGGGTTGGAATAAGAGTAATCGTAGTTCCCCTCAAAAGGGAGGTTAGAAACTTCTTGACTGTGGTCAAGGTTTCAATGGGGAATAAGCGTTCTTAAGGAAGTGCTTACGTGAAGTGCGGCGACTCCTATTTCTACGTTGTAAAGAGTTGCTTTTGAGAAATGATTAAGCGGCAGTATGGAAAATATGGAAAAGTGCGAAACAGTAAAAAGAATACACCGCGACGATATACTCGCGTAAATTACAACCCAAAAATGCAAGAATAAAACGAAATACAAGCGACGATTGCCTTGCGTAATTACAAACCATGAAAAATGCAAGAAATATAGCGAAATAAGAGGCGACGATGTCCTCGCATAAAGTTACAACCATATAAAATGAAAATACGGCAAAACATGAAATTAGTAACCAAGTACAAACAAGAGATATGAAAGTCAGATGATGATTAGCGGGAATGTTACGCATTTTTATTTTAGCATTTTTAGGTTAGAAAATTAGAATGAAAGTGTGAAATGTTAGAAATTAAAAAAAAATAAAAAGTGTTAGGAAAATAAGTTAATTTTATTTGAACAAAGTGTTAGAAAAATATATTTTTTTAAAAAGGTTAGAATTAGAGAAAGATTAATTTTTAAATTTAGAAAAAGTATTTTAAATTTTAATTTTAAAAAGAAGGTGTTTGGATTATAAAAAAGTTAGAATTTTAAAATAAAGAAAGTTAGAGTTTTAAAAAAAAGGTTAGAATTTATTTATAAAAAGTTAGAGTTTAATTCAAATTTTAATTTTAATTTTAAAAAAAAATTAATGTTAACTTTTAAAAAGATTTTAATCTTAATAAAAAAACATAGAACTTAGTCCTAAAAAAAAGGTTAAATTAGTTTTAAAAGGAAAAAGGGTTTTTAGATTTAGAATATGGTTTAATTAAAAATGGTTTCATTAAAAAATGTGCTTTGATTAAAAATAGTTTTAATTTTAATTGTTTTAGTTAAAAAATGATTTTATTAATTTAATTTACCTAGACTGTAAGAATTAAAAAAATAGTTTAACCAATGCTAATTATACTAACTTACAAAAGTTATAGAAATAATAAAAAATTATTATAACATGAAAAAAGAAAAACGAAATGCTGTGAAAGGGGGAAATTGGTGTTTGGTTGAGACGTTTAGGTTTTTTCTTGGAAACCCATTTCCTTCTTCTTCTTCTTTGCGGCGCCGCGCGGCCATGGATGTACAATTGGAGCTTTTGAGCTTTCCACTTCTTCTCACTTGCATGGCTTCTTCTTCTTACCTGTGAATCTACGAAAGAGACAAAAAAAACCACACAAAATTTGGAAAAGTCACCCTCGGATGGCCTTACGACTTCGTTGCCGGTGACGTGGTAGCTAACAGCGGGTGCGCGGTGGCAATGATGACGAGACAGAGCTTCCCGTTTCTCTGAGCTTCTCAGCTCGCGGCGGCCGTGGGTTGATGTTGAGTTCTGAGTTGACGATGATGTTCGTTCTCCGAACTTCTTTCGATCTGATGAACCCCGATGATGGCAACTGAGGAGGTTTTTTCTTCTTCTTGCTCGCGCTGCCTTTTATCGTTCTTCTAGGGATTTTTGTTACTTTCGTGATGATGAACCTGATGGTGGCTTCTCGTTTTTTCCGATGATGAACTCTGAGGATTTTCTGAATCTAGGTTTGCGTCGTCCCCCCTTTAATATGATGAACTCTTAGCTCTTATATGCTTTGATTTTCGTAGGCTGGATCTGATTTAGGGTGCGAAAATGATGCGTTGTTTATGCTGAGTTTCAGGAACTATTGGTGCTTGATTTTGCGAATTTCACGTGCATACTGTATTTGTTGCATTTTGTGGGTTGTTTGATCCATCTGGGCTTAGAAATTTTTGGGAAATTTGTTTAGGCTCTGTTTGGCAAAACCAATTTTCCTGAAATAAGTGCTTTTTCCCAAAATCACTTCTCAAAATCACATTTTCCTCTTTTTCTCTCTCCTGGCTGGATTTAGAACAGATACTACCGGTCTTGTGCCGAGGTTGGGAAAATAAGTCGGGTGTGCGGTGACATTTACTTGTTACCCCTCCCGATGTACCCGATGGTGACAATTAACTGAGGGTATCGGGTTGGGAAAAAACCCAATTTTAATTAACTCTATTATTTTCAACTGTGGTTGATTTGTCTTTGTAGGTTCGGAGGAATAAAATCGAGGAATTGGTCGCGAAAGCACTTTCAGGACATTAGGAATTTTAGAACTCTTAGGAATTAACAATTTATCTTGTAATTATAATTCTTTTTGTAATATTGTAATAATATAAAATTTAATTAAATAAATTCAAATTATTCCCAATCACATTTCTCCATTACAATCTCCAATGAAAATCTCCGATAAAACTCCCCAATAAAAAATTACCCAATTAATTCATCTGCTTCAATTGTCCAACTAAATCCACCCGATATTAACGGTGAATAGGGCTTTGAATGGATAAGCAGAGAAATTCAATTAAACGGCCAAACTGACTGCCCTCCGCATTGAAAATTCAAATCATATCTCGGACGATGTAACTCGGTAACCTGAACCAGCTCGACTAATAATTATGATTAAACCAGCAAATATTCATTTCTTGAATTCAAACTTGCACTGAAACTCCACTGTTTCTCTAAAATCGACTGTTGACCAGCAGAAGCAGAAAAATGTATGTCTGCCAGAATAACTTCTTCGAAGCAAATCCTCGCACCGATTTAACCTGAATCCATTGATATCTCAACCCATGCAGCTCCATATGGTTTAGGAATCAAACAACATTTCTGAAATCCCATTGACGACTGAATCTCGGCTCTTGAATAAAATATGTTGTGTCACGAGAGATCTGACGTCAAACTACCGTAAAATTAAGCTCATCCTCAAATAAATCACAAGACTCGGAAATGGAAACTCTAATCAGTTGAGGAACCCCTGATGACGACTTGGCTTCATGAATTGTCAGCAAGCTGTAAACTAATGACCTTTTTTCCCTTCACCAATTAAATTGCACCCAGTGTGATTTTTCCTGCAAAACCAACAGACTGAGCAAACTGGTTAGCGGTTAGTTACAATGCAATGCAAAATGAGATGAAATGTGAAATGGAACGACTAATCTAAGGGTAAAATTTGGGGTATTACAAATATCAACTCACAAAACCATGTCAAAACTTTATTCATTGAGAGATGAAAATCTTAGATTAAAGATTTGAAAAATGTATTGTCAAGACCCACAAATAAGAAATCAAGGACAATCAACAATATCAAAACTAGTTCACAATACATAAATTAGATGAAATACATAAGGTATCAAAAGGGAAACAAAACACAACTATCAAGCAGATGAAATAAGAATATAAACAGATGCATATGCAACGCAACAGTACAAGCAAAGGAGACAAGCTCTACCTTAGATGCAAACAGAGATGCACAGAGAAAGCACACAAGCAACGGGAGATAACCCTCAACCTTTAATGCAAACATGACAAGTATGAAAGCAGAGAAACAATCAAGCAAAGGGAGACACACTCAACCTTTAGATGCAGGTATGACCTTAAGGGAAAAAAGAGCCTACACATGCAATTCTATCCTAATGCATCACAACAAACAAGAAATCAACCATGAAGGAGAGAGGGGTAAATAAGACGAGCGACAAGGAAATCATCCCGGGCTACATCAGGTTTAGATGTGTGTTAACACAAGAGTCCATCTAAGGCTCAACCTCTTTATAGAATGCATAGAGTACTTCCTAAGGAAGACCAGACTCTCACAAGAGGGATCCTAAGACAATAGGACAGATGAAAGTGAGAAGGTATGTACAAGGTACTTGAGTCCTCAAGGCTCAAACTTCTCATGGAATGCACAAAGTACTTCCTAATAAAGACCAGGCTCTCACAAGAAGGATCCTGTGTCATAGAACTTGGGGGAGAAAAAGAGCATAGTGTGAACCTAAGGAACCCACCATGTCATTCAATGTCCTTCAGAGGCTCAAATTTCTCATGGAATGCACAGAGTACTTCCTAAGGAAGACCAGGCTCTCACAAGGAAGATCCTGAGATAATAGGACTTGAGAAATAAAAAGAAGGATGATGGGAGACATAGTGAAAACCTAAGGAATTCACCATGTTCTCAACCAAACTCATCATTCCAGGATAGTCCTTAATGGTTCAACTTCTCATGGAATGCACAGAGTACTTCCTAAGGAAGATCAGGCTCTCACAAGAAGGCTCCAAAAATCATAGGACTATGCTTCAGGAGAATCATGAAGAAAGAATATCATTCAAGGCATCCAAGGCACCCTAAAAGCAAGGCTCTAAAGGACATCTATCCTAAGGGATCTATGAACACTATAAAGCATTAAAATTAGCCTACAAAGGCTTCAACCTATGCATTATACTATCAAGAAGGATTGAGGAAACTAAAGTTTTCTAAAGATCACTTTTGAAGCCAAACTATGTGGTACGCTAAGTTAGGGACACCCTAAAAACAGCCATCATGTAAAATCTAATAAAAATAGGAAATCACTCCTAAAAAATCTAAGAAAAATTCTAAGGAATCCTAAATGTGTTAGGATGCTATGGTAAAAGTTTCAAGTCAAAACTCTAAGTTTAAGGATGCAAGCAGAAAGCAAAACCTAGATGTATGCTATGGGAGATGCAAATGAGAAAGGCTCTAAAGATATGCTTCTAACCCTAATCAAATGAAACCTAAAAAATCAAACAAAAATACCTAAGGGTCATCTAAGGTGTCTAGAAACAACACACAAAAAATCAGAGATTAAATCCAAGCATTGATATGGAAACAAAAATCTAGAAGTTAACATGCTATTATTTCTATTTATTGAAAAGCATATAAAAGAAAAATACAGAATTAATTGAAAAAGCAATTAAAATTGCAATTAAAAAATGTGCAAAATTAAAGAACATATTAAACTACACTCATGATTGTTTTCAGGATTTATGGGATTTATTTGCTATTTAAAATGAATTAAAAAGGAAATAGAAAATAAAATGAAATAAGAAAAAAGAAATAAAATGGGAAAAGGCCAGGGGGTGCAAGAAGTAAATATTCACGTTGTAATGTTGTTGGGCCAGCGCAAAGGGGTGGGAAAAGCAAGCTGGGCCCAAGTCCAATACGCCTTTTAGTGAAAATCTGGTGATCACGTGGTTCTAGTCAAAGTAGGCGTACCATACGTCTTAATCCATACCATACGTTCATCTAGTATGCTAATCCAACGCGTGGTACCTTGCCACGTAATAAAAAAAGTCAAAACTCCAAATGAAACTCACTCTCGCGCGTTGGATGAGCTTACTGAGTCAAGCAAGTCTTGAGATCTAACGACCTAGATTCAAACTGGGGGATTGGAGGGGGAACTACACAGCTCGCCGGAGAAGATGGACCTGCGGTGGTTCCGGTTATCTTCTCCGGCCACCAAAAATTTGCAGAGATTCACATCATGCCAAAACTTGGGATTTTCTACACCAAAATGCTCGCCTTGATGCCTATACCACTAATCCGCTATTCTTTTTTACTTTTCTCGCCTAAATCACTCAAAACGCAAGCCAACAAGATTGAAGGTCATGTCAAGAAATGTTGCTAACAACCTTGATACATATCCTAAATCCATCTATGATCTTAGGGGAATGTGAATCTATAAAAATGGCGTGTGTTTGCATCAAGAACAGAGAGGAATTTTGAGAAATAAGTTACCTATTGGAGCACCTCCAATGGGCCTTCAAATGGTGCTGAAACTCGAGGAAAAGCTGCAGAATCCTTCACTGATTCATCCTTGAGCCTCTAGCACTCTTGGTTTGGACTGAAACTCCTTCAATTGCAGAAATCGAATTTCAATTTTCTTGAGCTTTTTTCTAACTGAATTTCTGTTATTTTTCACCAAAAGTTAGTTATGGAAGTTGGGAAATGATGAGGAGATTATATGGAATGGACTCAGAGTGATTAGAAGCCCAATTGAAGCCCATAAGAGTCCAATTCAAAATCCATTTTTTCTCACTTTGAAGCTTTGTGAAACTCATCAAAATAGAGCTATCTAGATTTCTAATTGATCCATACCAGTTACTTATGATGTAAGGAATATGTGTGGATGAGATTGAGGCCTTGGAAATGAATCAAGGGTGGATTTGCATTATGTTGCTTAAAGGTGAAGAAACCATGAATTTGGCATAGCAAATGACTTCAAACTTGATTTCTAATTTTTCCAATCTTCTTAAAACATCATTTGTACTCAAAACAAGCACAAATATGACATGAATTGGTTCCAAAATGAATTGATTTGAATTCTTGATTTTTAAGGGCCTTTAAAGCTTCCTTCATGAAAGTTTCTCCAAGCATTCTCTAATTCAAGCCATGTCAATGGACTCTTGAGGTTTGGTTGATCAAATGATACCATTTTGAGCAACTTTTAAGTTGGAAACATTTTCATTTGAGGTATGCAAAGTGGTGAAATGGACCTATAATGAAAATGACCTGTAATCTTAATTTCCCAAAATACCCTTGGCTTGCAAGCTCCATATCTTGCGTTTTACAAATCCAAATGAGGACTTCTAGTACTTTTTGGAAAGCTAAGACCATGAGGAACAACATTCATGTTGGGGTCAAGAGTAGGAGAGACATCCTTCTAGCTCAAAGTTGCCTTGGAAGTTGGTTAACTTTCAAGTACCAAAATCACATTCATCTGATGACCTGTAACTTGTCAGCTTCATAACTTGAGTTCTAGAAATCCAATGAAGGACTTCTAATACTCAAAAGAAAGATAAAAACATGCTCTACAAGTCTCATGTTTATGTTAAGATGAGATGAAACTTGTATCTTGAGTTTTGTGGTCTTGAAGTTAGGCACTGAAATAGGGGATTTTACAATGTCAAGCTTAGAAACCCTAGCTCAATAACTTCTCACACTCTTGGATATTGATGAATTGATCTTGAAATGATATATTAAGTGTCTCAACACATCTTTCCATGATAATAGTTTCTTGGAATTGAGTCTTAATCTCCTCAAGACTCACAGTTGACTTAGGGTTGACCAGGTGAAAACCCTAGTTGTACCACCTTGGCTGTGGCCTCTTGTACTTTGCATAATGGCTTATCCAAACTCCATAGTGACCATCAATACATTCCACGAGCTCTCCCAATAGATTTTATCCATAACCATGGACTCATAGCCTCCTGATGACTTTCATTGACCTCCAAGATAGGAGATACAACCACATACAGCTCTTTGACTTTTCTGATGGTGATAAGCTCTTGAATGGCTTGAATATAACCTCTTGATTAGGCTTAGGCCTTGATAACCTATTCTTGATGAGCACACCCCCTTGATCCCCTGCAAATGGGCTATGATATGCAAAATGCTAATGCTGTATGAAATGCAATGAAACAAAAGCCAATGAAGAAAAAGGTTGGGCAAATTTTGGGGTGCAACAGCTGCCCCTATTCAAACGACTTGGATCTGACTGGGTGAGAAGCGAACGACTCTCAAACAATCAAGGTAAAAGACGGTTGAATACCAAAGAAACCAGAAATTTGCCAACCTGCAGAAATAAACTACTATACTGATTGGGGAACGGATATCCAGAAAACTGAATCCAGTTGCAACGGCAATAAGCTGACTGCTCATCTGATACAGAACACCTGACCTCGCCGCCAGTCATTTGTGTAACGCCACAGAAACTGAACCCACAGGTCAGATCAACATGCACTTGATCCTTTCACTTTGTCAATAAGAGAAACAATACTCACATCGCCTAAAAGTAGACGGAAAGTCACTGCTGAAAGCTGGATCAACATGCACTTGATCCCTCCATATTGTCTAAGGATAGACAGCAATAAAATCAATACTCACCTTGTCTAATGGTATACGGGAAGTCACCATACATTCACATTGTCTAAGGATAGACATAAAGAAAGCCACCATGCTCACATCATCTGAGGGTGAACATCCAATACTCATGTCGTCTAAAAGTAGACGGAAAAAAGAACTTGTCCAAAGAACCACATCGTCAATAGGAATCGACGGAAAGAAAGATCAAATCACTGATTACATCAACGAACTTCACAACTATTCAACAAACTTCTGAATCCTTGCATCCATAAGAATTGATGAAAAGGAAATATATTCGAAGGGCCACATCGTCAATAGGAATCGACAGAAAGAGAACCATCTTCAAAGAGCCATATTGTCAATAGGAATCAACAACAAGGAAATCAAACATTCTTCAGAGAGCCACGACATCAATAGGAATTGACAGCAAAAAAACCTTCTTAGAACAAAATCTCATCTAATAAACTGAAAGAAAACCATATCCGATAATCACATCGTCTAAGGATAGATGGAGAGTAAACCATATCTGAAGTTCGTCTTGAAATCTCGCATCGTCCAAGGATAGACAGAGAGAAAATAATATCCAAAATCCAAATCATTGAATGCTGAACAAACACAGAAGATCGTATTCATAACTTAAGTCGTCTAAGGATAGACGGTAAGAAGACTTGTTGGGGAGACACATCGCTAATAGAGATTAACGGAAAGAGAATCTGCTCGGAGATACACATCGTTAATGGGGATTAACAGAAAGAAAATTTGTCGACATCAGAGGACTGATGGACAAAGCAACTCTGCTTGGGGATGTCATCATCAGAGGACTGATGGACAAAGCATAACTGACGTATGATCTGAAACCCGAGAGAAAGTAAGCTGATGAGCTGTATGAACAAAGATGTTGGATAAATGCCCTTGTATTGATCGCACGGAGATTCACGTTGCCACGGGAGGCTGATAACAAACTGGCTTATGCTTCATATGCATATGCTTATGTTTGAATTTTTCTATGGTGTAATGCTCCATACGAAATGGAAATTCTACGCATTTGAGGATGAAATGCAAATATGATGCAAATATGATGATATATGCAAAGATGCAAATGCAGGCTCGGGCTGCCGGAGAAAAGCTGTACACAGAATGACCATTCTAGCAAAATAAATGCTGGAAAGGTGAAGCCAACTCCGTTGGGGAATAACAGAAGGTGCCAAGATTTGACTCTCCTGGGGATAGCTTACACGTGCCAATGATGATTGGGCTTTTGTTGGGGAAAAACAGACGAGGTTTTTCTGCGCACCAATGGCAGTTGGATTTTGGAATGATACACCAACACGATTTGGGCTTCCTGACAATCACCAATAGGAATCGGGTTTTTAGGCTAGTCGTGATGGGTCAGGTACGACTGACGCTGGAAAACACCCTGTCTGGATTCAAAGGTTTTGGTTGAAGGGTCGAGGGATAGTAGCACGGCTTCCCGACACTCGTTTTGAACTTGAACGTTAATTAAACTCGCTTGAGTAGCTCTGTTGATACGGAGAGGAACAATTCCTTCAACTTCCATATCTTGCCCCAGCCTGTGGAATCTCTGTGGGGATGTTCCTCGAAAGGAAATCTGCAATCTCAAACCCCGACGGTTTGATAAGAACTGCTTCAGCACTTTGAACCTCGAAGAGGTGCTTCATATTAATTGCCCCATGGACAAGAAATAACTTATGTGCTCTTAGGGTGGCCTGCCCCTGTCTTCCACGACTTTGCCCTTGATTGGCTAATCTGTGGGGAAATACCCTGGTTGTCTTTGAGAGATTCATCAAATCTCGACCTGGCTGCTTCAGATTAACTGACTTCTGGATGGCTGACTCCCATGCTGTGATCATTTGACGTTGCTTGCCCCGGTTCACCGGAATATTCAGGCATTCTGCATTCTATTCTGATCAAACTTTCCATTGTGGAAACTTTCCTACTGTCAAGCGCTTACTCGCTAGTAAAACAAGTTGTTCTGCATAAAAGATGTATCAAATGCAATACATATGACAGTTTTGAAAATCCAGTTCGGTTCATTGGAAAAAATTTGTGACATAAAATGTATGAATCATTCATCAACATGTCAACATTAATACAACGTTGTAAGGGGAATCCTTTCTAGGAGTCAGTTTCGATGCGATCTTTACCGAAGTATGCTTTCGAAACAAACCTATTTCAATTAGGACTTTCTCAGGTTATAACGTGGTCAGGTTCACGGTTTAAGAAAGAAATGATATAGGCTCAAAATTCATTTTAACCCACTCATTCTCCGTGATGTTTTCCAATCCTATATTCAGCTAAATTGACCTTAGCGCTCACCTTTCAAAGGTTGTATGATAGGAGTGATAGTTCGTGAAACCATAAGTTTTTGAAGTGACAGTCACTCGCTTTTCGTCTTTGGGGCCTGGAGCCACACGATTTGTTTGAGGATTTTTCTTTTGTAATCCTTTTCGCTTTTTTGTTTTCTTTCGTTCCCTAATTTTTTCCTGGACTAACTCTTTTGAGTTTCTTCGATTTTGAAGTCCAGCGGGATGCCCTAATTTTTGCCTAAGTCGCTTGTTTTCAAGATTCGACTTAGCGGGCTTTTTCTTTTGATTTTTTTTCTCTCTTTTTTTTGAACAAATCATGTGACACCGGCTTGTCTGACTTATTAAAATACATCGTGACTGTTTCACTCCTTATCGGCAAGGTTTAACCATTGTGGTTTTTTTAGGTACGACCTATATAGGTGTGATTTATCCTCGAACGGGAACACTCCTGTTGTAATTTGAACGCTTGGTCAAATTAACTGACACCTACCCTGCCCCGGGTTAAGATTGAGGGTTTTTCATTTCAGAAAGAAACTCCTACTACTCGGCTCAAAGGGGTTGACAAGGGATTATCTTCCTTATATCTCCGGTGTTTGTGGATTTGAAACAATGCATGTACATCATCAACAGGTTTTTTTATCCAAAAGCATACATTCAGAAGCTTGCTTCTTTTGAAATTTCGTCATCCTCCTCGGATTCCACTTAAACAAGCGTTTGAAATAAATGAATGCAATAGAGTGAACACAAATGGATTAATTCAAAACATGCATATTTATTTCATTATCAATATCAATCGAAAAACAACAAGTTTTACAAACGAAATTTGCATATAGACAGGAAAGAAACTACAAATGCAAAGAAATAACA
This sequence comes from Lathyrus sativus, assembly GCA_963859935.3. Lineage (NCBI taxonomy): Eukaryota > Viridiplantae > Streptophyta > Magnoliopsida > Fabales > Fabaceae > Lathyrus > Lathyrus sativus. The sequence continues at coordinate 665,165,327 of OZ012737.1, read as the reverse complement.
GAATAAAACAAAAATTTCCAGCCTTCAGTAACTGGGCTTTCACGCTGGTTTGCTGCTGAGGGGAGCGACCCATTGAAGTCTTCAGACTTGATCAGACGAGCGGTGAACGACCAACTGTCCTCTCGGAAAGGATATGCACCTTCTATCCATCAACTGTTCGTACCCTGGCTCGAAGGGAAGCATTCTTCCTTTTCGTATTGTAGTGAAGCCTATGCTGAACCTGGTGCTGATAGTCTTGCTGCAAAGGAGCAAGAGGTTGCTGATTCTGAACGCCAGAAACATCTGGAGACGAGGTCTGAACTAGTGAGGGCTCGCTCTGTTCAGGCGCTTTCATTCTTAAGCTTGATCCCGGAACAGGAAAAAATTGCAGGCAAGGTGATTCAGACTTCAAAGACTGCAGGATATACTTCTGATCTTTCTCAGCTTCAGATGAGGTAATGGGAACATCCATCTCTTTTTCATGATAAGGGATGAATTTGCCTGATGCCTTCATGCCGCCCAGCACAAATTCAATTCCTTTCGAATCAATCAAGTCTTGAACCTTATGCTTAAAAGCTTTACAGTTTGCTACGTCGTGCCCCGGTGATCCAGAGTGGAAGTCGCAATGGGCATTCATGTCCCGGCCAGGTGGTAGTTCTTCAGTCAATGGATCCATAAGTCGGGGTTTAACCAGCTGAAGTTGGAGCAAGAGTTGCACCAACTGGGCATAATCCAAAGGAATTGGATCGAGGATTCTGTCAGATAGTTTCGTCTTTTGACCATATCTTCTAGGGTTGTCTAGAGAAACCTGACGTGGCCGCTGACGGGATAAGTCTTGAGCTTCAAGCTGTGCAGCGGGTCTCTATGGCCTATCATGTCTTGGTATAGGTTCTTCAGACACAAGTGGAGCAAGCATGCTAGCTGCAGCTTCGGGCATTTTCTCACATTCTCTTCTGAGTACATTCCTCAACACTTCTGCCATCAAATTCACCTGAGTTTTCAACTGGTTGTTCTCCTCTTTGAGCGCATCCTAATTCAAGCGCAACGCCTGCATCATCAACACGAACTGTCCCATCTGGCTCTGAACGTCCTTCAGCTCTGCTTGTACATGTTCCATAGCTCTGCGGGAATTTCCGAGACTTGTCTGATTGTAGATCCTGCAACAAACTATTTAGCACAGGGAATAAGATCAATGGTTCTGAGGTACCTGTTATGCAAAAATGTCATACATAATGCAAACACATATGTATGCAACAGGGAAATAGCAATAAGGAAAATAGGAAACCCAAGATTCAAGCACAGGGATAAGCCTCACACAAATATGCATCATACAAGAGTAACTAGGTACAAACAGAGTAACCTCAACCAACAAGCCTGGTGATGGTCAACATGCAGTAATGAACAAATGCTACACAGAGAAACAACCCTCAACTGAGTCTTCAGTTTGATACTCTTCTAAACAAATGCTCTCGGTGAATTCCTTCATAACCTAAACTGATACACCCACCTGGCTAGATGAAGGAAGATCATTGATTTGAATGCCCTGAGACGTGATTGAAAACTTGTTGGAATCCAGCAGAGTCTGAACTTGGCTTCTAAGTACCTTACAGTCTTCAGCATGGTACTCACAGCGGGCGTTGACGTCAAAGCCTGGAGGATACGGAGGAATCTCTAGATTAATCTTCTTCGGAACAACCAATCCACCTTCAATCAAATTCGGCAATAATTGACTGTACGATAGCGGTAGCTGAGTAAAATTCCTATGTGGCTTCCTCAGTCTTCGTCTGGCACGCTGACGTGGCTGACGATGATACGACTGCTGACTCTGGAGGGGAACATATATCGGACATACAAACTCAACAGATTGCGGGCTCTGAATACTCGAAGCGTCTGCAAACTGAACTTGAAGCACTGGAGATTCTGGGATATCATCACTTCTTATCTCCCATTCTTCTTGAGAACTGAAAATTGATTCATTTTCATCAACTCGGATAAAAGGAATGTCTCGAATCTTTCCATTCTTGAGTCTGCTCTTGACACGTTCCCCTGCTTTCATTAAGTCAGCAAAGTTCGATATTCCACTGCTGATCAACTTGTCAAAGTAATGGCCTTTCAAAGTACCCAAGAATATGTCAACCAACTCTTTGTCTAGAAGTGGGGGTTGAACACGAGCAGCAAATTCTCTCCACCTTTGCACATACCCTCTGAAGGATTCATTGTTCGCCTAAGATAATTCTTGCAACTGCATGTGATTAGGAGTCATGTTAAGGTTGTAGTTGTACTGCTTTACGAAGGCATTGGCTAAATTTGACCATGATCTGATGCAAATACTTTCCAACTGCATATACCAACCCACTGATGCTCCACTCATACTGTCTTGGAAGCAGTGAATCATAAGTTGATCGTTGTGGACATACGAAGTCATTCTTCTGCAGAACATTATCAAATGTAGCTTCGGACAACTATCCCCTTTGAACTTCTCAAAATTGGGCATTTTAAACTTCGGAGGCGTCACAAGGCCTGGCACTAAGCACATACTCGAAGCATTCATATCGAGAGTATTCTTATTCATCATGGTATCAAGCTTTTCCTCCAACAACTGATATCTTCTCATGAATTCAGCAGCCTGTGGGTTCTCAGCACTAACCTTTGGGACAACCTTCTGAGGATCTGGCACAGGGAAAGTGAAATTCTGATAGTCTGTGTCATGGAGAGAAGATGCATCTCTATCTCTGATAGGGGTCTGCATAGGCTGGGCTTGAGCAACATTATTTATCGGGATCCTCTGATCATTGGCCTCATCTCTAGTCATAGCTGTCATAGCTTCCATGAATTGACTCAACTTGTCCTTTAACAATTCAAACTCTGCCTTGGCAACAACCAAGTTCTGCTCCTCTGAACCCATGATCCTGAAGCTGATTCAAGTCCAGTGCGAATGTCAGGAAATCAACTAAAGAAGCAGGAAAAAGATGGGTGAGCTCCCTGTTCCGGCTGAGGATGAATATGCAAAATGAAATGCAAATGCAATACAAAAATGCAAAATGCTAATGCACACACAAGGGATCAAGATAGCTGCTTGTTGACTGAGAAGAACCAATGTTTTTTCTTGACAAGAACATGGCACTGCTCTGATAGGAACCAACTGATACCAATAATTCTAATTCAAGCTGTAGAGAAAACCGGGTAGTCTGAAGGTAAAGGTTTCCTGCATAACCCTAGTCCCGCTCACAGGTATGGACATATCCATTGATAAAGGTACGACATCCTATGCGTTTCTCACTGTCACAGACTTTCAAGAAATGATGATACATTCACCATTTTTGGTTTGGCATCATCACCCCCTGAAGAGGCCTCACTTAGCTGAGTCACAAGTGATCGGCTCCCAGAGTCGACTATTATCAGATCAAAAATCAATTCCAATTCTAAGGACCAGAAAAGAAATCATCAAAGAGAATCTCGTCTGAGTGTGAATTTCATGGGAACTGGTGTTTTCTAAGCAAACAGGTCCCCACTAATCTCCACTCTAATTCTATGTATGCCCTCAAGCCTGGGTCTGGCTTTTCACTCATCAGAATCAATCCCCTCCCACAACAGCACAATAATGATGATATAATATAATGCTGAAAATAAAATGCGGGAAAGTAAAGCGAAAGTACAACAGGTATGTACAAACCAAAAAAGGTAAACAAACAAGCGCTAGGATTGACTCGCATAGGGGATGGGAAATGGTCCCAGTATAGGGGATGGGAAAAGTCCCTAGCAGCTATATGTCCCCAGCAGAGTCGCCAGCTGTCGCTACCGCGAAAAAGGGGTGCCGACAAAGACAGAAGAGTCGCCACCTATCGTTATTTATCCCATAGGAGGGAAAGGAAACGATCGGGAGAAACCTAGCGAAAAAGGGATAAGATCGGTCATCACAACCAAATCTCTGGGTTCGGGAGTCGGTTACGCAAGGGGAAGGTATTAGCACCCCTCACGTCCGTCGTAATCGACGGGATCCACGCTTGTTGGTTTATCTGAAAGGGTTGTTTATCTATCTACCTATCAAGGCTGGCTCAAAAGAAAAGAAAAGGACAGGATTCGACAGAACAATCGCTGTTCTGGGCCTACGTACTCTCTCGTGCAAAGGGAAAGTCAGAGTCAACGTAGTTCGACTACCTACGACTAAAAGGATGGGGGAAGGTGGCTCACCAATACGTCAGTATTGTGCCTACATACTCTCAACAGATATGAGAGATCAGAGCTTACGTAGTTCGGGATAAAACAGAACACAGGCTCGTTCTAATGTTTTTACCCGAGTAGGGTTAACAAACAGTTCCAGCAGTTTGGTGTATGCAGCTCGCTCGTTGGAGAATTACACGTTACCGTTTGCGGTAGAGCTGAGATTTAACAACACTTTTTTTCTGAAAATGTTTTCCTTGAATTAAAGGAGCCCACAGGGCAAACGAGTTTGAATGTTTGTTTTTAGTCTTTTATGAAAGAAGTGTTTTTTATGAATGTTTGTAATTCATACTGCACTAGAGACTATGACTTAGGAACGAATGCGTTGCACATCGTCCTAAGGACATGTACTAAACACTCTAGGTAATCGAGGAGAATCCCCCCAATCACCACTTCCTAAGTAGCTTAAGGCTCGTAACGTACAATACTCATTAGCCTTTATTATGTGTTTTACTGGTGTTTTGAGATGAGGAAGAGAAAGAACTCTACAGGGGAAACTATCAAGCCCTAATGTTATCATGCAATATGGTCCTAATGTTGAGTTTGAAAGGGAATATATCCTATATGTTGTCATGAATGGATTCATCCTAATGTCTATCATCACTCCTTAAACAAGGAAGTGAGAGCCCTAAGGGAACATGTCAAAGGGAAACAAAACATAACTATCAAGCAGATGAAATAAGAATATAAACAGATGCATATGCAATGCAACAGTACAAGCAAGGGAGACAAGCTCTATCTTAGATGCAAACATGGGATGCAAACAGAGATGCACAGAGAAAGCACACAAGCAAAGGGAGAAAACCCTCAACCTTTAATGCAAACGTGACAGGTATGAAAGCAGAGAAACAATCAAGCAAAGAGAGACACACTCAACCTTTAGATGCAGGTATGACCTTAAGGAAAAAAAAGCCTACACATGCAATTCTATCCTAATGCATCACAGCAAACAAGCAATCAACCATGAAAGAGAGAAGGGTAAACAAGATGAGCAACAAGGAAATCATCCCAGGCTACATCAGGTTTAGATGTGTGTTAACACAAGAGTCCATCTAAGGCTCAACCTCTTTATGGAATGCACAGAGTACTTCCTAAGGAAGACCAGACTCTCACAAGAGGGATCCTAAGACAATAGCAAAGATGAAAGTGAGAAGGTATGTACAAGGTACTTGAGTCCTCAAGGCTCAAACTTCTCATGGAATGCACAGAGTACTTCCTAAGGAAGACCAGACTCTCACAAGAAGGATCATGTGTCATAGGACTTGGGGGAGAAAAAGAGCATAGTGTGAACCTAAGGAACCCACAATGTCATTAAATGTCCCTCAGAGGCTCAAATTTCTCATGGAATGCACAAAGTACTTCCTAAGAAAGACCAGACTCTCACAAGAAAGATCCTGAGATAATAGGACTTGAGAAATAAAAAGAAGGATGATGGGAGACATAGTAAAAACCTAAGGAATTCACCATGTTCTCAACCAAACTCATCATTTCAGGATAGTCCTCAATGGTTCAACTTCTCATGGAATGCACAGAGTACTTCCTAAGGAAGACCAAGCTCTGACAAGAAGGCTCTAAATTGAAGTTGAGAAAATACTTAGAAGGGGGGTTGAATAAGTATGTAGATAAAACTTATAAATAAAAACTCAAGGATTTTTATCCTGGTTCGTTGAATTCAACTACTCCAGTCCATCCTATCTAGAGTGATTTTCCTTTCTCAAACAAGGACTTAATCCACTATTTAATCAACTGATTACAATAGTAAGCACTAAGAACAATTTTTCAAAGTCTTCTCAAGAACTACTGATCCTAACTGGATCTTCTTAAGGTTCTCTTACAATCAAATGTAATAATAATACAAGTGTTAAAAATTCTTCTAATAAAGCTTTATCACAACTGTGATTTTTCACTTAAGATGAAGAACAATGAAATAATTCTAGCAAGAATGTATGAGTTGTATGAGAGCTTTGTAATGAATTCTTTTCAAGTGTTTCGTCAACTGAAGAAGATGAATGGAGTCTTGCTTTTATAGGCACAGAGGTCCATGAAGTCTTTCACGTTGAGAACAGTATACCAAAAGGTCTGAGCCTTTTTGTCCTCGCCTCATATGACCTTTCCTAGAAGAAGAATGCACAGAGAAATCCTTTTTGTCTGTGTTCTTGTTTCTAGCATAAATAAGGAAAGAGTCGTTTGGTTATTCCAACGGACATAACTTTGAAATCTTCTTCAACAATTTTCAGCAAGAATCATCAGAGTCTAAATTGGTCAGAGCCTTCTGATGTTCATCAGAGTTTGCTGAATCAGAGTCTTTGCAACAAATGTACTTTTAGCGTGTAAATGTTCAGAGCAGAGTTTTGAATCAAATCCTCAGTACTGGCAGCGTTAGTACTATCAGAGTCTTCTGAATTAACTGTGCTTGAAACTCTTCATACAGAATTCCTCATTGCTTCAGATGCTTCTGGCTTCTGCTTCAGATTCTTCTATAGCTCCTGCTTCAGATTCTTCTGGAGGCAGCGCTCAGAATCTTCTGGGGACAACATTCTGAATCTTCTAAGAGATGCTTCTGACGCTTCAGAGCTTTGCATATTTCTTATGTTCATATCTAATTTGCTTCTGGAGTGATATTTACTTTAACATCTACAGCAAACATTCTCAAGCAAATTTTAGAGTATATAATTCTTTAATACAAAATTTCATAATAGTTATCATCAAAACATAGAGATATTATTAAGAACCAATCTGTGTTCTAACAATCTATCCCTTTTTGATGATGACAAAAACATTAGCAACTTTGTTCAATAGAAAAGAAGATAATTATAACTCCCCTCGAGATGATGAATCTCCCCCTGAATTGAATACTAAGAAGGAATAGAAACTTCCCTTTTTGCATGAGTATTCCTTTCAGAATCAGAGCCTGAATGTTCTAAACATTAGATCTTGCATGTTTCAGAGTCAGAGTCTGATAAGTTAAATATGATCTGGGAGTCTCAGAGTTTCTTTTAAAGAAGAATGTCAGATTTATCAAACATTCTGAAACACTAGGAGTTTACGTTAGTTAAAATTGATATGTCTGAAGTCTCATTTAGGTAGAGTTTATTTAAACAGTCAGATCTATTTTCTCCCCCTTTTTTGTCATAATCAAAAAGTAAAAAACTTTAAAAGACAAATAAAAGGAAATACAGAAAAGATAAATCATGTAGAGAAAACACTGAGTCATTCATTCATTCAGAGCAAAAGATACACATATCAGATAAAATTCAAGTACATGTGCACAAACATCAGATGCAGAAAAAATAAACTAAGTTTGTTTAGACAGAATCATCTTCAACAGGCTAGTGATCTCAGATGAGGACTGTTCTTGCTTTGACATCCACTTAGCTATGTTTTCATTCTTCTGATCTTGTTTGGACATCCATTGAGCCATGTCTTCAGACTTCTGATCTTGCTTGTCCATCCATGACTTAATCTCAGATTGACCAGCTTCCAGAACTGCAATCTTATCTTCAAGATCTGGATACTCTTTCTTGATCTCAGATGAAAAAGGTGGGGCAGATTCTGAAGCGGGAACAGAGTCAATTTCCATAGGAGATGCAGAGTCAGGAGCAACAGATCCAGAGGGATGTTCTACAAGAGTCATAGCCAGAGGGTTTTCTTCATATGCAGATTCAACAGTCACGTCTGTATCACATACTGCAGAGGATGAAGGAACATCTTCAAGAAGCAATGGTTCAGATCTTTTAACAGTCCAGATCAAGCTTCTAGCAGTCTCAGCAAATCTGAGCTTTGCATCATCAGAACATACATTCTTCAGATTTGAGGCTACAGTATTGAATTTGTGAATGAAGCTATTCCAGATAGCATCAGATTCATTTGCATCCATGGTTGACATACATCTCTTCTGAACAGAGCCTAAATGCATCTTTATTTCTTTCAGAAAACTTGTAAATAAATTATCAACATTCAGCCTAGATTTTGGTTTCAGAAGGGTTTCCAAAGTGAAAGGCTTAGGTTGAGGTGGTGGTGGAATGGTAAATTCAGGAATAATAATGAGAGGGCTAAGATATGCTGGTTTCTTCTGGGCTGGCATGATACGAAAGTATGGTTTTATTCTGCGAATTGAAGGAATGACAACTCTTGGGTTGTCAAAGTATGGAACAAAGGCAGACTGTTTTTCTTTGATAAGAAAAGGAGTAAACGCTGATTGAGGTGGTTGATCAAATAAATTGTCAATATCAAGTCCAGATGGAAGGTGATCAGATGGAAAAGGTTTAGCAGAAACAACTGAAAAAAATTCAGATGTTCTTGGTTCAGGAATGGTTTCAGAAATGGTAATTTCAAAAGAAATGGGTGGTTCTGGTTGGTTAGCTTCAAAAGTTCTGAGAGAGGGAGGTGAAAGAATATCTGGATGGATATCAGATTCTGAGGAATCAGAGGAGGTGGTTAGGGTACAAGATGTAGAAGACACTTCAAATACAGTCTTGAGTGGTTTAACATTTAGAACCTCTGTCTCAGGTATATGTGTTTCAGGAGGATTGGTTGATTCTGGTTGATTCTCAAAAGGTTTTGATGGAGGTTCAGATACAAGTGGTTCAGAGATAGGTGGTTCAGTAACAACTTGTTCAGGTGCAACAGGATCAGATGCAACTGGATCAGATTGTATGGGTTCAGATGAATCTGGTTGTTGTTTTTCTGGATGTTGTTGTGATGAAGATTGTTCTGTTGGTTTTGTTATAGGTGTTAGAGTTTGATTTGCTGGTGTTGTTGTTGTTGGTTCAGATGGTGGAATAACAGAAGTTTTTAGTGGAGTAGTGGAAATAGGATCAGATGATTTTTATGGGGAAGGAATTTTTGATGGTTCAGATTTTTAGGATGGAGCAGGAATAGATTGTTTTTGAGTAGGAGGTGGTTTTGGAATAGAACTAAATGTTGATTCATTTATAACAAATTTAGAGAAAGAAGATACAGATGTTTTAGTACCTTTAGTCTTGATACGCTTTGTGGGAACAGAGGAAACGTCTCTAGAGGCTTTTCTCTTGATCAGCTTCTATGGCTTGTGAGCAACTTTTGGCTTCTTCTGAGCAGCAGTTTCTTCTGCTTCTGACTGACTTCTTTTCCTCATGTTCTCATTGTATACATCTGGCATTGGTTCCCTTTCTCTTTTCAGAATATCTGCAGGAATGGGTGTTCCATCTTCTTTGCATGAATCAATATATCTCACAATGATATCCCTTGGTTCTTCAGCACCAAACAGTGGAAAATTATCAACAGGAATTCTCTTCTGACTGATTTCAGAAATATTCAACTTCTTGGGTGCAGCTGTGAGTTCCTCTACAATTTTTAGTCTCTGAAGACTCTTTGCATTCAGAGGTTTTCCAACAATGGATTCAAGTTCATCCTTTACTCCAGCTTCATACAGAGCAGTCACCAGACCATTCTCTGTCAGAATGTCTGAAATTAACCTTCCAAAGGGAATCCATGTCCTGATCTTCTGACCCTTATCCTTTACAGATTCTCTTGAAGCATTATTATGGTTCCATAAATGCATAAATAGAATGTAAGAAAGATCTACTTTAGTGCTCTTACTCAAACAATACATGAAGTAGAGTTGTTCATTGTTCACGTAATCTGGAGAATTGGTAGATTTTCTATGATGGATGCATCCCAGAAAAATCTTTGCCCAGATTTTATAGTCAGGCTTCAGATCCTTAAATTTGTTAGAGGCTTGTCCAAATGTGATGACTTCCTCATAAACTTCCTCCATGTCTACACGCCCAGCTGGAAGATGACATACTCCATCAGTCTCCTCATACCCTATGAGTTTCCTGATGAGATCTTCAGTTGTTATGATCTCCTTTCCCAGAACAGAAGATAAAATGAATTTTGGATAAACAGAAGCATGTATCCAGAACTCCTTCACCAGATGAGGGTAAACTGGTCCAAATAATCTGTCAAAATATTTTACCCAGCCTTGTGCATCAATTATTGAACGAAATTCAAACCCATTTTCAGCTAACGAATCAAATTCCACCATTGATTCACAGAGAACTTCAAGTTTGTCAACAGGAGTTAACAATGTCCTTTTAGGTACAGTGAATGGAGTCACACCCATATTTGCAGAAGTAACTGCAGCCATGGTTGATTGAAACTGAGCTGCTTTAGAAGATGAGGTTGCCATTGAAGAAGATGAAGATGATTTGGACGAAGGTTTAGGGTTTTTGTGAAGAGAGAATAGAAGACAGAAATGCATAAACTTATTTGTGATGTGAAAAGGGTGAAATTGGTGTGAGATGTGGTATTTATAGAAAACACTTAAGGCACTCAAACAGACATACAATGCACATTTTCACATAGCATTTAATGACAATTAATGAAGGAGAATAAAAATCATTTCAAGCATTAATTGATTCTGACAAATTGGGGGGAAAATCAAGATTTTCACTATTCAAACCATACCTCAAATGTCTCTTCAGTAGTGTACACGCTATCTTTTCAGATTCAGAGTGACACGTGTTTGCTTGCATGTGCTTCTGAATTCTCTTGAGAAATGAAACGTTAGCCAACGTTCAGATCATCTAAGATTGGTTAGTTCAGATACACACAAATAAACATAAATCTAATAAGCAACAGATGAAATACTTCCGAGTTATAAATCTTTTACATCTGAAAAATTTGCTTCTGATAAATATTATTCTGGACAAAAATCCATACACATATTTTTCAGAATAAATTTGAACCTATCTTCAGCAAGGGGTTTTGTGAAAATATCTGCCCATTGATGATCTGTATCAACAAAGGCTAAGTTTATAATTCCCTTCTGAACATAGTCTCTGATGAAATGATGTTTAATTTCTATATGTTTTGCCTTAGAGTGTAAAATGTAGTTTTTAGACAAACATATAGTAGAAGTATTATCACAGAATATAGAAATGTTACTTTCAAATATCTGATAGTCTTCTAGCTGACTTTTCATCCAGAGCATCTGCGTGCTACATCCAGCAGCAGCAATATATTCTGCCTCTGTAGTTGAAAGTGCAATTGTGGGTTGCTTCTTGATGTACCAAGAGATTAGATTTCTTCCTAGAAATTGACAACTTCCAGAAGTACTTTTTCTTTCCACTCTGTCTCCAGCGTAATCAGCATCACAAAATCCAACTAATTTGAAATCATCAGATCTTCTGTAACACAAACCCACATTAGAAGTACCTTTCAGATACCTTAGAATCCATTTAACAGCTGTTAAGTGTGATTCTCTAGGATCTGATTGGAATCTTGCACACAAGCATACACTGAAAAAAATGTCAGGTCTAGAAGCAGTTAAGTAGAGAAGAGATCCTATCATACCTCTGTAGAGTTTCTGATCTACTTTCTTACTTACCTCTTTCTTGCCTAGTGTACTAGTTGGATGCATGGGAGTCTTTGCCATCTTACTACCAGTCATGTTAAATTTCTTCAGAAGTTCTTTAATATATTTGGTCTGATGAATGTAAGTGCACTCTGGAGTTTGGTTGACTTGAATTCCCAGAAAGAATCTCAATTCTCCCATTATGCTCATTTCAAATTCTGCCTGCATACATTGAGCAAACTCCTTTCCCAGCATAACATTGGTAGATCCAAATATAATATCACCCACATATATTTGACAAATTAGAAGATCTTTCTTGAATGTTTTACAAAAGAGTGTTGTGTCCACTTTTCCTCTGATGAAATTTTTCTCCAGAAGAAAATTGTTTAATCTCTCATACCAAACTCTGGGAGCTTGTTTTAAACCATAAAGAGATTTTATTAGTTTGAAAACATGTTCTGGAAATTTTTCACTCTCAAAACCAGGAGGTTGGTGAACATAAACTTCTTCTTCTATAATACCATTTAGAAAGGCACTTTTAACATCCATCTGATATAGAGTGATGTTAAACTGTGCAGTAAAAGAAATGAGTAAACGAATAGACTCTAACCTTGCTACAGGAGCATAAGTCTCTGTATAATCAATTCCTTCTTCCTGGCTATAACCTTGAGCAACTAGCCTTGCTTTATTTCTTTCAACTTCTCCTTTCTCATTAAGCTTGTTTCTGAAGACCCATTTGGTTCCAATTACGTTGAATCCTTTTGGTCTTGGAACTAAATCTCATACATCATTTCTTGTGAATTGATTTAGCTCTTCTTGCATGGCAATAATCCAGTCATTGTCTTGCAGAGCTTCATCCACAGAAGTTGGTTCAATTACTGACACCAATCCAAATAATGATGCTTCAGATGATCTGAGGAAGGATCTTGTTCTGATAGGGTCATCCTTCTTTCCAATGATCACATTCTCTGGATGAAAAGCTTTGATTCTGGAAGATGATCCTCTAACAGTTGATTCTTCAGAAATGTTTAAGTTGTTCATTTGAGAAGTCAAAGGAATTGCATCTGGCGTTGCTTCTGGTTCCTTCACTTGAGCTTTGTCTGCCTCTGAGCGTTCAAAGTCTGTGAGAATTACTTCTCTATCTGCAGAACTTTCAAACTGCTTTGGCTTTTCAATGCCAAGCTTATCATCAAATCTAACATGAATAGATTCTTCCACAATCTGTGTTTCAGTATTGTATACTCTATAGCCTTTAGAGCGTTCAGAATACCCAAGCATGAAACACTTTTGTGCTTTAGAATCAAACTTGTTCAGATTCTCTTTAGTATTCAACATATAGCAAATACATCCAAAAGGATGGAAATATGAAATGTTGGGCTTTCTGTTCCTCCACAATTCATAGGGAGTCTTTTCCAGAAGAGGTCTTACAGACACTCTGTTCTGAATGTAACAGGCTGTGTTGATTGCTTCTACCCAAAAGTGCTTTGCCAGATTAGTCTCATTGATCATGGTTCTGGCCATTTCTTGCAGAGTTTTATTTTTCCTCTCTACAACCCCATTCTGTTGTGGAGTTCTAGGACAGGAAAAATCATTAGCAATGCCATTTCCATTAAAATATTTTTCAAAACATTTGTTTTCAAATTCACCACCATGATCACTTCTGACTTTTATAATTTTGAAATCTTTTTCATTCTGGACTTGTTTACAGAAGTCAAAGAACACAGAATGTGACTCATCCTTGTGTTTTAGAAACTTTACCCATGTCCATCTGCTATAGTCATCAACAATGACTAATCCATACTTCTTACCTCTGATGGATGCAGTTTTCACTGGTCCAAACAGATCAATGTGAAGTAACTCTAATGGTCTTGAGGTTGAAACAACATTTTTAGATTTAAAGGAAGATTTTGAAAAATTTCCCTTTTGACATGCTTTACAAAGAGTATCTGAGTTGAACTTCAGCTTAGGAAGTCCTCTGACCAGATTGAGTTTATTAATCTGAGATATACGTCTCATATTAATATGCCCCAATCTTCTGTGCCAGACCCATTGCTCATCATTAACAGACAAGAGGCATTTAACATTTTGAAGTTTGAGTTCTGAAAGATTTATTTTGTAAATGTTGTTCTTCCTCTTTCCATTGAATATGATTGAGCCATCCTTCTGACTAACAACTTTACAACATTGTTGATTAAAAATTATATCATAACCATTGTCACTTAATTGACTTATTGACAATAGGTTATGCTTTAATCCTTCTACAAGAAGAACATTAGATATAGAGGGAAGGTTACCATTACCAATAGTACCAGAGCCAATGATCTTGCCCTTCTGATTCCCTCCAAACTTCACTTCTCCTCTAGATTTAAGCTCTAGGCTTTGGAACATAAACCTTTCTCCCGTCATGTGATGTGAGCAACCAGAGTCTAGGTACCATGACTGGCGTCTTGACTTTTCTGCTAAAAACATCTGCAACAGGGATAATCTTATCCTTAGGTACCCAGATCTTTTTGGGTCCTTTTTGGTTAGTTGCCTTGAAAGTTGGTATGAACTTCTGTCTTTTTACAACAGTATTGTTCTGACTTACTTTTGGCTTAAACACAGGAACGTTCTGATCAGAACGTGTGTGTTTAATGTCATTCAAATGACCAAACTTGAAATGAGAATACAAGGGAGTTTTCTTAATAACAAGTTTATCAACAGGCATTGGATTTAAATCCTTTCCAGAGGAAGATTCATATCCAATTCCTTTCCGGTTATTTCTGCTAACCCCATAGATCATAGAAGCCATTTTGCTTCTGTCTATGCTTTTAGCAAGAAATTTATGAAAGCTAAAGTCATATTCTTCTAAAATGTTTTTGCATTTAGACTTACTTTCAGATTCAGAGTTTTGTTGAGCTATTTCAAAATCAGCTTTCATTTTTAAATTGTTTTCTTTTAGCTCAGCAATTTCTGATTTTAACAGAATATTCTCAGAGCCAAGATTGCACTTAAGCTTCTTGCATTTGAGTTTAATCTGATTATAATTTTTCAGGACTTCAGATAAGACTTTAATAAGCTCTTCCCTAGTGATATCAGAAAGTACCTCTTCTGATTCAGATTCAGAATCAGACTCAGATCCAAATGATTCTTCATTCTGATCTTCAATGCCTGCCATCAGAGCCATATTGGCACATTCATCTTCAGATTCTGATGAGGATCTAGATTCATCAGAGTCATCCCAAGTTGCCATTAGAACCTTATTCTTTTTGTCAAACTTTCTCTTTGGTTTTTCTTTAAGAAGCTTTGGACATTCACTCTTATAATGGTCAGGTTCTTTACATTCAAAGCAGACAACTTCTTTCTTTCCAGATCTTTTTGGTCCAGAGGACTCCTTGCGCTGATCTGGTCTTTTGAAGTTCTTGAACTTCCTTTGCTTGTGCTTCCAGAGTCTGTTGATTCTTCTGGACAGCAAAGATAGTTCATCTTCTTCTTCAGAAGAAGATTCTTCAGAGCTTTCCTCTAACACCTGCAAAGCTTTTACATATTTGTTAGATTTTAAGGCAATAGACTTACCTTTCTTTTGAGGCTCATCTTCCTCAAGTTCAATTTCATGACTCCTTAGAGAGCTGATTAGCTCCTCCAGAGTGATCTTGTTCAGATCCTTGGCAAGCTTCAGAGTAGTGACCATAGGTCTCCATTTTATAAGCAAGCTTCTGATGATCTTCTTCACATGATCAACAGTTGAGTAGCCCTTGTCCAGAACTTTTAGACCAGCTGTAAGAATCTGGAATCTAGAGAACATAGTTTCTATGGACTCAGATTCTTCCATCTTGAACGCTTCATACTTCTGTATTAACGCCAGAGCCTTGGTCTCTTTTACTTGAAGGTTTCCTTCATGAGTCATCTTCAAGGACTCAAACATGTCAAATGCAGTTTCTCTATTTGTGATCTTTTCATACTCAGTGTGAGATATTGCATTTAACAGTATTGTTCTGGCCTTGTGATGATTTCTAAATTCCTTCTTTTGGGCTTCTGTCATAGATTTTCTATCTACTTTCTTGCCATTCCCATCAATGGGATGAACATACCCATCTATGACCAAGTCCCATAAATCAGCATCATAACCAAGGAAGAAACTTTCAATCCTGTCCTTCCAATAATCAAATTTCTCCCCATCAAACATAGGGGGTTTAGTACTAATTATGTTCCTTTCTTCATATTTATTGTTAATGTTAGATGTTGAAGTATCAGCCATAGTAACAACCAAATATAAATATCAAAGTTTTTCTCACTGGATCTTTTCTGTCACTGTGAAGTGGTAGCACACACAGAACCGGAGCTCTGATGCCAACTGAAGGTGAGAAAATACTTAGAAGGGGGGTTGAATAAGTATGTAGATAAAACTTAAAAATAAAAACTCAAGGATTTTTATCCTGGTTCGTTGAACTCAACTAATCTAGTCCACCCTATCTAGAGTGATTTGCCTTTCTCAAACAAGGACTTAATCCACTATTTAATCAACTGATTACAATAGTAAGCACTAAGAACAACTGTTCAAAGTCTTCTCAAGAACTACTGATCCTAACTGGATCTTTTTAAGGTTCTCTTACAATCAAATGTAATAATAATACAAGTGTTAAAAATGCTTCTAATAAAGCTTTATCACAACTGTGATTTTTCACTTAAGATGAAGAACAATGAAATAATTCTAGCAAGAATGTATGAGTTGTATGAGAGCTTTGTAATGAATTCTTTTCAAGTGTTTCATCAAATGAAGAAGATGAATGGAGTCTTGCTTTTATAGGCACAGAGGTCCATGAAGTCTTTCACGTTGAGAAAAGTGTACCAAAAGGTCTGAGCCTTTTTGTCCTCACATCATATGACCTTTCCTAGAAGAAGAATGCACAGAGAAATCCTTTTTGTCTGTGTTCTTGTGTCTAGCATAAATAAGGAAAGAGTCGTTTGGTTATTCCAACGGACATAACTTTGAAATCTTCTTCAACAATTTTCAGCAAGAATCATCGGAGTCTAAATTGGTCAGAGCCTTCTGATGTTCATCAGAGTTTGCTGAATCAGAGTCTTTGCAGCAAATGTGCTTTTAGTGTGTAAATGTTCAGAGCAGATTTTTGAATCAGATCCTCATTACTGGCAGCGTTAGTAATATCAGAGTCTTCTGAATTAACTGTGCTTGAAACTCTTCATACAAAATTCCTCATTGCTTCAGATGCTTCTGGCTTCTGCTTCAGATTCTTCTGTAGCTCTTGCTTCAGATTCTTCTGGAGGCAGCGCTCAGAATCTTCTGGGGACAGCATTCTGAATCTTCTAAGAGATGCTTTTGACGCTTCAGAGCTTTGCATATTTCTTATGTTCAGATCTAATTTGCTTCTGGAGTGATATTTACTTTAACATCTGCAGCAAACATTCTCAAGCAAATTTTAGAGTATATAATTCTTTAATACAAAATTTCATAATAGTTATCATCAAAACATAGAGATATTATTAAGAACCAATCTGTGTTCTAACACAAATATCATAGGACTATGCTTCAGGAGAATCATGAAGAAAGAAAATCATTCAAGGCATCCAAGGCACCCTAAAAGCAAGGCTCTAAAGGACATATATCCTAAGGGATCTATGAACACTATAAAGCATGAAAATTAGCCTACAAAGGCTTCAACCTATGCACTATACTATCAAGAAGGATTGAGGAATCTAAAGTTTGCTAAAGATCACTTTTGAAGCCAAACTATGTGGTATGCTAAGTTAGGGACACCCTAAAAACAACCATCATGTAAAATCTAAGAAAAATAGGAAATCACTCCTAAAAAATCTAAGAAAAATTCTAAGGAATCCTAAATGTGTTAGGATGCTATGGTAAAAGTTTCAAGTCAAAACTCTAAGTTTAAGGATGCTAACAGAAAGCAAAACCTAGATGTATGCTTTGGGAGATGCAAATGAGAAAGGCTCTAAAGATATGCTTCTAACCCTAATCAAATGAAACCTAAAAAATCAAACAAAAATACCTAAGGGTCATCTAAGGTGTCTAGAAACAACACACAAAAAATCAGAGATTAAATCCAAGCATTGATATGGAAACAAAAATCTAGAAGTTAACATGCTATTATTTCTATTTATTGAAAAGCATATAAAAGAAAATACAGAATTGATTGAAAAAGTAGTCAAAGTAGGCGTACCATACGTCTTAATCCATACCATACGTTCATCTAGTATGCTAATCCAACGCGTAGTACCTTGCCACGTAATAAAAAAGTCAAAACCCTAAATGAAACTCACTCTCGCACGTTGGATGAGCTTACTGAGTCATGCAAGTCTTGAGATCTAACAGCCTAGATTCAAACTGGGGGATTGGAGGGGGAACTACACAGCTCGCCGGAGAAGATGGACCTGCGGTGGTTCCGGTCATCTTCTCCGGCCACCAAAAATTTGCAGAGATTCACATCATGCCAAAACTTGGGATTTCCTACACCAAAATGCTCGCCTTGATGCCTAGACTACTAATCCGCTATTCTTTTTTTACTTTTCTCACCTAAATCACTCAAAACGCAAGCCAACAAGATTGAAGGTCATGTCAAGAAATGTTGCTAACAGCCTTGATACCTATCCTAAATCCATCTATGATCTTAGGGGAATGTGAATCTATAAAAATGGCATGTGTTTGCATCAAGAACATAGAGGAGTTTTGAGAAATAAGTTACCTATTGGAGCACCTCCAATGGGCCTTCAGATGGTGCTGAAACTCGAGGAAAAGCTGCAGAATCCTTCACTGATTCATCCTTGAGCATTTAGCACTCTTGGTTTGGACTGAGACTCCTTCAATTGCAGAAATTGAATTTCAATTTTCTTGAGCTTTTTTCTAACTGAATTTCTGTTATTTTTCACTAAAAGTTAGTTATGGCAGTTGGGAAATGATGAGGAGATTATATGGAATGGACTCAGAGTGATTAGAAGCCCAATTAAAGTCCATAAGAGTCCAATTCAAAATCCACTTTTTCTCACTTTGAAGCTTTATGAAACTCATCAAAACAGAGCTATCAAGCTTGCTAATTGATCCATACCAGTTACTTATGATGTAAGAAATATGTGTGGATGAGATTGAGGCCTTGGAAATGAATCAAGGGTGGATTTGCATTATGTTGCTTAAAGGTGAAGAAACCATGAATTTGGCATAGCAAATGACTTCAAACTTGATTTCGAATTTTTCCAATCTTCTTAAAACATCATTTGGACTCAAAACAAGCACAAATATGACATTAATTGGTTCCAAAATGAATTGATTTGGATTCTTGATTTTTAAGGGCCTTTAAAGCTTCCTTCATACAAGAATTCTCCAATTCAAGCCATGTCAATGGTCTCTTAAGGTTTTTTTGAACAAATGATACCATTTTGAGTAACTTTCAAGTTGGAAACATTTTCATTTGAGGTATGCAAAGTGGTGAAATGGACCTATATTGAAAATGACCTGTAATCTTAGTTTCCCAAAATACCCTTGCCTTGCAAGCTCCATATCTTGAGTTCTAGAAATCCAAATGAGGACTTCTAGTACTCTTTGGAAAGCTAAGATCATGAGGAACAACATTCATGTTGGGGTCAAGAGTAGGAGAGACATCCTTCTAGCTCAAAAATGCTTGGAAGTTGGTTGACTTTCAAGTACCAAAATCACATTCATCTGATGACCTGTAACTTGTCAGCTTCATAACTTGAGTTCTAGAAATCCAATGAATGACTTCTAATACTCAAAAGAAAGCTAAGAACATGCTCTACAAGTCTTATGTTTATGTCAAGATGAAATGAAACTTGTATCTTGAGTTATGTGGTCTTGAAGTTAGGCACTGAAATAGGGGATTTTACACTGTCAAGCTTAGAAACCTAGCTCAATAACTTCTCACACTCTATGATATTGATGAATTGATCTTGAAATGATATATTAAATGTCTCAACATATCTTTCCATGATCATAGTTTCTTGGAATTGAGTCTTAATCTCCTCAAGACTCACATTTGACTTAGGGTTGACCAGGTGAAAACCCTAGTTGTACCATCTTGGTTGTGGCCTCTTGTACTTTGCATAATGGCTTATCCAAACTCCATAGTGACTCTCAATACATCCCAGGAGCTCTCCTAATAGATTTTATCCATAACCATGGACTCATATCCTCCTGATGACTTTCATTGACCTCCAAGATAGGAGATACAACCATATACAGCTCTTTGACTTTTCTGATGGTGATAAGCTCTTGAATGGCTTGAATATAACCTCTTGATTAGGCTTAGGGGCCTTGATAACCTCTTTTTGATGAGCACACCCCCTTGATCCCCTGCAAATGGGCTATGATATGCAAAATGCTAATGCTGTATGAAATGCAATGAAACAAAAGCCAGTGAAGAAAAAGGTTGGACAAATTTTGGGGTGCAACACTTACTCATTGATGTTTTATGCCTATATCCTGCACAATAACACACACATCAAAGAATCCAAAGGTATTTGCAATATAATTGAATAATCACACAAGAAAAGGAATTAAATCTATAAAAATATGAGAAACTAGTTGAAAAGTGGCAAGAAAGATAGTTCATTTTAAGTCAAAATTTGCACTTAACAATGGTGAATTTGATCGAATAAATGACATAGAATAATCATGGAGAAATGACGATGAAGATCAAAAACATGTATGTTATTAATTCTACAAAGAACCTGATAGCACATGGAAGAAGTAAATACATCGAGATGAGGTTCCATTATCTTCGAGAGAAAGTAGCAAATGAGAAGTTGAACTTCGAATATTGCAGAACTGAGAATTAGATTGCAGATATCATGACGAAGGATGTGCATGTCGAATTATTCAAAAGATAAAGAACAATGATGAATGTAGACAACTTAGACACAATGAATTAGGTGGTGTGTTAAATATGTAATTCTTTGTGTCAAGCATTATTTTAAGTTCGACAGAGTCGACGTAATGTGCATTCTACAGAGTCGAACAAAGTTTGTATTAACGGTAGCTTGTTGAAGTTTATGTTAGTTAGTTACTTAGAGAATTACTTTGGCAAATAATCTCATTATAAATAGGGAGGTACCATACTATTGTAATGTGTCGAATAAGAAAAATTCAGTAAGAATAAACACAGAGAGAAACTCTATAAAATTTTATCCATCTTCTTCATCATTCTCCCCAAATCCTAATTTCTTCTTTCTTACCAATTTACTTTCATAAATTTTTTTTCTTTTCAAATCATTGTGTACAAGAATCATCTTGAAATCAAAAATGATTGAATCACTCGACTAAAGAATAAAAAACGAGAAAAACGGTCAACCATAATTATTTATTCTCGATCAATCAAAATTAATTCGAATTATTTCTAAAATTAAAGTTAATTCGAGCAATAAAAACTTTAAGACAAAATTTATATTTCCACTTTAAAAACAAGTCAAATGATTTTTACCAAGACCTCAAAAAGCATAGGTATGATTCGGTCATGAAACTTGTGATTAATTTAAGAGAACTAAAAACATATCGACAACAATGTTGGATGAAGGGTGGCCACATGCAAACAACTTTAACCTTCAAGCATCATAATGTAGAGACCTAGAAAATGATTGAGATCAAACTATTTATAGACCAAAGTGACCATCCTATGCTTTGAGATTGAAACATCAAAATATTAGATTATTCCATTAAAAAAAATCACAATATATAGCACAATAATTTTGCAAAACTCATCAATAACCAAATAAAAGATACCTACCTAGTTGGAGTATACTAACATGATATTTTGAGTGAGTACACATGGGCAAGTGGGGATGCATGGTTAAGATAGTGCTCTTCACGTGCCTTGTGATAAAATGCCCAGAGAATCGATTGAGACACAACAAGGAAAGACACAGCAATAAATTGACTAACTCACTTGTACTCAGCCAGTAGAAATAAAATAAACTTTATTTATTTATTTATTATTAATTTGTATCATATTCTCAAATTTAATTGTCTTTTTGGTGCTATCAAAACCTCCAAACGTTGGTCACATTCAAGATAGTTGTTATATTTGTGTTGTGGTTCCATTGCTTAGTAGTATAGCATAATAATCATGTGATAATATGAATATGGTGAATCTTATGGGACCTTAGTATTTTGATTAAGATTCTGAAAGAATTATAAGATGGGGACCTTGTTTGTTTCAAATCCCTACATTGTAGGACATGAATCATATTATCCATATGAAATATTATCTTCACCAAAACGAGACAAAAGTTTATAAGGATATGCTCATATGCTTTTCTTTTCATGGTCCCTAACTTCTACAACCTTGCAAATCTTTGTGATGGCCATTATTTTGCAGCTTGTAGCTAGGATCAATTATTGTGTATATGGATTTTATAATCTTGTGCTTTCTTACTAACATGGTAACATGAAAGACACTTGTGAATACTTTTTTTTAGAAGTGTACTTGCTTGAAAGTTTCCAAACAGCACACAGCATTTTTTATAAAGTAAAATAACATTTTAGGTCCTAAAATTGGAAGTATGTGACATTTTAAAACTTAAAATTTATAAAAATATCATATTACTTCTCCAAGTTTTTTTTTTCCTGAGAACAATCAAAATATACTCTCCATCAAAGAGCTTTTTTTTTTAAATGTTGATATTTCATGCTAGTTAAATAAACACCTTTAACTTGTTAGTTTTGATAAATAATCGATGTGGACAAATTATAATATTATTTTACATACTTATTTTTTTACATTGTCTACGAATGATTGAAATGTTGAATTTATAAGAGAAATGATCTATTTATCTAACACCTTAAAGTTTTGGGTTGAGATGTTCTCTCTCTCTCTCTCTCTCTCTCTCTCTCTCTCTCTCTCTCTCTCTCTCTCTCTCTCTCTCTCTCTCTCTCTCTCTCTCTCTCTCTCTCTCTCTCTCTCTCTCTCTCTCTCTCTCTCTCTCTCTCTCTCTCTCTCTCTCTCTCTCTCTCTCTCTCTCTCTCTCTCTCTCTCTCTCTCTCTCTCTCTCTCTCTCTCTCTCTCTCTCTCTCTCTCTCTCTCTCTCTCGGTTTTGGAGCATTACTCTCATTAGTGCTCCCAACTCTCCGAACTCTTACATTAAATTATATGATCCAATGAAAGAAAGTTGAGAAAATTTTGCGTACTAAAAGTCTTACATTAAAGTTTTATGATCCTCAAAACACTAACGAAACTCTTACCCTTAAGTTCTTCGAACCACAACACAAAATCAAAAGTCTTAGTTCCAAGATCTTCAAACCACAAAACTCACCCAAAATTATTACTTCCAAGTTCTCCGAACTACAAAGCAACACCGAAAGTCTTACTTCCATGTTTTCTAATCCATAAACTAGTTGCCGTAGCGGGAAAATTCATTAAGATTAAGTTATTGATTAACTCAACTCGAAAAGTAAGAGTCGCCATCGAACTTTATTGTTTCCAAAGAGAAAAGGGAAAAGGTCGAACAAAACCCACAAAAAGCGAGAAAAAAATTAGAAAAAGAGAAATCTGAATACAGAAGTTAATTATGCAAGGGAAATGTATTAGCACCCCTCACATCTGTTGTACTCAACGAGAACCACTTGCAAATCTGTGTTTGTACAAAGTTGGGTTGTTTGTTAATTGGTCTTAAATGAAAAGACGTTTTGTCTTATTTGAGTGGAAAACTCAACTTAGTACCCACGAGTATGAGGAAATGAGTATTTGAATCATCTTGATATGGAGAACTTTTACTTGGACTTTCTCACAAGTACATCTCAATATTCAAGTGGAAAATGTCAATCATTTTTCAGCATCTTGTAGAAGTATAGTGGTTTTCATCACTACAAGAATAGACTAATATCTAATCTTTTGAAAAAGGCTCTTAAAAGAAAAATGCACAAAGACACAAATATGAGTTTGATGGGGTTTGTGTTTTTTGATGTTTTGAAAAGAGTTTGAATATGCTTAAGTATTTTAGCATTTATTGAGAAAATATTGTTTGGATCAATTGACAAAGTCAATGTTTATTAAGAAAGAGTTGAAATTTGAAAACAAGAAGATTTAAATAGGGAGAAGTTTTGAAAATTTAAGAAATGGGAAGGAGATGAAGAGACTATTCTAAAGCATAAAGTAAATGGTCTCATTGTCAGGTAGCTCAAGAGAATG
This sequence comes from Lathyrus sativus, assembly GCA_963859935.3. NCBI lineage: Eukaryota > Viridiplantae > Streptophyta > Magnoliopsida > Fabales > Fabaceae > Lathyrus > Lathyrus sativus. The sequence goes on along the minus strand of OZ012737.1, from coordinate 665,141,642 downwards.
CTTTTGTGTGTATAAGTGTACTAACCACAAGAAGAGGCAAGCATTTGACATAGGTCAAAACTAGCATTCCTTTCTCTTTGAATTTGAGTCACAAGATGAACAAGTAACAAACACAGATGAATATCAAAGCAAACCAAAGGAGTAAAAGGTCATAGCGCCAGAGAGAAAGCATCTAAATTTTGAATTGGAGATCAAATGTATCAGATGAATCACAAGGTCTCAGTTAAACTCCAAAGTCTCAAATGAATCCCAAGGTCTCAGATACCACTCCAAGTAAAGGGAAAACACTAAATCTTAAGTTCGAAATCCAAATATTCCTCAAGAAAGGGATAGTAACACAAAGTCCAAGATATTAGATCAAAGTTTTTAGGGTTTTAGCCATTTTATAGTGTTTTTTGTTCTTTTTGAAATAAGAAAGCAAAAGAAAATGTAAAGAGATAAAATGCATAAAGATAAAAGGAAAAAATAAAAAGCAAGAATGTAAATGCCATGAATGTAAATGACATAAAAGTAAATGATATAAATGTAAAGAGCATAAAGTAAATGTTAGATATTAGCAAAATTAATATGTCAATGTTATTATCAATAAGAATTTAATCGAGTCAGGACAATTTAGAGCTATGTTAAGCAATCCTAAGTGGACTTATGTAGAAGTCACACCTATCTGAAGCCGGTTAATAACAACTTATGTGTTCAGACATGCTAGAAAAATGATACAAAATCCTCCTCCTAAAGCAATGTAAAACAAAGTTAAAATAAAGAAGAAAGGGGATGGAGAAAAGAAGAGAGATGAGGAAGTGAAATGAAGGCTCAAGCAATCACTAAGAATTATCTATCAATAAGTCAAAGGCCACAAAGCAATGATCATCAAGGATAACCTATCTCTGATGCAAAGTATCACAGATGATCCAAATGATCATCTGTTAACATGTTTGAACCAAAGAAGGTTCAATCAACCAAACACTTGAAGTGTTGAAAATATTTTCAACTAATTAATCATCAAGAAACAAGTTCAAAACCTTCCCAAAATTGAAAAAAATCAAAATAAAAAAGGATTTAAAAAAATATTTTAAATGAAAAAAGAAAAAGAAAAAAAGGCAAAGATGCATCACAACACCAAATAAATGGTTGAGAAAATTATGATAAGTCTCAAATATTGCAAATGGAAAGATCTCAAAAGTTGGATGCAAAAGTATTTGAAAATGATAAAAAAATAAAATGCAAAATGAAAAGTAGAAGAAAATATGGATTAAATGCAAAATAATTTTTAAAACTTAGCAAAAAATATATGTGGTAGAAAATATTTTTGTGAAATCATGAAAAAAAATTGGAGTAAAAAAGCATTAAAAATGATTAAAAAAATCAGAGAAGAAAATGAAATTAAAAAACCAATTTAAATGAAAAAGATCCAACGACAAGCGTGCGTGTGAGGCTGTGATTGGCTGAGAATTCAAATTTTCCCACCAGAGCGCGAAGAGCAACTTCATCTTCAACCTTCAGCTTGAATCAAGCATGAATTCTAATGTGCAACACATCATCGTTCATGTCTCTCTGCATCAGAACAATTGATTTGCTTTGAGAAGAGAGAATTTGCTCAAACACGTGAAAAACCTTAGTTCTTCAAAGTAAAATTAAATGACTAAATTAAAAGATGAATTCAAGGTAGAAGAGAGATTTTGATCAGTGAATCAAGACGAACACACTGGTAACTTGTTTGCTCAGAAATGTTACGTGTAAATACATTTTCAGTTGAAGCTCGAAGGTCCAACAATGGTGGAAATGGAAAGTTTGGTTTGGGTAACTTCAAGGCACGACAACGGTATAATTAGCTTCAGAAGGTACCGGTGAGTGATTCTGGGCGAATATTCAAAGCTAAAAGAGCTTAAATCAAAGAAATGGTTGACTTGTTTTTAAGGTATCAAGTTCAAATGGTTGTAGAGTTTCTTTGGCTTTTAAAGCTTGAAAAAGGTGTTGCTGAGCTCACACATGTGAAATAGATCTGAATTCGTGTGAATTAAGGTTGAAATTTGGTGATTCACAACCGTGTTAGCATGAGGCATGAAATGTGTGAATTGACACTTGAAACAAGTCGTTTTGTGTTTGTTTGAACACATTTTTGGGTCACAAACATGTGCTTGTGGTCCTAGATTGAGATTTGGCATGAAACTCATGACCTAAAGTTGATCAAGAAGTAGAGCTCAAGGCATCATGTTTGAGCCTGGGCCAAATAAAATTCACTCGTGCGTTTTGAGATTTTATTTTTCCCAAATGATCTTCTCATGGAAAGGAATCAAATGAAAAAAGAACCACATCAAAAGGATGTTTGGATTGAAAATAGCATTGATTCAAAGTTGGGGTCGTGACCTGAAATTCTAGGCCAGACATTAAGTCGACCAAGTCTTAGGCCTACTATTGTGCACACATGGGCAGCTGAGCAAATCCCAAAATTGATATACTTAAAGGTTGAATTGATGTCTAGCCTTTGAAGAAAATTTGTAGAGGAGTTCAAATGTGACATTTTGCTCAAAAAAGATTTCAAAAATATTGAGAAATGAAGAAGTTATAGTGTTTGGAATAAGTGACATGCCATACTTGATTTTAGGCCAACCAAACATGTGCCAACTTGTGATTTCTTGCCATTTCTTGCACCCAAAGGCCCGTTGATGAACACTTGTACACCAAATGAGGGAAACTTGATTGCCTCTTTGAATAATCTTGGGCGATTGCTTAAAAATGGATGAAGATGGCATGAAAATAAACACATGAGCCATACTTGAATCATTTTTGAAACCATGCACCAAACTTAAACTTCTCTTGATCAAATGATGTTCAATGAAGCTGACATGGTTGTGAACTAAGATTATAGGCCATGCCTTGAGATGGGAGCTCTTGTGAACCATTTGTTAACTAAACTTTGACTTTGGGAACCAAAATCCTAATTTAGAAACCAAGCTTGATTCATTGATAGCAAGTTTCTACCTTGTACAATAAGAAAGAGAAAACAACACATATTTTGCATTTTGAAAAAGGTTAGTGATTTTAGTATATAAGTAAGCAAAGAAAATACAAGGTGTTTGGTGATCTCTCCCCAAAGGCAAACCTAATGAGAGGGGGTTAGGAGGAAACCATGCTTATGATTTTAATGAGATGAAAATGATATGATAGATGTAATCTTAAGGGTAAAAACTATGGTATGACATTAACTCCCTGATGTCTTTTGAGCAAGTTCTACGATCATGTTTTTTAGCTACCAGATGTCTTGGGTGAAAGTCATTCGTTTATTTTTTTGCAAAATTGATTAAAATTGTTTTTTATTAGTGTAAATGCACTGAGGAGGTGATGGTAGAATTATTTCTTCTAGAGGCGTAGGACAAGGAGCACAACCAACATCAGATGTACAGGAAGACTAGGTATGTGCACCTGATGAGAAATTGTTTTAGTACCCCCGACAGGCCATACGACACGCTTCTTCTCGTATGATACGAGCAACATGTTACTCATAATTTATGGTACGACAAGTTAAGTAAATCTCATATAATTTATGTTAAATAATATTTAATTTTAATTATTGTTTATAATTTATATATTATTTTTAAATTTTTTTCAAGAAAAATGTGTGAAGGTAGAACTAAAGACTGTTAGACATGAAAGTAAGTTGTTAGAGTGGGTTCTAGTATATCTCTCACCAGTGATTCATGGTTGGTTGAATGACTCTAGTTTATCTTCACTCCAAAGAACCGATTTAAGTACGATTGACCAAAATATATTATCAACATTCATAGAGAGATGACATCCAAAGACATAGTACTTTCATATGCCATTTGGTGAGATGGGCCATTACGTTGGGCAATGTTTCTTATCTACTTCACCTTCCTATCTAGGATATTTTTGGGACTCCGGATTGTGTATGGCTGAAGAAGGTGTTGTTGAGTAGTTAGGAGTGATTATATAGGAGGCAACACTAGAGGTATGTGCTTGTAGGAGTTCATATTATAAACTGAGGTGGATGCACACTTATTCGTGCGTCATCAAAATGATGATCGATTCGACTGTGCTGCCAGAGTGTATGCGATGATGCCCATCGGTTGCACTATTTTTTTATAAGATTTTTACTCTTGTATAGGCAAGATATCTACGACTATTCAGGAACCTATCATAATGCGGTAGATATAGCTAGGGTGTAACCGTGTTTCTTATATTGTACATATATTTGGGAGATGCTTCCATGTTTATTTGCAAGCAACTTTATAGATATGTCACTTTGCTACAAGCACTCATTTTTATTTAGTTTCTTTATTTTTATTTATTATTTTTTAGTTATATTATTTATATTTATTTTAATTGATTATATTCAAGTTGTAATAATGTTAGATTCACGAATATATTTTGATTGTTGCCAAGAAACCAGTGGTAATGAACTTTCACGTGTGATGAGATGGACATATAAGAAAGGGGAAAAGAAGGTTGAAAGGGCTAGGTGTGTGTTGTATGACTTGACACTTATTGATGCCATATGGCATCCATTCGAGAGTCATAGACATGATAAAGTATTTGAGGATATATGTTTATACAGGGGGTTTAAAATAGGATGACACAGTTGAAGGTGAGATAATACTTAGAAGGGGGGTTGAATAAGTATGAAAGATTAAGACTTAAAAAATAATAACACAATTATTTTTATCCTGGTTCGTTGAAATCAACTATTCCAGTCCACCCTTCCTAGAGTGATTTGTCTTTCTCAACAAGGACTTAATCCACTATTTAATCAAACAGATTACAATAGTAACACCTAAGAACAACTGTTCTTAGTCTTCTCAAGAGCTACTGATTCCAACTGAATCCTCTTAAGGAAAACCTTTACAATCAATGTAAATCAAATACAAGAGTATTAATGCTTCTATAAAGCTTTTATCACAACAGTGATTTTTCTCTTAAGTTTAAATACAAGAAATTCTAAGAAGAATATGAAAGAATGAGAGCTTTGAATATTATGATTTCTTTTCAGTAAATTGTGTCACTGAAGAATTTGGTGGAGTCTTCCTTTTATAGGCAGTTGATCCAAGGATGTTGAGCGTTGAAAAGAGAGTCCCAAAAAGGTCTGAGCCTTTTTGTCTTCACATCAAGTGACCTTTCCTAGAAGTAGAAAGCACAGAAAAATCCTTTTTGTCTGTGTTCTTGTGTCTAGAACAAATGAGAAAAGAGACGTTTGATTTACTCCAACGGATATAATCTTTGAATATTTCTTCTTCAGTTTTCAGCAAGTTCTTCAGAATCTGAATGAGTCAGAGTCTTCTAATGATGTTCAGAACTTTGTTATATCAGAGTCTTCTGCAGCATGTGTGCTTTCAGCGTGTTGATCATCAGAGCATATTTGACACAGAACTTCAGTACTTGGCAGCGTTAGTACTTTCAGAAACTTCTGTAGAAACTATGCTTTGAGAAACTCTTCAAACAATATTCTTCTTTGCTTCAGATGCTTCTGACTAGCTTCAGAATCTTCTGGAGCTATTTGCTTCAGATGCTTCTGACTAGCTTCAGAATCTTCTGGAGCTACTTGCTTCAGATCCTTCTGGAGACTACGCTCAGGATCTTCTGTAAACAGCAATCAGAATCTTCTAATGAGTGCATCTGGCGCATCAGAGTCAGGATAACTTCTTGTATATACTTCAGATTTGCTTCTAGAGAGTTAATTTCATTTCAATCTGCAGTAAAACTCTCAAACAAATTTTAGAGTATATAATTCTTAAATATAAAATTTCCTAACAGTTATCATCAAAACAAAGAGTTATTATTAAGAACCAATCTGTGTTCTAACAATCTCCCCCTTTTTGATGATGACAAAAAGTATCAGAAATTTTGTTTACTGAACATAAAGAATTATAACTCCCCCTGAGATGATGAATCTCCCCCTGAGTTAAATTGAAATAGGAATAGAAACTTCCCTTTTGTCTTGAGTAATCTTCAGAGTTAGATCTTGTTTGTTCTTATAACATTTGAAGGTCAGAATGTCTTGCAGATATAAGATTCAGAGTTTGATAATAGACAAATGATCTGAGAGACTCAGAGTTTCTTTTATATAGTGTACTTATCAAATGTTCTGAAATAGTCAAATTAAATGTTAGATAGAATAGATATGTCTGAAGATTCATTCTGGTGAAGTTATATTAAGCAGTTCAGATCTATATTTTCTCCCCCTTTTTTGTCATAAGCAAAAAGTAAAAACTTTTAAAAAGACAAATAAAAGGAAATAGCAAATAAGATAATTCAATGGAGAAAACTTTGATTCATTCAAAAGATCAGATCAAGAGTACATAGGCAAACATCAGAAGATATAGCAATAAGGTACAGATGCAAACAACAGATGCAAAAACATTAGAAAAAAAATCTAAGAGTGTTTGGACAAAAGCATCTTCAATAGATATGTAATCTCAGAGGATGATTGCTCTTGCTTGGACATCCACTTAGTCATAGTTTCATTCTTTTCATCTTGCTTTGACATCCATTATGTCATATCCTCAGACTTCTTATCCTGCTTAGCCATCCAGGATTTTATCTCTGACTGTCCAGCTTCCAGAGCAGCAATCTTATCTTCAAAATCTGGATGTTCTTTCTTTATCTCAGATGAAGAATTATGAGGAGGTTCTGTAGCCTGAACAGAGTCAATTTCCATTGGTTCTGTAGATCCTAGAGAAGGGTCTACCAGAGTCATAGCCAATGCATTATCAGTAGATTCTGTTGATGGTGGAGGAGCATCTAAACAAAGCAGAGGTTCAGTTTTGTTGACAGTCCAGAATAGAGTCCTTTCAGCTCTGAGCTTTGCATCATCAGAACAGACGTTCTTCAGATTTGAAGCTACAGTGTTGAATCTGTTGATGAATCCGTTCCAGATGATGTCAGATTCTTTGGCATCCATTGTTTCTGAGCATTTCTTCTGAACAGTACCTAAATACATTTGTATTTCTTGCAAAAATGTTTGAAATAAATGATCAATATTAAGTTTGGGCAGTGGTCGTAACAAGGTTTCCAGATTTATAGGTTTAGGTTGGGGAGTTGGTGGAAAAAGTGATTTTTGGATGGAAATCAGAGGAGGAGGATAATATGGAATGAAGGGTATCTCAGGAGCTTTTTCTTTAGATCTGACTAAAGCATTAAGCAAATGAGGTTTTGGTCTTCTGTGAGGGGTAACTACATCAAAAGGTGCATTTGAGTAGGGTTTGAAAGCAGATTTTGGTGGTTCAACATATGCAACAGTGTTAACAGATGCAATTTGCAGAGCTGAAACAACAGCTTTATCAGATTTTGCAGAGTGTGATATGGTTGCTAAAGGTTCTACATCTGTCATGGATTTAATGTAATCAAGAATCACAGATGGAAGGATCATTGTGGATTTTGGTTTCAAAGGGTTGAGGGGTTCAGAAGGTTCAACTCTGTCATAAAAATCTTTCAGTTTGAAACCATAAGACAGATTATGAAAAAGAGAAGAAACTTGGGCACAAGATATAGAAGATGTTGGATTGGAATTGGGGATTAATATCTCAGATGATGGTGCAGGTGGAGGAATAGGATCTGGAATGGGAGTTTTAGAAGGTATGGTAGATTCAGGTTGGTTTATCTCAGAGTATTTGTCAGATGGAGAGATTAGAAAATCTGGGTGGATTTCTGATTCTGAGGAGTTAGAGGATGTGGTTGGTGTACAAGAGGTAGAAGATACTTGAAACACAGTTTTTAAAGGTGTGACATCAAGAACTTCTGTCTCAGTGATGTGAGGTTCAGAAGTATTGGTAGGTTCTGAAGGAATTTTAGATGGTTTGGATGGTTGTTCTGATGAAACAGGAGCAGAAGTTACTTTTGTAGGTTCAGAAGTAACAGGTGCAATGGGTTCAGAAGGTGGATTATTTGATGGTGGATTGTCAGAGGCTTTTTATGGTTGAGAGTCTTTTGGTTGGTTCTCTGGATGTTCAGATGATTGTTGTTGATCTGATGGTTGTTGTTCTGATGGTTGTTGATCTGATGGTTGTTGTTCTGATGGTTGCTGATCTGATGGTTGAGGTCGTGGAACAAAGTGTTTGATATGAATTTTGGGTTGAGATGGTTTTGCTACAGAAACTGTTGGTGTTGGTGTTTGTGTTGGAACATGTGTTTGTTTTTGTGGAGAAACAGAACTGGGAGCAGTAACAGAAATGGTTTGTGTAGAAGGTGGTTCTGGAACAGACTTAACATTAGAATCATTAATAACAAGTTTTGCAGAAGATACAGAAGATTTAGTACCTTTTACTTTGATCCTCTTGGCAGGTACAGAAGCAGCTTCTTCAGAATCTTTTCTCTTCAAGAGCTTCTTGGGCTTCTCAGCAATCTTGACCTTCTTTTGAACAGGTGCAGATTCTTCTACAGGCTGAGTCCTTTTCCTCTGGAGTTGTGCTTCTTCTTCTCCTGCATTTGGTAGTGGTTGTCTAGCTAGCTGAATCACATTAGCAGGAACAGGTTTTCCTTCCTTCTTGCATTCATCAATATACATAACCACTATATGTCTGGGCTCTTCAGCAAAGAATAAAGGAAAGTCATCTACAGGAACCCTCTTATTCAATTCGGACATATTTAGCTTCTTGGGAGTTGTTGTGAGTTCATCAACAATTTTGAGTCTCAGAAGACTTTTAGCATTCAGAGGCTTTCCCATTATAAATTCTAATTCCTCTGTAACTCCAGCAGCGTACATAGCAGTTACTAAACCATTCTTAGTAAGAAGATCTGAGATCAACCTTCCAAAGGGGATCCAAGTTCTGATCTTCTGTCCTTTCTCTTTCACATATTCTCTAGATGCATTGATATGGTTCCACAGATGCATAAACAGAATGTATGGAAGATCTAACTTGGTGCTCTGACTAAGGCAATACATGAAATAGAGTTGTTCATTATTGACATAGTCTGGAGAATTGGTTGACTTCCTGTGGTGGATGCATCCCATGAAGATCTTGGCCCAGATCTTGTAATCAGGCTTCAGATCTTTGAATTTGTTAGAAGCTTGACCAACAGTCATTACTTCTTCATAAACCTCATCCATGTCCACACGCCCAGCTGGCAAGTGGGAAACACCATCTGTTTCTTCATATCCTATTAATTTTCTTATCAAATCTTCTGTGATAATAATTTCTTTTCCCAGCACAGAAGATAAGATGAACTTGGGATAAACTGATGCATGGATCCAGAATTCTTTCACAAGGAGAGGGTAAACTGGTCCAAAGAGCCTATCAAAATACTTAACCCATCCTTGAGCTCCAATGATGGAACGAAACTCAAACCCATTTTCTGCCAGAGAATCAAACTCAACCATAGATTCACATAGAACTTCCAATTTATCAACAGGCGTTAGAAGTGTTCTTTTGGGAGGAGAATAGGGAGTAACACCCAAGTTTTCTGAAGTTACAGCAGCCATAGAAGATTGGAACTGAGCAGCTGTTGATGATGAAGTTGCCATTGAAGGATGCTTTGTCAAACGCTTAGGTATATGGTTTTTATGCAGAGAAAAGAGGATATGAAAACGCATGTAATTTCTGAGAGTGTGAAAAGTGTGAAAGTGAATACAAGTCAAGTATATATACTAAAACACTTAGGCAATGCAACAGTCAGAAATATGCACGTTTGAACAAGCATTAAATGAAGAGAATAATAATCATTTCAAAACATTAATTGCTTCTGACAATTTTGGGGGAAAAACCAAGATTCTCACTATTCAAACTTCACCTCAAACGTCTCTTCAGTTATGTACACGCCACCTCTTCAGATTTGGTGTGACACGTGTTTGCTTGCATGTTGTTCTGAATTCTCTTAAGAAATGAAACGTTAGCCAACGTTCAGATCTTCTAAAGATTGTTAGTTCAGAGTTTCACAAAAGAAATATTGATCAGAATAAAATAAACAATCAGAAGAAATACTTCAGAGCATTAAGCATTTTTGCATCTGTAAAAATTTGCTTCTGATAAATATCATTCTGGACAAAAATCCATACCAATATTTTTCAGAATAAAATTGAATCTATCTTCAACAAGGGGTTTTGTAAAAATATCTGCCCATTGATGATTTGTATCAACAAAGGCTAAATTTATGATTCCCTTCTGAACATAGTCTCTGATGAAATGATGCTTAATTTCTATATGTTTTGCCTTAGAATGTAAAATGGGATTCTTGGACAAACATATAGCAGAAGTATTATCACAAAAGATAGAAATGTTACTTTCAAAAATTTGATAATCTTCTAGTTGACTCTTCATCCAGAGCATCTGCGTGCTACATCCAGCAGCAGCAATGTATTCAGCCTCTGTGGTTGAAAGTGCAATTGTGGGTTGCTTCTTGCTGTACCAGGAGATTATATTTCTTCCTAGAAATTGACAACTTCCAGAAGTACTTTTTCTTTCCACTCTGTCTCCAGCGTAGTCAGCATCACAGAATCCAACTAATTTGAAATCATCAGATTTTCTGTAACACAAACCCACATTAGAAGTACCTTTCATATACCTTAGAATCCTCTTGACAGCTGTCAAGTGTGATTCTCTAGGATCTGATTGGAATCTAGCACAGAGACAAGCACTGAACAATATGTCAGGTCTAGAAGCAGTAAGATAAAGAAAAGAGCCAATCATACCTCTGTAGAGCTTCTGGTCTACTTTCTTACTTACCTCTTCCTTGCCAAGTGAGCTAGTAGGATGCATTGGAGTCTTTGCCAGCTTACTGTCAGACATGTTGAATTTCTTCAGAAGTTCTTTAACATACTTTGTCTAATGTATGTAGGTGCATTCTGGAGTTTGATTAACTTGGATTCCTAGAAAGAATCTAAGTTCTCCCATCATGCTCATTTCAAATTCTGCCTACATACATGTAGCAAACTCCTTTCCAAGCATAATATTTGTTGATCCAAAAATAATATCATCTACATAAATTTGGCAAATTAGAAGATCTTTCTTAATTGTTTTACAAAAGAGTGTTGTATCCACTTTGCCTCTGATGAAATTCTTCTCCAGAAGAAAATTGCTCAATCTCTCATACCAAGCTCTAGGAGCTTTTTTTAAACCATATAGAGATTTCTTTAATTTGAAAACATGATCTGGAAATTTTTCATTTTCAAAACCAGGAGGTTGGTGGACATAAACTTCTTCTTCTATAATACCATTAAGAAAGGCACTTTTAACATCCATCTGATACAGAGTGATGTTATTTTGTGCAGCAAAGGAAATAAGAAGGCGTATAGATTCTAACCTTGCCACTGGAGCATATGTCTCAGTGTAATCAATACCTTCTTGCTGATTGTACCCTTGAGCAACCAGCCTTGCCTTATTCCTCTCAACTTCTCCTTTCTCATTTAGCTTATTTCTGAAGACCCATTTTGTACCAATAATATTGAATCCTTGAGGTCTTTGAACTAGATCCCATACATCATTTCTGCTGAATTGATTTAGCTCTTCTTGCATGGAAATAATCCAATCATTTTCTTGCAGAGCTTCATCTACAGAAGATGGTTCAATTTCTGACACTAGTCCAAATAGTGATGCTTCAGATGATCTTAGAAAGGATCTTGTTCTGATGGGATCATCCTTCTTTCCAATAATGACATCCTCTGGATGAGAAGCTTTAATTCTGGATGATGATCCTCTAATATTTGACTCTTCAGAAATGTTTAGATTATTCATCTGAGAAGTCAAAGGAGTAGCATCTGGAGTTGCTTCTGGTTCCTTCACTTGAATTTTGTCTGCTTCTGGAACTTCATAGTCAATAAAGACTACTTCCCTATTTGCAGAGTTATCAACCTGTTTTGGCTTTTCAGAGCCAAGCTTATCATCAAATCTGACATGAATGGATTCTTCCACAATCTGTGTCTCAGTGTTGTATACTTTGTAGCCTTTAGAGCGTTCAGAATATCCAAGCATGAAACACTTCTGTGCTTTTGAATCAAACTTGCTCAGATTTTCCTTAGTGTTTAACATATAGCAAATACATCCAAAAGGATGAAAATATGAAATGTTGGGCTTTTTGTTCTTCCACAGTTCATAAGGAGTCTTCTTCAGAAGAGGTCTAACAGACACTCTGTTCTGAATGTAACAGGCTGTGTTGATTGCTTCTGCCCAAAAATGTTTTGCCAGATTTGTCTCATTGATCATGGTTCTGGCCATTTCTTACAAAGTTCTGTTTTTCCTCTCTACAACCCCATTCTGTTGTGGAGTTCTAGGACAGGAAAAATCAGGAGCAATGCCATTTTCAGAAAAATATTTTTCAAAATATTTATTTTCAAATTCACCACCATGATCACTTCTGACTTTTATAATTTTGAAATTCTTTTCATTCTGGACTTGCTTGCAGAAGTCAAAGAACACAGAATGTGACTCATCCTTGTGTTTTAAGAACTTTACCCATGTCCATCTACTAAAGTCATCAACAATGACTAATCCATACTTCTTGCCTCTGATGGATGCAGTTTTCACTGGTCCAAACAGATTAATATGAAGTAATTCTAGTGGTTTAGAAGTAGAAACAACATTTTTTGATTTGAAAGATGTTTTTGAAAACTTCCCTTTCTGGCATGCTTCACAAAGAGCATCTGAAGTGAACTTCAGATTAGGGAGTCCTCTGACAAGATTAAGTTTATTAATCTGAGATATACGTCTCATATTAATATGACCCAATCTTCTGTGCCAGACCCATTGCTCTTCATTAACAGACAAGAGGCATTTAACATTTTAAACTTTAAGTTCAGAAAGATTTATTTTATAAATGTTGTTTTTCCTCTTACCACTAAATAGGATAGAGCCATCCTTTTGACTAATAGCTTTACAACATTTTTGATTAAAGGTAATATCATAACCATTGTCACTTAATTGACTTATGGACAATAAGTTACGCTTTAACCCTTCAACAAGTAAAACATTAGTAATAGAGGGAAGTTTACCATTTCCAATAGTGCCAGATCCAATGATCTTGCCCTTCTGGTTCCCTCCAAACTTCACGTCACCTCCAGATCTAAGTTCCAGGCTTTGGAACATAGACTTTTCTCCTGTCATGTGTCGTGAGCATCCAGAGTCCAGGTACCATGATTGGTGTCCTGACCTTGCTGCTAAGAACATCTGCAACAGGAATTATTTTGTTTTTAGGTACCCAGATCTTCTTGGGTCCTTTGGGGTTAGTTGGTTTGTAGGTTTGTCTAAACTTCTGTTTTTCAACATAATGTTTATTCTGACTTGCCTTGGGTTTAAACACATAAGTATTCTTCTCAGAGCTTGTGTGTTTAATGTCATTTAAGTGACCAAATTTAAATTGAGAATACAGAGGTGTCTTCTTGATGAAAAGTTTGTCAACAGGTTTTAGATTGCTTCCAGATGAAGATTCATATCCAATACCTCTTCTGTTGTTTCCACTAACACCATAGATCATGGAAGCCATCTTGCTTCTGTCTATGCTCTTAGTAAGAAATCTCTGAAAGCTAGAGTCATATTTTTATAAAATGTTTTCACATGACTTAGTCTCAGATTCAGATTCTTGTTGGGTTATTTCAAAGTCATTTTTGATTTTCAGATTAATTTCTTTTTGCTCAACAAGTTCTGTCTTCAGAAGATCAATCTCAGATTCAAGATTGCTTTTCAGCTTCTTGTATTTGAGTTTGATATTGTTATAACTTTTAAGAACTTCTGTTAAAACTTTTATAAGTTCTTCTTTGGTAAGTTTAGCCATTACCTCTTCTGCGTCATCATCAGATTTAGAATCTGATTCATATCCTGAGGTACCTTCCTCTTGATCCTCTGTGCTGGCCATCAGTGCAACATTGGCACATTCTTCTTCTGATTCAGAAGATGATTCAGATTCATCTGAGTCATCCCATGTTGCCATCAGAACATTCTTCTTTTTGTTAAACTTCTTCTTGGGTTTTTCTTTCTGAAGTTTGGGGCAATCATTCTTGTAGTGCCCAGGTTCTTTGCACTCATAGCACACAACTTCTTTCTTGCCAGATCTTCTGTGCCCAGAAGATTCCTTTCTATTATCAGATCTTCTGAAGTTGTTGAACTTCTTTCCCTTGTGCTTCCAGAGTCTGTTGATCCTTCTAGACAGCATGGATAACTCATCTTCTTCTTCAGAAGAAGATTCTTCAGAGCTTTCTTGAATGACCTGCAAAGCTTTAGCAGTTTTGTTAGATTTTAATGCAACAGATTTACCTTTTTCTTTCTTCTGAGGTTCATCTTCCTCAAGCTCAATCTCATGGCTCCTCAGTGAGCTGATGAGTTCTTCTAGAGAGATCTTGTTCAGATCTTTAGCCATCTTCAAGGCAGTCACCATTGGTCTCCATCTGGTAGGCAGACTTCTGATGATTTTCTTTACATGATCTGATGTAGAGTATCCCTTGTCCAGAACTTTCAGCCCAGCTGTGAGTATCTGAAATCTGGAGAACATGGCTTCAACAGATTCAGAGTCTTCCATTTTGAAGGCCTCATACTTCTGGATCAGAGCCAGAGCTTTTGTCTCCTTAACTTGAGAATTTCCCTCATGAGTCATTTTTAGGGATTCAAACATATCAAAAGCAGATTCCCTGTTTGTAATTTTTTCATACTCAGTATGTGAAATTGCATTCAGTAATATAGTCCTGGCTTTGTGATGATTTCTAAAATCTTTCTTTTGAGCATCTGTCATAGATTTTCTGTCAATCTTCTTTCCATTCCCATCTGTGGGATGGACATATCCATCTATGACTAGATCCCATAGATCAACATCATATCCTAGGAAAAAACTCTCAATTTTGTCTTTCCAGTAGTCAAATTTCTCCCCATCAAACATAGGGAGTTTGGTGCTGATCCTGTCCCTTTCTTCATATTTATTGTTAATATTGGATATTGAATTATCAGCCATTGTAACAAATAAATATATATCAAAGTATTTCTCTTTGGATCTTTACTGACACTGTTAAGTGGTAGCACACACAAAACCGGAGCTCTGATGCCAACTGAAGGTGAGATAATACTTAGAAGGGGGTTGAATAAGTATGAAAGATTAAGACTTAAAAAATAATAACACAATTATTTTTATCCTGGTTCGTTGAAATCAACTACTCTAGTCCACCCTTCCTAGAGTGATTTGCCTTTCTCAACAAGGACTTAATCCACTATTTAATCAAACAGATTACAATAGTAACACCTAAGAACAATTGTTCTTAGTCTTTTCAAGAGCTACTGATTCCAACTGAATCCTCTTAAGGAAAACCTTTACAATCAATGTAAATCAAATACAAGAGTATTAATGCTTCTATAAAGCTTTTATCACAACAGTGATTTTTCTCTTAAGTTTAAGTACAAGAAATTCTAAGAAGAATATGAAAGAATGAGAGCTTTGAATATTATGATTTCTTTTCAGTAAATTGTGTCACTGAAGAATTTGGTGGAGTCTTCCTTTTATAGGCAGCTGATCCAAGGATGCTGAGCGTTGAAAAGAGAGTCCCAAAAAGGTCTGAGCCTTTTTGTCTTCACATCAAGTGACCTTTCCTAGAAGTAGAAAGCACAGAACAATCCTTTTTGTCTGTGTTCTTGTGTCTAGAACAAATGAGGAAAGAGACGTTTTATTTACTCCAACGAATATAATATTTGAATATTTCTTCTTCAGTTTTCAGCAAGTTCTTCAGAATCTGAATGAGTCAGAGTCTTCTAATGATGTTCAGAACTTTGCTGTATCAGAGTCTTCTGCAGCATGTGTGCTTTCAGCGTGTTGATCATCAGAGCATATTTGACACAGAACTTCAGTACTTGGCAGCGTTAGTACTTTCAGAAACTTCTGTAGAAACTATGCTTTGAGAAACTCTTCAAACAATATTCTTCTTTGCTTCAGATGCTTCTGACTAGCTTCAGAATCTTCTGGAGCTACTTGCTTCAGATGCTTCTGACTAGCTTCAGAATCTTCTGGAGCTACTTGCTTCAGATCCTTTTGGAGACTACGCTCAGGATCTTCTGTAAACAGCAATCAGAATCTTCTAATGAGTGCATCTGGCGTATCAGAGTCAGGATAACTTCTTGTATATACTTCAGATTTGCTTCTAGAGAGTTAATTTCATTTCAATCTGCAGTAAAACTCTCAAACAAATTTTAGAGTATATAATTCTTAAATATAAAATTTCCTAACAGTTATCATCAAAACAAAGAGTTATTATTAAGAACCAATCTGTGTTCTAACAACAGTGGTTTCGTAGTTACCTAAATATTGTATACAACAGTTTAAATTTAGGCAATATATACCGCCTCCACCTCCTAAGTGCAACACACTTGGTGTTGACGTTGAGTGGATTCCAAAATGATTGACTTGGTTCATATGACAAGTGTGGCTAACACCCCACATGATGTTGACGCTGAATACTTGTAATGGTATTATAGTGTCACTTTCTCAATTAATAACGCCTCCTCAAGATGAGTAGATAGCAATGTTTGTTCCTGCCTATGAAAAATGACCATCAGATCCATGCTTATCATCTATTTCACATGAGCTTCATCATTATATCCAACGATTAGGAGCTGTGAAGACGACCTTGATTTTGCAGAGTTATTTTGAGCATTGGGTTATGCTAACAACACTAATTACCCTTATTGATGTATTATATATATATATATATATATATATATATATATATATATATATATATATATATATATATATATATATATATATATATATATATATATATATATATATATATATATATATATATATATATATATATATATATATATATATATATATATATATATATAGTCAATAACATCTAATTTAATACAATGTACTATTTTAAGTTAACAATGTTTAACACTATAGGTGTAAGTTATTACCAATGTTGTAAACATCCTAAAAATTAAAACATCTAAGATGCTTTATAAAAATGTCATTTCTTCCAATCCAATGTGACTTCTAATAGTGGAAATCTTCTATTTATTTTTACCTGATTATTAAATTATGTCAAAATTAATAAACATATGAAAAAAATTATGTCAAAATTAACTAACAAATATATGACTACTTTAACCCAATGCTTTTGGTTTACAACCCAATGTAATAAATAGAAACAATAGTTAAATGTGTTATCGTCATAAGAAAGAAATTTAGACTAGGATACCTTAAGCAAACAAGAAAGACGTTATACCAATTTGCTATCACATAACTCATATCTGGTAATGTCATCCATTTCTCCTATAGTTGAGGACCTAAATATGAAATCACCAAAGATTCTCTCACTTATAATAATCAGTCTCTGAATAACTTCTTATTGAGACTTGGTCTCTTTCTCGATTCATCATCTAAGTCTCAACAAACAATGGACCAACCATCCCACCATATCCATGCAATGGTGCAATGACTATATACTCATAATTTTAATTTGCTTTAACATTAAATATATTATAAATATATGGCTTAATATGTTCAAGAATTTGAGAAATTAATTGATTATGAGTTGATTGCTTCTTAGATGACTTCTTTTGAGATGATTGATTTTAAGAAGATTATGATACTTGTGCGCATGACCTCTTTGACGATCTATGAGAATCAAAGTATGTTTGGTCAACATGCTCATGATATAAAAGATTCCGATAAACATCATGCCACACTAGTTTCTTCCCTTTCTTCTTCATTCCTCCTTTGGTTTTTATTTTCTAAGGTAATGGGCACATTGAAGTCATAGTAGAATAAGAAAATTCACACACACTACTTTTTAATGCTCTTTTTCCTATAAAATCCAATGATTTGAACCTTCTCCATAATGTTTCTCTATCACTAGTCATGTCCACCTCTAATCCATCATTCATGCCAACCTCTTATTGACCTTACATGCTCAATTTTCTCCAATGGCTATAAACAACATATATAAGTATTTGATCACCACCCAATAAACATATTCCTAACTCAAAATCACAAGACAACCCACATGATGTTCTAAGAATAAACCTAAAGATTAGGGTGTTGGTTCCCATATAATCAACCCTCGAGAACCCTTCAATAATGTGTTTCAAATCAACTCTTGATATTGATCCACGTAAATTCCTATAAAATGGACTAGTGTGTGCATGCTCAACCTCATTAAAAAATATTTTGAAAAAAGTTCTAATATTGCACAATTGTAACTTCAAGTTGTTGTTCATAGCCGCCCAACATTTAGACAAGTCATATATATTTTTCTCCAACATCTACTTTAATTTCTAATGAGCAAACTCAACCATAAAATAAAAGAAAACATCAAATAAGGTAGACTAAGAAATACAAACTAAAACTACTAAAAGTATGTACCTATTAGTCATGGTGTTGCTCAGATGTAGCACTCAATTGATCCATGCTTCCACAAATTTATGCATGTGAGGAATCAACCATGTGTCTCTAACATAATCAATGATTCCAACATAATCAACACATGTTTTCTCAAGTTGTTACAACTATTGATGATACTCCACCTCATCACCGACCCATACAAGTTCCATCCATAGAGTGTTTATCTCCTTTTGCATAACATTAATAACATATAGCTTGCATCTTACTTGAACATTTTTGTTGATGTGATATCGACACAACAAATTAATCGTATTTAGAAATACAACTTCAATTAATTTCATCAAAGCAAGAACTCTACTAGTTATAATCATTTATGGTTCAATCCAGTCCTTCCTAAACTATTGTTTCAGCCGCTTATCCAATACCAAACAAAATTTCTCTTTCTACTATAATTTCATATAGACAATTGCAACACCAAATGTCAACTCAATTGAAGTCATACCAACAATTTCAAACAAAGGAGGCATGCACTTGTTTGT
The DNA here is from genome assembly GCA_963859935.3 of Lathyrus sativus. Taxonomy (NCBI): domain Eukaryota; kingdom Viridiplantae; phylum Streptophyta; class Magnoliopsida; order Fabales; family Fabaceae; genus Lathyrus; species Lathyrus sativus. The sequence goes on along the minus strand of OZ012737.1, from coordinate 665,122,839 downwards.
CTTGTATCTGTTGTCCATACATAACCAACACAATAAGACAAATATTCAACAATTTCACTAAATCTAGGTGCGCCCAAAAAAATATCACTCACAACATATGAGTCATCTCTTCTTCTACTATAATAAACATAATTTGCATCATCCATTCTCTTAAACAGATGTTGTATCTCAGTTCTAGAACTTTTGATTTCTTTTTGTAATTTACTCTTATGTTTATATATTTGTGTGATACGAGTAACGTTCTTTGAATGTTGCTCTTGCAATGAAAGTAGTATGTGTCTGGGTGGAGCATGACATTTTGTCAAATCAATAATATGTTATCTCTTTTTTGAACTTAAATGACCAATAAATGACCTTTTAATCTATTAAGTATACGGTGGTTGTGAAGTCTGCATTTTACATCAAACTTTCATCCTTAACCATCTTTAGACAAGATTAATCTGATTTTAAATGGACACACGCGTTTTTTAGTCATGCTTCGTGTTGCACTATCCACTTCCTTATATTTTCCAACTTTATCACAACCAAAGATTAATTTGTTGCTTCTCCCTCTTTTTCTTATTTCGGTATTTGAACGAGTAATGATAACAATCACTTTATGTCTGATTCCAGCCTCCTTAATTCACTTTAACACTTCTTCTCGTGTATCAAATTTTTCTACAGTTGAGAATGCTTCAATAGTATCTACCAATATATGATTTTTATCGCATACTTATAAAGGGATATCCATATCTACAACAACAAGCAAGCAAGCAAGCCTTATTCCACTAAGTGAGGCCGGGTACATGGATAAACTTTCGCCATAATTTATATCTAGAACCATGTTTCTATCCAATTTCTTAATCTCAAAATATTTCTTAATAACTTCTCTTATAGTATTTCTAGATCTTCCTCTTCCTATAGTTGTTTGACTTCTCACCTTCTAATTTATTCTCCTTACCACATAACCTACAACTATTCTCTATATATTCCCAAACCAGCTAAGTATATTTTCCACAATCTTCTTTACTATATGTGCCACCCCAATACTTTAATATTTTCAAATTTAATCTTATCATTTCTAGTCTTATCAAAAACCCATCGCAACATCCTCATCCCTGCTACATTTACTTTATTCTTGTGTTGAAAATTAAGTGCCCAACATTATGTTTCGTACAACATTGTAGGTCTTATCACAGGCCAATAAAATTTCCTATTCAGCTTGAGTGATAACTTTGCGTCACACAGAACCCCTGAAGCCTTCCTCCACTTCAGCCACTCAGCTTGAATTTAATGGTTTACACCCCTTTCTATTTCTCTGTCATTTTAGTTTACACCTCAAGGTTCGAAACACTTCTTATTTTGTTAAACTTATATTTCATATACTTCGTCTTACTTTTTCTTACGCAAAAATCATATGTTTCTAAAGCTCATCTCCAAGTCTCTAACCTCTCAATTAAATCCTCCTTCAACTCTCTAAGTATGACTATATCATTTGCAAAAAGAATTCATCTAAATTCTAGCTCTTGGGCGTGTTCCATGAGTACATCTAAAATTAAGGTAAAAATATAAGGGCTTAGAGTTGAACCTTGATGCAAACCTATTGTAATAAGGTAGTCACTTTTCTAATTTCTTAGATCATCTTATTCCACGTATTATTTTCACTTCATTGTGGTTATCCAAACTCTCCCTCCAAGATCTTATGTTAGAAAGTTTCTTGTTTTTCTCCCTTTAAATGCCACCACTTGATCTGTGCCGCTCTCATGTGACTTCTTCTCTTTTCTGTCCCATTTACTCTAACATCATAACCAAAACTCTATGTTGGGTATCCATATTCTCCCAGAATAACTTTATAGTCCAAGCAAATTTCCTTATATGACTTCCTAATAAGAAAGAAATCTATCTGAAAACAAGTCACCACATTTTTATTTGTGATAAGATGTCCATCTCTTTTCCTAAACCATGTATTTACTATAGTAAGATTCAAAGTCAACGAAAAATTTAAGATGGATTTACCCTTCGCATTCACCTTCCCTTGACCATACCTCATGCACGCTCTCAATACCTCTTATTACGCTCCCTGCATGACCATTTAGATCTTGTCCTATAAAAAGCTTCTCTCCTTGGGGGTATACCCTAACGTAAGTCTTCTAAATCATTTCAAAATTTTATCTTAAGTTGTTCTACTAACCCAACCTGAGGTGCATAAGCACTAATAACATTAAAGGTATCTTCTTCCACTACAAATTTCAAGGCTATGATTTGATCTCTTGCTCTTTTTACATCCACAATATCCTTCGTTCACTTGTTGTCCACAATAATCTCCACCCGTTTTCTCAATCTAACTTTTCTAATGTACAAAAGCTTAAATTTCAGGTTGTCTAATACTTTGGTTTTTTCACTTGCCACTTAGTTTTTTGTAGGCACATAAAATTAATCTCCCTCTTAATCATAGTGTTCACTATTTCCATAGATTTTCTAGTAAGCGTGCATATATTCCATGATTCAAAATGAATCACTCTCATGAACTAACTTTTTTACCCACACTCGTTCATAAAAATTGTGGGAATCTTTGCTTATTTTTCACTGCATCTAGGCGGCAAAACAACAGTCCTTTCTCTTTTGACATTATACTCAAGCCATACAACGCGTTGCATTGCGTTTGGGAAACGACCTAACATTCACATTATTTCGTAGTTGATCCATGTCATAGAGATTCGTCAAAGTTTTACGTTGGTTGTCGACTGACTATGTATAGTAAAGTTAACATAGGCAGGATTAAAAGGATATCCATATCATGAAAACATAGAAAGTCAAAAAAAATTTGAAAAATTGCATTCTAGATACTAACTTATAGATAAGTTATTCGATGAACCTCATAAAAACTACTGAAAAACTTCTAACCAAATTATCTGATAAAGATTATAATACTGGATAACTTTTATATAAGTTGATCGATGGAACATATAACATTATCGAAATACTTAATTACAAATTATCGAATGAATGAAAATTACATACTAAAATTATTCAAGTAAATTTATTCCGTCCACTGGTGTAGGTGTGTAGATTACTCTAATTTTAAAAATTTTAACTATTTATAATAAAAATTAAATAATAAAATTATTTGATAAATAAAAGAAATAAAATTAAAATATTTTGAAAAATATAGGAGTGGAGAAATAATGGTGGGATAGGATAAAACTTCCCCCAAATATTTTATCCTATCCCAAAAATGGCTAGGATAAAATATTTTAATGTCAAATATGGATAATTATTTCAAATTGCCAAACAGTTCAAAATTTCAAGTCCCAAAAATGATGTTTACCCTTCTCAATCTACTGCCTCAACACATGGTCGGGGAGTGTCAAAACAAATAAATTAAGGGACCATGATGATTGAGGAATGCTGGATTATGGCATGTTGACCCACATTGAAAGAGACATTCTAACATTATTTTGATATTTCCCTTAAATTTTATGAACTTTCAAACACAAAAAACATACCTGTATGCCTTGTTTTCATGTATGCGAAAATTTCATAGCAGAACATAAATCAAACCACCAAGTCCAACAACCTGTAACTGTAATTCCAACCCTAACGAAACAAGATTCGTCAAGTTCATCCAAGTGCCACCTGCCAATCTCCAGGCTGTTGAGGATCTCAATTTACCAAGAAAGCAAACTTATTTTTAATATATATAATCAAGATTATAAACTAGTCTTTGACCTGTGCGATGCACGAAATTTTTTTAGTATGTTATATATAATATTTTATTCTTTATTCACATAATAAGATATTATATAATATAATTATTAAAACAATTGACATTAAAATAGCTTTTAATATAAAAAATAAAAATAAATAAATTTTGAAACATAAATAAATATTGAATAATTTTTAAATTAGAAAATTTTAAATATCATAAATGATCTGACATATATATCGAGAAATAAGTAAACAATTAACTATTGAACATTATGAAAGACTTCTTTGTAAACGACATTTTCAATTACATTTGTATCTTCACCTTCGTCGTTGGTTATCAGTATCTTTAAGCCTTTCTTTGAAGTAACTCTTGACAATGCAACATATAATTGCCCATGAGAAAAAATTGACTGGGGAAGACACACTCCTACATATTTAAGTGACTGGCCTTGACTCTTGTTGATTGTCATAGCAAATGATACCGTTAATGGAAATTGTCAACGTTGAAATTTGAAAGGGATTCTTTTATCGGTTGGAGTCAGTGATAACCTTGAAATAAAAACCTTCTGACCAATATTGTTACCTGATATAATCTTACCTTCAAGGACATATCTTCCGATTTTTGTAATTATCAATCGGGTGCCATTGCACAATTCCAACGACTGGTCAATATTTCTCAACAACATTACTGGGACTCTAACTTTTAATTTCAACTTGTGATTTGGTAGTCCGGAAGATACAATGGTGTTTAGAAATTCAGGAGTATGCAGTGATCTTGGGTGGTACGGAAGTTACAACTGCATTTTTTATAAGAAATAATCAACTAGTAAAAATATATGAACTAAAAATATATAAACTGATTAGCATCAAACGAAAATACTTTTGACACCTTTTGCAGACATCCTTGAACTCAACTAAGTATAGCAACCTTAACTTCAGTATTATTTTTAAACTTGCGATGTAGGAGTATTTGTTTGATAGCAACCACTCTTTATAATAATAGCTTATGAAAAATAATGGATATATGGGGTTGTGCATTTATTAATTGAGAGGCTCAAGACTAATGATAATCATTATGCATTGGATATATACCTAAAGTAACTTTTTAGATTTACAAAGAGAATGTATTGTACATGTGAGAAGTTAGTGAAAATCTTTATTATATAAAACTATGCATTGGGTGTATACGTTGGAGTTTAATGCAACTTTTCATATCTACAAAGAATTAATATGTGTGAAGTTAATGCAATTTTAAAAATGATTCATACTAATTTCTATGTCAGTAAATCAATAATAAATTTAAAATATAAATAAATAATTAATAATTAAAGTTATAGTTGGAACATAAAGGAGGAAAAAGAAAAGGAATTAGAGTTTCATAAAAGTTGCATAGGTTATTCTATTTTATATAATAAAGATAGCAAATTAATAGAAAATAAACTGCTCGCAACCCCGTTTTAGATGACAGATTTTTAAGGAAAACTCTTCAATTGACAGTAGAGGTAAATTCAAAATTGTTTAAACAAAACTCCTTGAGAAACCCACAAGTACAATTTTGGGCACAAGCATAATAGAAAGACTATGGTACCTGTTGCTGTATGTATAACACTGCATTCAGATTTCAAATGCAACAAATACTAAAAACTTTCTGATCCACCAGCAACCATATTCATCATTGATTGGTACCATGCATAATAATAAGATTTTTATTAGATCAAGAAAGACAATTTGATAGTTCACAGTAAAACTCAGCTCTTCCAAACTTAATGAAATAACCGGATGTCCTTAGTAATAATAAGTAACATTAAATGAAAAAAATGTAATAGTACAGGAATGTCTTTTTCTCTTCTGCTTATTCTTACACTCATAATTAATATTTTATGTTGGATAATCAAGTCCTTTTTTGGAATAACTTTACGGTCCAAACAAATATTTCTATTTGACTTCTTTATAAGAAAGAAATCTATCCGAGAACATATCATCTCACTTTTATATGTTATAAGATGCTCGTCTCTTTTCATAAACCATGTATTTATTATAGTAAGATCCAAAGCCGACGAAAACTCTAAGAAGGATTAACCCTCCACATTCACCTCCCCTAGACCATACCCCCATACAACCTCTCAAAACCTCTTACTACACTCCCTACATGACCATTTAAATCTCCTCATAGAAAAAAGCTTCTCTCTTTGGGATATCTCCTAAAGCAAGCCTTCTAAATTATTCCAACTAAATTATTCCAAAATTTTACTGGGGTGTTCTGTTAACCAATCTAATATGCATAAACACTAATAACATTAAGGGTTTGTTTGAGAATTCGGATGGAAAGGGAGGACTTTGAAAAAAGGGAAAGATTGAGTGAAAAGAATTGAAGAATTTTGGTTGAGAGGGTTTTGGAGGGTTTCTTTTATTCACAACACAAAAAATCTCCTAATTTGTAATAAAGGAGGGTTTTTGAAAGTTTTGGAAGGCTTACATAAAAGAATTGAAGAATTTTATGTTGTTATAGTATTCTGAAAATTAACAATATAGTAATAATAAACACTCTATTATCATTCTAAACAAAATCATTCTTTTAAAAAAATGTCAAATATTCTTTTATATATTTTTTTAAATTCGTTTTCGGAAGCCTTCCCTTCCCTTCTCCTCCCCCCTCTAAACTCCCAAACAAAGTCTAAAAACTTAATTGTTTCACTACAAATTTCAATGCTATGATTTGAACTCCTACTCTTGTCACATCCACAATATCCTTCTTTCACTCGTTCTCCACAATAATCCCATCCTCATTTCTCGATCTAACTTTTTCAGTGTACCAAAAATTAAATTTCGGATTGTCTAATTTTTTCGCTTTTGCGTGTCCACTTAGTTTCTTGTAAGCACATATAATTAATCTTCCTCCTAGACATAGTTTCAACTATTTCCATAGATTTTCCAGTAAGTGTCTATATTCCATGATCCAAACTGAATCTTACTCTCATGTACTAACTTCTTTACCCACACTCGTTCACGAAAAATGTGGGAATCGTTGTTTATTTTTAATTACATCCAGGTGGCGATGCAGCAACCCTTACTCTTTTGACACTGTACTCGAGCCATACAACACGTTGCTTTCAGACAATGACCTAGCATTCACATTATTTCCTAGTTGATCCTTGTCATAGAGATTCGACGAAGTTTTACGTTAGCTGTCAACTGTCTAACACAACCCTCTCCTTTTATCCGGGCTTGGTACCGGCTATGTATAGCAAAGCTAACATAGGCAGGATTAAAACGATATACATATCTGAACCATAAGAAAAAGTCAAAAAAATTTGAAAAATTGCATTCCAGATGATAACTCATAGGTAAGTTATTTGACCATTCCAAATGTAGCTGAATGATAAAGGAGCAGTTAAAAATCTATCAGGCAAACCAGTACGTGTTTCTAGTTAAACCTTTTAAACTCTAAATTTATAAAAGCAAACCAACACATGTTTCTAAAACAATACAGGGACAAGCAAGTGTAAACAAGATATCTAAGGACAGAGTCAGATATTCAGTTTCAATAGCTAAATCTTCTTGTAACATCAAGGCATGCATTCATGCATAAAAACAAGACTTTTATTAGAGCAAGAAAGACAATTTGACAGTCCATGGTATTTCAAGTTCCAAATTCAAGGCTGGAGAAAACAATGAAACCATAATTTCATTGATAACAGAAAAAATGAATGAGCAAATAAAGTTATTGAACACATGTAGGACCCTATAAAACCATGTCCAAACTCCAAATGTCCTTAGTAATACTAATAAGTAACATTAAACGAAAAAATGTAATAGTATCGGAAATTCTCATGTGCATAAGTAGTACATGAAAGCAAAAGACACTTGAGAGAATTGAATGCACAACTTTTATGAAAATATTTCTATATTGAACACATTAAAAATGCATAAACCATTGTCATGAGTAAAAAATATAATGCAGGGGAGAGGGAGATTTGCAGATATTATTAAATGAAATCTAGTTATTAGATCAGTAAGTTCACCTCAGAGGTAGCAATATATGACTAAAAGTGTTATTCACCAAGCAGTAGGAAGCTTTCATGGTAATGCCAACAGAAGTCAAGTTTCCAACCAATACTAAAGGATAATTGAATCCATATTTGCAGTCATGATATCATTTTGCTAGAAGTGTAGGAACGGAGAAGTAGAATAAGATGAACTTTTACTCAGATCATAGAACACATACTTACTTGTTATATAGTAGCTTTCAAAAGTATGAAAAGACAATTATTTCACAGCCTATTTTTTATTTAGTACTGTTCTTCTCTGAGATCCACAACGAGTTGCAGTGGTTCTGAATTTCTGATACAGTGAACGGAGTCTGACCTGAAAGGTTAGTACTCCAACGGTCAAGTCAAGTAAGTAAGAGAGTGAAAATGAAATTTGAATGGAATATGAACCGTACCTTGAGAGTGACGTGCATTCTCCTTTAAATAGGATAAGTGGTTGATAACTGCATGTGAATAAGATACGGTTGCCCGTTGGATCGTTTCTGGGAGATCATGCATGATGAGTTCATGAAGAGAATTCTAGTGTCTGGTGAGAAAAATGAAATCGCAGACTTTCTTCCTGACTACCTCTTATCCAGCTACTGGGCCTTGTGGCCAGCTCAGAACAAGTACAATAAATGTTGCAAGAATCTGTAGCACAAAAGATAACAGATTAATGGAGCATCTTAAAAAAAATAGAAGAAACGTTCTTATCTGGCACTTTCTATTAAAAATAGATTCGTGAAATTTGTCAAAACTTGAATAATTAAACATTCTTTTGAACAATCATTCAATCTCTATTCAACCAACAGAGAAACAGAGAATATTATCTTACAGTGAGATTGGACAATAGAAAAAGTAAAATAAGAAACGGCCAAGAATATAAAAATAGCCGAAATAGTATAAGTTCATAATATTACATACCATCCATGCTATGCTGTTCCATTGTGAAGTTCTTGCAACCCAATTAAAGAAGACATGCAAACAGACTAACCAAAACGAAGCAACTAAAAGAATATGTCTATTATTCTAATCTTTTGATAGAAGTAGCTTGACATTTTATAGTTGAATAACTAAACATGAACTAAGTGCAACTTCAACCTAATTGTTTCTATTATATAAATTGCTTCTACAATAATAGTGAACATGTAAGTGATGTGAAAATTCAGTCTATTCATTACCAAAATAGACTCTAAATTCAGACTATATTTGGATTGATGGAACATAACATAATGAAATGGAGCACAGCAGAATGAAATATACATTCTACTCCATTGTTTGGATATTTCATTAATAATGTTTCATTTCATATACCCCAAATTAGATGGAATATAAAATGGAGGGTTGGATGGAATGGGATAAAATGGATTTCATAATGTTCCACTCCATTCCATCTATTATTTGCAAAATCAAACAATGGAATCACACTATTTATCACTTCATTCCATCACATACCATCAATCCAAACATATCCTAAGGAAATAATGCATAGACTCCATCCTACTACACTACAGTTATGAAGATGAGATGCAAATGTATTTGAACACAGAATTAAATTTACCTAAAGATAATGAAAAGCCATGATTTGACACAGGTTAGAAAAGGAAAAAAACAATAAAAAACTGACATTTATCTTGGTTCCATGACAATGTAAAATTAAATTATTAACAAACTTCTCGGAATAAGTTGTTGTTGTAGAAAACTTCTAATCCATACAAAACACCGCATGCGATAAGGCTTTGTTGTTGTTATAACGAACTTCTAATCCATATAACACACCACCGTATTTAACAAACCCCTCCGCCTTTTCAAAGTAAAGCTCTATGATATTCTGAAAAGCATGCAACGTAAGCAAACTATCCGAACCCGCTTGATGACTTTTCCCTGTAAGCCGATCCACCTTCATTGACCTGCAAATCCCATCCAACCCACCATGCAAGTTAGAGCAAAATTTCAACAAATGCTTAACATCAAACACCTTATCTCCAAAAAACACCATCACAACACGAAGAAACTCATCTAAATCCTCAGGCAAGTCGCGATGTGTCAACAACTTAACAAGATAGCCAAAATCATACGCGCTATGAAACGTCACCCAATTAACGCTAGGATCACATACAAGACCCGAAGACATCATCAACTCAGCAAACCGAAACGAGTCAATTCCTAACTTTCTATTTTTCTCGAAATTAATCCCCTGACGCCTCAACAACTCAATAGAGTCCATTGCAAAATCATCTCTACCAACATCAAAGTCTTTGAAATTAAACTCCCAAATAAATAACTGATCCGTGCCGAAATTCGGAAGATCACCGGTATGATCCGATAATGTAAGTCCAATCTGTATCAGATTCAATCTGTCCACATTGGCTTTCAGAACCGAGTAGAGAGTGTCAGCACTGTCCCGAAACGGATCACCGGGATCAGAACCGATAACAACACCGGGAAATTCAGTGTCCATAGAAATGAGAGGATAAAGATCGATCACGGATCGAAGCAATCTGAATTCCTGATCAAGATTGGAACTCCATACTGATCTCGTAATAACAGCAGTATGATTTTGTCTTGGAGAAAGGGGAACCGATGATACAGCGAGGGAAGCGAGGGCTTTCCGGTAAAACATATCAGTAATAAGAAGTGAAGACACGTCAAAATTAAGCGATTTTCCGAATTTGTGAAGATTCGGGATTTCGACTTTTTTTCGAAGTGCGTTTAAAAAACCACTTCGGGTTTGGCTCAAACACAAAATATGAAAAAGTTACGCCAGTTTATATATTGAAATTGATTTCGGGTTTTTTCCCTTAATTTTTTTCAGTTAAGAAAAATATTCAAAAGATAAAAATTCAGTAGAGCAACAAAAACTGCATTTTGATTTAGATTTTCTAAAAGTCCGTTTAAGCTAGTTAGCTTAAAAGTTTGATTTAAACAATAACGCGTTAGCATCCGTGATTTGTGTTTTGTTTTTGAATAGATTTAGAGTTTAAAGTCTAGAAAATGGCAAGTTTGGCAGCGTGGTTACTTTTTAAAGAATGGTTTGAAATTGTGATTGAAATCTTGATGATAAAGACATTAAAACATTGTATCATTGGTTAAATTATATATATATATATATATATATATATATATATATATATATATATATATATATATATATATATATATATATATATATATATATATATATATATATATATATATATATATAAAGTTTTGCCACGTAGTTAGTTAAGAATGGTTTGAAATTGTGATTGAAATCTTGATGATGAAGACAGTGAAACATTGTGTCATTGGTTAAACTATATATATATATATATATATATATATATATATATATATATATATATATATATATATATATATATATATATATATATATATATATATATATATATATATATATATATATATATATATATATATATATATATAATTTTGCGGCGTGGTTACTTTTTAATGAATGATTTGAAATTGTGATTGGAATCTTGATGATGAAGACATTGTAAGCAAAAAGCTATCCGTTCATCATTGTATGAGTATGGTGTATAATGAGAATCAAGCACTAGAGTGCATAGCTGCTCAATTTTGCAGGAAAAGTGCAACTCATTAGAAGTGTCATCTTTACAGCTATCAAGTTATAAAGAAGATGAATCTAGCCAACCAGCAAAGTGTATCTTGGAGCAAACTCTTCTTTAGCAACCTGGCAAGACCTAGAGCCATTGTCAGCACTTGGTTAGCTTTCCATGATAGATTGGGTACTAAAGAAAGATTGAAAAGATTAGGGATTATTGATGTTGATACTTGTTGCTTTTTCCACAGGTTGAAACTCTCAACCATATTATGTTTGAACGTACAGAACTACAACAAATTTGGAAGGCAATGCTTGGGGAGCTGGAATGAGAAATTTATCTGGATTATGCAAAACTTTAAAGGTTTGAGGGCAACCATCCTCAAAACTGCTTTCATTGAGATAATATATGAAACTTGGAGGTATTGGAACAACATTTATTTTACACATAGTGACAATAGTTTTTTGAATTAATGAAAGTTTACCTTGATTAAAAAACAATAATAAACAAAAATATTTTTGAAAGAGATTCATTAATTATAAATATTAGTAATTAATAAGTATTAAATATCTTTAAAAATTGAAAAACATTTCATTTGACTACTTTTTTTCGCCTCTCCATTTCTTTTCATTAAAAAGATAGAAAGAAGAGTCGCCACCGAACTTTATTTATCCTATGAGGGGAAAGGAAAATATCGAGAAAACTTCAAGAAAGAAACGGATAAGATGGTCTCGCAACCAAGAACGGGTTCGGAAGCCGGTTATGCGAAGGGAAGGTATTAGCACCCCTCGCATCCATCGTACTCGATGGGAGCCATTTGTTTGTCGATGTGTGAAGATATTTGCTAAAATATATTGCTTTTTATGAGTGTTCCAAGAGATAAAGAGAAGGGCTAGAAACAGGGAAAGAGAGGTAACGGGGAAGAAGAGAGGGATGATAGGGAAGAAAGGACTCGGTAGGACTTCGCGGTCCTAGGCCTACGTATTCTCAATAGATATGAGAAAGTCAGAGTCGACGTAGTTCGGAGAACCACGGGTAAGAGAGGAATATGATCGGCAAGGATTGTGGCCCTTGTGCCTATGTATCTTTACTCAAAAGAAGTAAAGAATCATAGCAGTCGTAGTTCGGCCTACGGTTTGCGGGTGAGTTCTGGTAGACGATGCTATCGTGCGCGTTCTAGCAGTATAGGTGTTTTGCTGCTCGCTCGTTGGAGACTTAGGCGTTACATGTTTGCGGTAGAACGGGCGTAGCATGCCTTTCTGGGGAAAGGGTGGAAAAGAGAAACGGGTGCTCGCTAGGATTGTTGCAATCCTATGCCTACGTATTCTTAACATGCAAGAGAAATCAGAGCAACGTAGTTCGTGATACTACGGGTAACCGGTGTTTTTGTGGATGATGATATCATGCGCATTCTAGAAGTTTAGGTGTTTTGTTGCTTGCTCGTTCGGAGACTTAGGCGTTACCTGTTTGCGATAGAACGAATGTAACATATTCTTTTTGAAAGATTAGTTTTCGCCATGCGAGGCAAGGTGTCACGTTTAATTCGTGGAACTGTTTTTAGGGGTGAAATATGTTATTGGATAGTAACCCCTTGCGGGTAGTACCCAATTCTTTATCTCAAAGCTTTGTTATGGAAATGGTGTGGCGAATACAGTCGCGTCTTCATATTGAAAGATGAGTATCAAGACCACACACACTACAGTGAATATCCTGAGACTCGGAGAGGAAGAATTCTACACTCAATCCTCTCTCTTTAGTTCAACACAAAGAGAACTTCATTCTCTTATTAAAGTGTTTTTGGTTTTGAATGGTAAGTGCTTTGTGACGGCAAACCCTACGGTAAATGTCAAGCACTCAGGATAGGAGAAGGCCTACGCCTAACCACTCCACGACCATTCAAGTTTTTGTGTGGAAAGAGTTTGAAAATGCACTCGGTAAGGGACCGAGGTTTTAGGAGTAAAAGTTTCAGATGGAAGTTTGAAAGAGAGAGGTGGTGAATGGAGTCGCATCTTCGTATTGAAAGACGAGTATCGAGACCACTCACTCTATAGTGAATATCCTGATACTCAGAGAGGAAGAAGTCTACACTCAATCCTCTCTCTTTAGTTCAATACAAAGAGAAATCGATTTTCTTATTAAAGATGTTTTTGAAAATGCACTTGGTACCGGGACCGAGGTTTTTAGGAGAAAAAGCTTGTAAAAAGAAGAAGTTGTGAAAAGAGTTTGAAACTGCACTCGGTGCGGGACCGAAATTTTAGGTGAGAAAATTGCGGAGAGAAGTTGTGGAAAAGAAAAAATGTCTTCGTATTGAAAGACGAGTGTCGAAACCACCCACACTACAGTGAGCATCTCGATACTCGAGAGGAAGAAGTCTACACTCAATCCTCTCTCTTTAGTTCAATACAGAGAGAACTCGATTTTCTAATTGAAGGTATTTTTTTTTTGAAAATGCACTCGGTACGGGACCGAGGTTTTTAGGAGAAAAATGTTTGAAAATGTGCTCGGTGCGGGACCGAGGTTTTAAGAGAGAAGGTGTGGAGAACACAAGCGTCTTTGTATTGAAAGACGAGTATCGAAACCACCCACACTATATTGAGCATCTCGACACTCGGAGAGGAAGAAGTCTACACTTAATCCTCTCTCTTTAGTTCAATACAAAGAGAACTCGATTCCTTTATTGAAGAGATTTTTGAGAACCTGCCAAAGAGATGAAAAGCGGAGACAGATATACACAGGATACAGATAACCAACAGTCCACCAATTAGGATTTTATGGTTTTGATATTTATTAAGTTTTTTTTAAAAGAATGTACAAATAAAAGGGGGTTAGATGATAATATGCACAATATGGTAATATGAAGTATGCACAATGATGATTATATGGACAAGATAAAGCCAATAGAAATATAAGAAGAATATGTGCAGAAATATAAACAATGAAGTATTAACAGAAAATTAAAGTCGGGAGGTAGTAATCGGTGAAATGGAGAAAGTCAAGAAAACTCAAACCTCGTATTAATCGCAAACTTTAAGTTAATTTAATCGAAGGAAACCTCTCGTGATCCCAAAGTAAGGAAAATGACCCAAATGGTCATTCTCCTTAGATTTAAAATAACGAAGGTTTCAACCTCCTCGAAGATCAACGTTTGACGAATCAGAGACTTCATCGATTCGAAATCAAAAATTGTAATAAGAGAATATGGGGTGAAAAAGAAATGGGTCTCGGATCCGACTGATCGCGACTTTCTATGTCTAACAAATCTAACTGCAAGTGCACAATCTATCGCGTAGTAATAATAGATATCGATCCCACAGGGACTCGTAATCAATCTAGTATTATCGGGTGTTACGGTGTTTAGCTAGGTCGGTTTGGTTTCAAGTTGAATAATGGCAGAATAAATGCATAAACTAAAGGGAACTAAGGTTTTACTTAAGATATGAATTTATGAATCGATATGCAATAATTTTGTTCTTCGGGGATTTGACAACTTATTGGCGTATTAAATGTTTTCAAACTTAGTTTAAGAAGAAAATAGTGATTTAAAGACTTTTGTCTCACGATGGTTGTTGACGCTAGTCGCAACTCTAAGGCGGAACGTATGCTTTCTCTATCCCGTTCGGGGTTAAAGTTACCTTTTAAAAATCTCTAAGTTCTAATCCTTTTTAAAGCGCTTTCGCTGTTTTTAAATCAAATGCCTAGTTTTTACTATCTGGTCTTACCTCAGCTGTCGCTTGTTGGTTCGTACCTTAATATGGTTTCCCACTGTCGTGGCAAAACCACCGTAAATAGCTTCTCACTGTCGTGACAAAGATTTATTTAGAATTTTGATTAAAAACTAAAACCATAACTGAGTTTTTGAAAAGAGAAAAACTACGCCAATTATTATCAAATTCCGTCTGAATTATTATTACATATCGATTACAATAGTTTAGCTAGACATGGAAATAGAAATGGTAATACATAAATAAAAACAGTAATTAATAACATGCATCATAATGAAAATTGAAATTACGATTAAAATTTAAAACCTGTAAAATATTCCAATTGGCCTTTGGGCAGATCCTCCACAAATGTTGGCAGGATTCTGGTCTTGGTGCCAATTGATCGTACAATGAAAATAGAAATTACAATAATATCAAAGAATGCAGAGAAGGAAAAGAGAAACAAATAAGAATAGAATAATGGAAAGGTTGCTCTGAAGACGAATTGGCAGCACTTCATTGTCTTGAATTCGGCTCCCTTTTTCAGGTCCCAACCTCTTCCTTTTATAGAGGGAGAGTATCTAACGGTTATTCCTTCAGGAAGTGGGTTTGAGGCAGAAAAATAGGAGTTAGTGGCCACACTTTTGGTCTTTGAGGGGGAAATTTGCACGTGATTTCATTCTGCCACGTTCTGGCTGCATGACGGTCGTCATGGCTTCGTGACGGTCGTCACACGCATGACGGTCGTAACAGCTGTGTGACGGTCGTCACATCAGTCAGGCTCGTTTCTGTTGGCTTTCACTTGGTTTTTCATCCATTTTCCACTTGTTTTTGCTCCTTTACTTCATATTGCTTTGTTTGGACATGTTCTTTGAATACCTGCATAATACTTAGACAAATAGCATGGAATGCCCCGAATTCGAGGTGAAATCGGTCAAACATTAGTTAAAACATACGTCATTTTATAGATATATTTTCGCGTTATCAAACTCCCCTAAACTTGAATCTTTACTTGTCCTCAAGTAAAAGTTAGAAAAGTGTGGCAAACACGCGGCACGCTCCTCCCTTCCGAGAGGTTTTTCTCAAATTACAAGTTAGGAAGTCCAAGACAAAAATCGAAACAACACACATATGGTGGTGACACTGAGTTGTTAGTCTTTGAAGGCCTCCTTTTTATGCAAGCCAGTTCCAATCATGCTACTGCAGCTTGGCGTCAAGTTCCTTGCAACAAGTTTTACCCGGTTTGTTCTGGCGCAGTCACATTAAGCCCGTTATCCGTATACTTTCATGGCAAGTCAACCTGTTAGTGGCTATGATCTCTTTTGTATTTCGATTTTTCTTTGCACATAAGCTTATGCTATTGATTTCCAAAGACTTTCCGTACCGTTGGGCTAAATGCTTGGGTGAGGAGCACCTAACTTAGAAGGAACATGTCTCTATACTCATGCTATATGGCCCTTTTTTCTTCATGATTTTTTTTTTTCATTTTGAGTTAGAGATCACACACACTTATTTGCATCGGTTTCATCGCTTAGAAGCATTTATGATGGTGCTGACTGCTTGTATAAACTACTGGGGGCTACGTTTGAGTAGGAGCTTGAAACTTCGGTACGTGTAGGTAGTGAAACGGACTCGCATAAACTGAAGGTCTAAGGTGTCAGGACGGTAATGGAGTTGTAAAAATTTTCTTCTCGGGATTTCCATACTTGATTGAACTTTGGCGTGTCCTCGTGATGCTTAAAGATTTCTTTGTATAGTCATATGAAACGTAGGGAGTTTACGTAACGGAGATAAATATATATATATATATATATATATATATATATATATATATAAGCGCCTATTTACCGAAACCGAAAGTTAAAATTTCTTTAAATTTGAAAAAAACAAGTACAATGGGAAATAACATGAGAAAGGGAAATGAAATGGGAAATAACGATCCGCTCCCACACTATCTCAATCAGTGTTCTCACTGATTTGAAGGGATGCGGAAGGGAGCTACAAAGGAAATATAGAAAAAACAACGAAAATGGCAAAAATGAAAAATACTACTAATCCCGTCCTCGTCCTCTATCTCTGCCTCGACCTCTGGCTGGGGGATGTTGTCTTGTGTTGGGGAAGCAGGGGCAGCGGTGTCGAAGAGCCAGTTGGCTCTGTCCTCAGGATGCATCTGGGTAGTGCGGGAAGGCAGGATGATGCTCTGGATAGTGCGGCCGCGCACTACAGGATGATAGCGACCATCACGGAGGGCCTTGATGAGGTGGGAGGCGCGATAGTGGTCGGTGTCTAGGAATACGAGAGGCATCTGGCGGAGTGTCTGGAGGCGGTCGCCAAGACCGAGGTCTATGGCGATGGATGTGACGATGCCACCGAAGTAAAAAGGTTTGGCGCCGCGGTTGCAGTTGGACTGAATGTGAGCCAAGAGAAACGGGGCGGCGTTAACCGGCTCTAAAGCGAACACACAACGGAGGAAAAACAGCTCCTTCGAGTTGACCTTATGGTTACTGTCACGAGCGAATACGGTGTTGCTCAACACGCGGTGGAAGTAGCGGATAGCTGGGTTATGGATATGAGTGGCGTTCAGCGTGTCCCAGCTATCTGGAATGGTTCCGGTCAGGCTGTTCCAGAGAGGGAAGGCCTCTTGGTAGAACTGGTCTGAGATGCGGTGGTGAGCATCGTCGCTGTGGGTGAACTGCAGGATTACGACGATGCGGTCCTGGGGGACCTGATATTCAGTGCCGAACATCCGGAAGCAGGCGGCACCGTGGAGTTGGTTGGCATCGCCAAATGATGTTGTGTAGGCGAAAGAACTGAGAAACTCCAGCGTGAGTTGCTCGTAGGTGGGTTGGGGAGTGGTGCAGAGATGCCAGATGCCGGCTCTCTGCAACACCCAAGTGACGCCGTCGAGGATTTCGAGTTCCGTCAGAGAATTCAGATGAGCATACCAGGTCGGTTGTAGCGACCGTTGATGGAATGCGAGAAAGTTCGTCTGCTGCCGTTCACCGGCCTCTCCTTCGCGGAAGGTGATGTTGCTGAATTCGGGGTTAGCACCGACCATTGTTGTGAGAAAAGTGCAGAGGATGGAGATTATGGGATTTCAGAGAATGGTGATGCGGAGGAGTGCAGTGGGTATTGTAGATTGGTGAATGGGGGGTGAAAATGGTGTGTGTTTTATGGGGGATTCGGAGGGTTTGGATAGGGTTTGGAGAATTGGAGAGTGGGAAATTAGGGGAGAGGGAAAGGGGAGGGCCGCAACTCTGTTTGTTTAAAACAGAATTTGGGGTTTTTCTGCACGACGACCGTCAGGGGTCTGTGACGGTCGTAACACGCGTGACGACCGTGGTGGAAGTGTGACGACCGTCACATCAGCAAAGTCTGCAGAATTGCAGAATTTTGCTTGTTGGGCGTTTTAACAGTGGAAACTATGGTAATATGACTTATAATGGAATAATGACAAACTAAAAATGAACAGGAAACATAAGTAATGGAAGTACTGAAATGAAAATAATATTAAATCGAAAAATGAGCGTACGGTAGTACAATATCCAAGAAGAGTAAACAGTTGTAAAATGAACTAATTGCGAATAATGTAAAATGCAATAAACGTAAATTAAAGCAAAAACTAGAAGATCACTCCGTTGGTTTCTTCAAATTGTTGACCTGCTGAACAATGGTATTAAATTGGTCGCTAACCAAGTCCATGAAGGTAACGAAATCCATATGAAGTTGCGTTAATTCATCTTTGGCAGTGGTTACTTCCAACTTGAGGTTGTTTACAGTTTCAGAACAGTGTCGAGCTTATCTGTGTTTTGTTCAGGCGTGGGGTTAGGAAAATTATGGTAGTTAGGAGGGGTCTCAGGATCGATCTCTACTTCGGACTCATAGTCTTGGTAGTACAAATAGTCATGTGCTTCTGAGACTTGATCACTGTCATACATATAAGCCTGGGGTGGGGAGTGAGGTGATGGAGGTCCCATAGGCTCGTCCAATTCATAGAGCCAATTATCTTTGTTATAGATACTGGCTAGCTCATGGTTGGGAAATGTGAAAAGGTGGACAGGTTGATCAGCTATGAGGTATTCGTAGGCTCCTGGTCCTAAGGTACCTAGAATGCGTCTGTTGAAACAGAACTGGATGTCCATTGTTCTGAGGTTGCCGAAACGGACGACTTTGTTCAGGTAATACCTCAGACCAATTTCATGGGCGATCATGGTGACTAGGCCTCCTATTAAAATGGGTGAGTGCGGGTCCTGATTGATGCGTGTAAATGCCCTCATCATAAAAGGGACATCATTTACAGGGCGGCCTTGAGAAGCACAGAAAAGGATGAACAGCTCGTCCTTTGAGACTGTTGTGATGTTTTCTTCCTTACCAAAGAGGGTATGGGCTAATATCCTATGGAAATAGCGGAAGGTTGGATTGTGTATCTCATGGTTATGCATGTCGTTCGGTTCTGGGTGATAGTTTCCGGTGATGGAACCCCAGAATTGGTCTAATTCGAGATCAAAATCCTCTTCAATGGCAGTAAACACGAATGGATTGCTAGGGAAGCCTAGGATGGTAGCTAACGTGGTACGGTTGTGTGTTTGGTCTATTCTAAACATTCTAAAGGTTATTAATTCTTTAGTGTATCCAAAGCCATATTCAGGTAAGTAACTTAGGGAGCTAAGGAATTCGAGTGTCAGTTCGCGGAAGGTAGAAAATCGGGTTTTGAAAGCGGTTTGCTCCCAGCCTAATTGGTAAAATAGGTACTGAATGCTATCTTGAATTCCTAGCTTGTCCATGGTTGGTGTATCGTAGTACAGAGTCGAAGCAAAGTTTCTTTGAGTCAGTGCCTCGAATCTAGCCTGCTGAGCTCGTCCTCTAAACACAACAGTCGTAACGTCAATGTCGGCCATACTCGTTAGTCGGATAGAATGGAAGAAAAGTAGAATGACTTTTAAAATCCTGGAAAAAGTTACATTCACTCAGATCGTAATTTTAAGAAAAATAACAAAAGTGATAAAAGAGAAAAATATAAAATAAATATAGATAATGGAAAATAAGATAATAGAAATTTATAGAAATTATAAGTTAATAAAAATAATAGTTTTAATAAATTTAGAAGGAAAATCAGGAAAACTTTGGGTTGCCTCCCAACTAGCGATGTCTTTATCGTCAGAAGCCTGACGATAGCTTGGAGATAAGCTAGTCGGGGATATCGAGCAATTTCATATTGCTCACGTGGTCGCTGTTTTCATTTTGATTATAATGTTTCAAACGCTGTCCGTTTACTATAAACGGTGCGTTGATTTGATTTGTGACTTCAACAGCTCCACTCTTTAGGACTTTGGTGACCTCAAAAGGTCCAGACCACCTAGATTTTAGTTTTCCAGGGAATAGTTTCAATCTGGAGTTGAATAGGAGCACGATGTCTCCCACTCTGAACTGCTTCCGGATTGAACGTTTGTCATGCCATTTCTTGGTCCTTTCTTTGTAGATGTGTGCATTCTCGTACGCGTCTAATCTTAGCTCTTCCAACTCATGAAGGTTCAAGATATGCTTTTCGCCTGCCGCAGTGTAGTTGAAGTTTAGTGTCTTAATAACCCAGAAGGCTTTATGCTCTAATTCTACCGGCAGGTGGCATGATTTTCCGTAAACTAGTTTGAATGGTGTGGTGCCTATCGGTGTCTTAAAGGCGGTCCTATAGGCCCATAAAGCTTCGTTCAGCTTTGATGACCAGTCTTTCTTGGAGGTTGCGACAGTCTTTTCTAAAATTTGTTTTATCTCCCTGTTCGAAACCTCCACTTGTCCACTAGTTTGTGGATGATACGGTGTGGCTACACGGTGTTTTACTCCGTATTTGGAAAGGAGTTTATCAAAGATTCACGATATGAAATGCGAACCACCGTCACTAATGAAGAGCCTAGGCACACCGAATCTTGGAAAGATTACGTTTTTAAAGAGTTTAACGACTACTCGCGTGTCATTAGTTGGAGCGGCAACGACCTCTATCCATTTCGATACATAATCGACAGCGACGAGTATGTATTTATTTCCAAAAGAAGATGGGAATGGTCCCATGAAGTCGATTCCCCAGACATCAAAGATTTCTACTTCCAAGATTCCTCTCTGAGGCATTTCATCGCGTCGTGAGATGTTGCCGGTGCGTTGGCACCGGTCGCATTTTAGTACCGCGGTATGGACGTCCTTCCAGAGACTGGGCCAGAATAGGCCGGACTGTAGGATTTTAGCGCACGTCTTTGAGGTGCTGGCATGACCACCATATGGTGCTGAATGGCATTGGGTGATGATGTCTTCTATTTCTTCCTCTGGGACACAACGACAGTATAAGTTGTCGGTGCCTCGTCTGAAGAGTAGAGGTTCGTCCCAATAGTAGTGCTTTAAGTCATGGAAGAATTTCTTCTTTTGTTGATAAGTCAGGTCCGGTGGAAGCACGCCTGCGGCCAGGTAATTAACGATGTCGGCAAACCACGGCAAAGTGGCTTGGGCATAGACAGCTTCCACAGCTTTTTCCAGTTCCGGTTCTTCCGAAGTAGAGTTAGACATATCGCTTTCCAATTTGGCTATCAGACGTTCGTAAGGAAAGTCGTCATTGATAGGCACTGGTTCTTGTTTTATGCCCTCTATACGGGATAAGTGGTCCGCAACTACGTTCTCGGTCCCCTTCTTATCTTTAATTTCTAAATCGAACTCTTGTAATAATAGGATCCATCTCAATAATCTGGGTTTAACGTCCTTTTTGTTTATTAGGTACCTAATGGCAGCGTGGTTTGTGTATATGATTATTTTGGCTCCTACCAAGTAGGAACGGAATTTGTCAAGAGCGAACGCGACTGCTAAGAGTTCCTTTTCTGTTGTGGCGTAGTTCATTTGGGCAGGGTCTAATGTTCTACTGGCGTAGTAGATAGCGTGAAGCTTCTTATCCTTCCTTTGTCCTAGAACTGCGCCTACGGCATAATCACTTGCATCGCACATGATTTCGAATGGTAGTCGCCAATCTGGGGGTTGCATGATTGGTGCGGTGATAAGTGCAGATTTTAGAGTTTCGAATGCCTCTAAGCATTCTTTGTCAAAGATGAACTCAGCATCTTTCATTAACAAACCTGTAAGAGGCTTTGTGATTTTCGAGAAATCTTTTATGAATCTTCGGTAGAATCCAGCGTGTCCTAAGAAGCTTCGTATTTCTCGTACGGTTTTCGGAGGTTGGAGATCCTTTATGATCTCTATTTTGGCTTTGTCAACTTCAATCCCTTTTTCAGAGATGACGTGTCCTAAAACAATGCCTTGTCGGACCATGAAATGACATTTTTCTCAATTAAGGACAAGGTTCACTTTGGCGCATCTTTTGAGTACCATTTCTAAATTCGACAGGCAGCCTTCGAAGCTTTGCCTGCATACAGAGAAGTCATCCATGAACACTTCCATGATGTCATCTATGAAATCTGCTAAGATTGCCATCATGCATCTTTGAAAGGTTGCTGGAGCGTTGCATAGTCCGAACGACATTCGGCGGTAGGCAAAAGTACCATAGGGACAGGTGAATGTTGTCTTTTCCTGGTCATCGGGGTGAATAGGGATTTGAAAGAATCCCGAATAACCATCTAGGTAGCAGAAGTATGAATGTTTTGCCAGTCTCTCCAACATTTGGTCTATGAATGGTAAAGGGAAGTGATCTTTCCGAGTTGCCTTGTTTAGTTTTCTGTAATCGATACACATCCTATTTCCGGTCACTACTCTTTGGGTTATCGATTCGCCTTTCGCATTCTTTACTACAGTAACGCCTCCTTTCTTGGGTACTACGTGTACTGGACTGACCCATTGGCTGTCGGAGATTGGGTATATGATTCTTGCGTCTAGTAGCTTTTTCACCTCGTCTTTGACTACAGTGCTTAGGATCGAGTTTATCCTTCTCTGATGTTCTCTCGAAGTTTTGCAGTCTTCCTCCAGCATGATACGGTGCATACAGATGGAGGGACTTATGCCTTTTAGATTGCTTATATTATAGCCTAACGCAGTTGGGTATTTCCTCAGGACTTCTAATAATCGCTCAGTTTCTGATTGTCCTAAGTTGGCGTTTACTATTACTGGTCTTTTGAATTCTGTATCAAGGAATTCATACCTGAGAGTTTTGGGTAGCTCTTTAAGTTCTAAAGCTGGGTTTTTCGGACCTGGCATGTGATTTGAAGTGAGTGCTAAGATCTCGCTCAGACTATCATCTTTGTATGGTGCATGCCAGTTGTCGTCTTCATGAATATCAGGAATCAGGATTTTCATGATTTTAGAATATGTAGTTTCCTCCTTTTCTAATTCTCGTATGCATTCGTCAATTACATCTACTATATAGCATGTGTCATCGATGGCTGGTGCCTTCAAGAATTTAGTAAGGATGAACTCTATCTTTTCTTCTCCTACTTCGAATGTTAGCCTTCCTTTCTTTACGTCTATTATAGCTCCGGCTGTAGCTAGGAACGGTCTTCCTAGGATAATTGGAGTAACAGAGTCCTCTTTAATGTCCATGATTATGAAGTCGGTTGGGATATAGAATTGTCCTATGCGTACTGGAACGTTTTCCAGTATTCCAACGGGATATTTGACTGATCGGTCAGCCAATTGTACGGACATTTTGGTTGGTCTTAGGTCTCCCATATTCAGCTTTTTGCATATAGATAAAGGCATAACACTGATACTGGCTGTAATACCCCAAATTTTGCCCTAAGATTTGTCGTCGCATTTCATTGCATTTTTATTGCATTTAATCAATTACTAACAAATTTGTGTAGTCGTTTGACTTTTTGCAGGTAAATATCATATGACATGCATTTTTTTTCTAAAAAGTAAAAATGGCACAATTGGTAAGAGGACATGTGTAAGGAGTTGTGAGTGTGAGAGGTTGAGAGTTCGAATCTCATCTTTGTCACTTTTTTGTTTTTTATTATTTTTACTCTAAATTTTTCTATCTTTCATTAAAAAATAACAAAAATAGTTTTTTATTATTATTTAATTATTATTTTCGTATTTTAATTAAATCATTTTTTAAAATATTATTTTTTTCACTTTTTTCTAAATTATTCATAAAAATATCCAAAAAATCATAAAATAAAAAATATTAGAAAAAAATTTGTTCTTTTTATAATATTTTTGATTTTAGGAATCAATAGGATTATTAGTTTTTATTTTAAGTTTATTTTAAATTATTTAAATTTTATTTTTTCTTAACTAATTATTTAGTTTGGGCTTTAAAATGGGCTTTAGGGACATTATTGACAATTTGGTGTTAACCCTAATTTGTTCCCTATATATACATGTGTTGCTTTGTTGAAAAAGGGGAGAATGAAAAAAACCTAAGAGGAGTGAGTGTCGATTACCGTTATTTCTATTTCTTCATCTATTACTGTTGTTTCTTTTTCTTCATCGTTTACCGTTATTTCTTTTCCTTCATCTATTACTGTTGTTTCTTTTTCTTCATCGTTTACCGTTATTTCTTTTTCTTCATCTATTACCGTTATTTCTTTTTCTTTATCTATTACTGTTACGTTTATATATTTATAATTTTTAAATTGTTAGAGTTATATATATATATATATATATATATATATATATATATATATATATATATATATATATATATATATATATATATATATATATATATATATATATATATATATATATATATATATATATATATAAGATTAATTTTTGATCGAATTATATCGATACGATGTTTGCACATTTGTGTGCATGACACGTGACATTTGTGTTAGTTCGATCTGGTTGCGATGATCGCATTTTTGTGTGAGCAATAACACTGTTTTTTTGCTTAATTTCTTTTTCTTTGCGATAAATTTTGTTTCGTCCGATTTAGATCTGGTTGCGCTGAGCGCATTTCTGCGTTAGCAACATTGTTGGATTATTTGGCACATTTAAAATTCATTATTGCTTTATTATTATTATTATTATTAGTATTATTATTATCATTATTTATTATTATTATTATTATTATTATTATTATTATTAGTATTATTATTATTATCATTATTTATTATTATTATCATTATTTATTATTATTATCATTATTATTATTATTATTACTATTATTATTATTATCATTAATTTATTAAAACTTGTTATAATATAAAAATCTGTTTTTTAAAATAAATAACTTTATCATCTTTTCCAAATTAATATGAAAACCTATTATTTTTAAGAAAAACTTTTTTTTAGATAAATTTAAAATAATAACTAAAATCTTTTTTTAAAATAATAACTAGAACCGTTTTAAAAAAAAATATAATAATAACATTAAACCCTTTTTTTTTTTAAATAAAACCTTTTTGTTAGATAATTAAATTAAGACTATTTTTGAAAAGTTTTTTTTAATAATATTAAAACCTCTTTTTTAACTTAAATCAAAAGCTTTTTTTATATATCACAAATAAACAACAAAGAATATCTATAACTTTCGCACTTCCGTTTCATAACTCGTCTGATTACTGTCTGACTCTGTCTACTAACGTTGTGTATTCAATGCGCAGCTTGTTACGTTGCTATTAGCTATTTTAATGCGTTTTTCAATTCAAGTTGTATTATAATTGTATCTGTTTCTCATTTGTAACTTCGCGAACAAATTATCGCGTTTACCTTTTCGCACTTTAATTTCTGTTGTTTGTATGGTTTAAATTCACGCATTTGCATCGTTAATTTGTCCCATAGCATTCCTCCGAAGGATTAGGTCTAGCCGTTTGGCCGCCACGCCAATAGTCCTCAAAACTTCAAACCCTTACAAACCCTAACTTTTCACAAATGTCTCGCCGTGGACAAAATTTCAAAACTACCCCTAGCTTTAGGTCAAAGAATCGCCGCACTCATTTTAGGGTTTCCCGCCGCGGAATCCCTAACCTAACCCTAATGCACTTAACAATTTATAACATAGAGATCGGATTTTAAGACTCCATGTAAGCGTGTCCTTAAGATGCGTTTATTCCCCTTGAGACCTTGACCACAGTCAAGAAGTCTCTAACCTCCCTTTTGAGGGGAACTACAGTTACTCTGATTCCATTCCCGTAAGGATATGTAGGCACAAGATGCGATGTCTTGCCGAGTAAACTTAGAATTAACCCCTAGGTCTTTTTTAATTTTCAATCCTTTGTATATACCCTAAAGCAAAATAATTAATGAAATAAATAAAAAAAATAAACAAAAGGTTCCCGTAGAGTACTACGGAAGTTTAGGGTGCTAATACCTTCCCTAAATTTAACCAACCCCCGAACCTTAGATCTCTCCCTTTTAGGTTTTTCCTTTCTTTAACCTTTCTTTCGGATAAATCAAAGACCGGTTGTAAATGAATTAAGATTCAAGTTAATCAATAGCTTGACATCCAAATTTCACCGCAACAGAAAATGACGACTTCATTGGGGACTCCTAACTATTGAGGGTTATCCCTATTTTGTTTATTTTTCTTTATATATTTGTTTTATTATATATTTTGCTCACTTGTATGTATATATTGGGGTACCTTACTTGGAGTTACTGTGTTGTGAGATAAGTCATACACCCGGACTTGAGCGACCTTATGATAGGATGGCTGATATATTCGACGAGGCTTATAGGGAGTGAGTCCCGACTAAGCTAAATCGAGAATCACCGCTCAGTTGAGACACTTTCGAAAATGGTTCGGTTGATCAAGTGTAGTCGTGAAAACTTTTACCGTTATCGATTGGAGTTTGTGATACTGGGAACCGTAGTACCTTTACACCATCTTGACCTTATATAGGACGTAGTGCGGGAACTATGTGGGAGTAGTCCTACAATGGTTGCTATGCGATGCTACGCTCAAACGAGGTTCTCTTGAGAATATTATCGACCCTTGAGTCAGTCGAGAAGTTGATAATATCCGAAAGATGGGCTGATAACTTTGGGCACTTTTTTAGAACCCTTGTTCTGCAGGTACAATTAACCTATAGTACACACCACTTTGGGAAGGGTAGACCTTGACTCCATTCATTGTTCCTCTAACTTAGGACCTTTTGTTTGCTTATGTGTATTTGTGCTTCGCATCTATAAAGCATCATATCATTTCTAGTTTCAAGGAATTCAGCAGTCCTTTGCAAATTCGAAAAGCCTTACATTTTAAAGTCTAAAATTTTTTCCAACTTTCTTAAAAAGCAATATTCGCAATCGACCGTTGAAATTCTTGAAACCATTGCATGGCATCAGCATCACATTTTTGCATTGCATTTATCCCCCAATTTCTCCTTCTTGGTCCTATCGTTTTCTAGTGTACCTTTGAGTCGTCAAGCTGATTCCTCGACACAGATATCAGACCAGAAACGGAACAGGAGTCACTTTGATCCTATTCCCATGACTTACGCAGAGTTGTATCCTGACTTAGTTCGACAAGGGCTGATCACTACAAAGGCTTTACCACCTCCTCTTAATCCTCCAGTTGGATTTAGGGCTGATCTAAAGTGTGCTTTTCATGAGGGTGCCTTAGGCCACGACTTGGAGCATTGTTTTGCATTAAAAGCTAGGGTGCGTGAACTGATTAGAGCCGGAATACTTGATTTTACGGATAGTCGTCCGAGCGTCCAGACAGATCCCTTGCCAACACATCAGAATTGAAGCTTTGTCATTGGGCCTTTTTTTTCCTCGTTGTTTGCATTTTCCTTATTTTGTTTAAGTTGTTTGCTTTCAATTATGTTTGTACTTTCATTAATGAAATAAGCATTGCGACTTTTGATTCAATTCATTTCCGTCCATTTATTTGCATCTTTATGCTTTATTTTTCAAATGTTTACTTCTTGTCCAAAATTTTGATATGCTAAGATCGGAGGGAGGATGACGAAAATGTTATACCCATAACTGCTGTCAGTATGCTTTCAATTAAACCTTGTTGACGATGTAAGGCATTGTTTCAATTCCCAAACACTGGAGAAATAAGGAAGTTAATCACTCGTCACCCTCTTCGGGCCTAGAAGCTGGAGTTTCTTTCGTTACAAAAAACCCACAATTTTAACCTTAGGATGGGTAGTTCTCAGTTAACTTGGTTGTGTGTTCATACGATACACCTTTCATTAACAAATTTTCCTTCGCACACGTCAAACAAGTGTCGAAGATGTTTTCTAATCAAAAGGTCGATGATGGTTCACCGTAATCATTAAAATCAAACAGTCACTTTCCTTCACACAAAAAAAAATATAAAAAAATCAAAAGAAGCCCGCTAAGTCAAAACCTATGAAGGAGACTTAGGCAAAACTGGGGCATCCCGCTGACTGTAAACTCTAAAATAAACAGTTCAGGCAAAATTTAGGGATAATACAAAGAGATTTTTATCTTGAAAATCCTCAATGTCAAAACAATCAAATGTTATAGGGGAGTAGTGGCTGCCTTTTCATAGGTCCCTTTGGCTTCTGAGTCATCATTGCTACGATCAATGAAATCCCTAACTTATAGGAACCTGAATGCATAGTATGAGTTAACTGAGCATAGGACTGAAGATCATCACGTAGATTGGGTGGGTACAAATAAATTTTGAGCCTTTATCTTTTGTTTCATAAACCGTGAACCAGGCCACATTACAACCCTCAAAAGACCTAATTGAAGCAAGGTTATTTTGAAAGTATACTACAGCAAGGTTGCGTAACCTGACTCCTAAAGATCTTTGTGAATCATTTATTTTGGCAGTACACCTTTGTTTTAAACTTTGAGCGTCTTGAACCGTTGTGTTCTGACTAACGACTCATGTATTTTCCATCTTTCAAAAATAATTTTGATTTCAAAAGTCGCATGAACTTTGCATTACCATGTTTGTATGAATATTTTTGTTTGCAAACTGGCTTTCCTCTAAGGAATTTTCAAACAAATGAGAAACTTGGTCAAGTGATCTTATCAGGGGCAAGTTCCTTTTACATCCTGTCAAAGAATTAGTTCAAGATTTGTTCAAGGTAATATCTTCTCAGATTTGGTTTATCCAGAGAATTGTTCAAGACCCAGACTGGGGCAAGCCCTCCGAGGATACAGCAAAACAGTCGATTCCATGAATTAGACAGCTGAAGCAATTATCAGTTCATTTGACCTGGGGCAGTTTACTTGCATAATCCCTAAGCAGTTATTCATCATTCCTACAGTGACTATCAACTTGATACAGTTTAACAGAATGACAGTGATCTCCGTGTTGAGGAATCAGTCCTCCAGTTTTGTCATCTCACCGAAAGAGTCGAGCCTTGTCGTCGATGTCTGCATTTGCATTTGATCATATCTCATAGCATAATTCCTATACATGTGCATATCTTGGGTGCTTTATTCCCCATTTACATTTCTATCTTGGGTGCTTTACTCCCCATTTACATTTCTATCTTGGGTGCTTTATTCCCCATTTACCTCTCTATCTTGGGTGCTTTACTCCCCATTTACATTTCTAGCTTGGGTGCTTTACTCCCCATTTACATTTCTATCTTGGGTGCTTTACTCCCCATTTACATTTTTATCTTGGGTGCTTTACTCCCCATTTACATTTTTATCTTGGGTGCTTTACTCCCCATTTACATTTTTATCTTGGGTGCTTTACTCCCCATTTACATTTCTATCCTGGGTGCTTTACTCCCCATTTACATGTCTATCTTGGGTGCTTTACTCCCCACTTACCTTCTATCCTTGGGTGTTTTATCCCCCATGTACCTTTATCCCGGGTGTTTTATTCCCCGTTTACCAGATATTCCTGGGTTTACCTAACATCATGGTGTTTTACCCCCATTTGCTTTTTTTTCTCCCTGAGGTCGTGTTTTACTCGCGTTTTACCTTGTGGGCAAAATTTATTTACTTGGCATCATGGGTGTTTTACCCCCATTTGCGTTTTTCTCCTGAGCTCGTGTTTTACCCGCGTCTTACCTTGCGGACAATTTCTAATTTACTTGGCACCTATCAACAATTTTGTGTCGTGTCTACCCGACGTTCTTCCAGATATGACATGTCTTCTTCCCTAGTGCAATTCCTCGATGGGTCGTCCCCTGTGACGTTGTTTCGTCTGTATCCGTGCATTTGTCATTTTCATCATACGCATCATATCAGATTCATATTATATTTAGCATTATAGTTCGTTTTGTTTTGTCCATATCATTGCATAGCACTGCGTCTAAAGGCAAAATTTTCGGTTATCTGTATTTAAATCCCTCCACCACGATTTCTCGAGTCTCCGTTGCTCAAATCACCCGGTGAAGTTATTTAAATAGGGGAAACTGTAATACCCCAAATTTTGCCCTAAGATTTGTCGTCGCATTTCATTGCATTTTTATTGCATTTAATCAATTACTAACAAATTTGTGTAGTCGTTTGACTTTTTGCCGGTAAATATCATATGGCATGCATTTTTTTTTTAAAAAGTAAAAATGGCACAATTGGTAAGAGGACATGTGTAAGGAGTTGTGAGTGTGAGAGGTTGAGAGTTCGAATCTCACCTTTGTCACTTTTTTGTTTTTTATTATTTTTACTCTAAATTTTTCTATCTTTCATTAAAAAATAACAAAAATAGTTTTTTATTATTATTTAATTATTATTTTCGTATTTTAATTAAATCATTTTTTAAAATATTATTTTTTTCACTTTTTTCTAAATTATTCATAAAAATATCCAAAAAATCATAAAATAAAAAATATTAGAAATTTTTTTGTTCTTTTTATAATATTTTTGATTTTAGGAATCAATAGGATTATTAGTTTTTATTTTAAGTTTATTTTAAATTATTTAAATTTTATTTTTTCTTAACTAATTATTTAGTTTGGGCTTTAGGGACATTATTGACAATTTGGTGTTAACCCTAATTTGTTCCCTATATATACATGTGTTGCTTTGTTGAAAAAGGGGAGAATGAAAAAAACCTAAGAGGAGTGAGTGCCGTTTACCGTTATTTCTATTTCTTCATCTATTACTGTTGTTCCAAAAAATCATAAAATAAAAAATATTAGAAATTTTTTTGTTCTTTTTATAATATTTTTGATTTTAGGAATCAATAGGATTATTAGTTTTTATTTTAAGTTTATTTTAAATTATTTAAATTTTATTTTTTCTTAACTAGTTATTTAGTTTGGGCTTTAAAATGGGCTTTAGGGACATTATTGACAATTTGGTGTTAACCCTAATTTGTTCTCTATATATACATGTGTTGCTTGGTTGAAAAAGGGGAGAATGAAAAAAACCTAAGAGGAGTGAGTGTCGTTTACCGTTATTTCTATTTCTTCATCTATTACTGTTGTTTCTTTTTCTTCATCGTTTACCGTTATTTCTTTTCCTTCCTCTATTACTGTTGTTTCTTTTTCTTCATCTTTTACCGTTATTTCTTTTTCTTCATCTATTACCGTTATTTCTTTTTCTTTATCTATTACTGTTACGTTTATATATTTATAATTTTTAAATTGTTAGAGTTTATATATATAAGATTAATTTTTGATCGAATTATATCGATACGATGTTTGCACATTTGTGTGCATGACGCGTGACATTTGTGTTAGTTCGATCTGGTTGCGATGATCGCATTTTTGTGTGAGCAATAATACTGTTTTTTTGCTTAATTTCTTTTTCTTTGCGATAAATTTTGTTTCGTCCGATTTAGATCTGGTTGCGCTGAGCGCATTTCTGCGTTAGCAACATTGTTGGATTATTTGGCACATTTAAAATTCATTATTGCTTTATTATTATTATTATTAGTATTATTATTATCATTATTTATTATTATTATTATTATTAGTATTATTATTATTATCATTATTTATTATTATTATCATTATTTATTATTATTGTCATTATTATTATTATTATTACTATTATTATTATTATTATCATTAATTTATTAAAACTTGTTATAATATAAAAATCTGTTTTTTAAAATAAATAACTTTATCATCTTTTCCAAATTAATATGAAAACCTATTATTTTTAAGAAAAACTTTTTTTTAGATAAATTTAAAATAATAACTAAAATCTTTTTTTAAAATAATAACTAGAACCGTTTTTAAAAAAATATATAATAACAACATTAAACCCTTTTTTTTAAAATAAAACCTTTTTGTTAGATAATTAAATTAAGACTATTTTTGAAAAGTTTTTTTTAATAATATTAAAACCTCTTTTTTAACTTAAATCAAAAGCTTTTTTTATATATCACAAATAAACAACAAAGAATATCTATAACTTTCGCACTTCCGTTTCATAACTCGTCTGATTACTGTCTGACTCTGTCTACTAACCTTGTGTATTCAATGTGCAGCTTGTTACGTTGCTATTAGCTATTTTAATGCGTTTTTCAATTCAAGTTGTATTATAATTGTATCTGTTTCTCATTTGTAACTTCGCGAACAAATTATCGCGTTTACCTTTCCGCACTTTAATTTCTGTTGTTTGTATGGTTTAAATTCGCGCATTTGCATTGTTAATTTGTCCCATAGCATTCCTCCGAAGGATTAGGTCTAGCCGTTTGGCCGCCACGCCAATAGTCCTCAAAACTTAAAACCCTTACAAACCCTAACTTTTCACAAATGTCTCGCCGTGGACAAAATTTCAAAACTACCCCTAGCTTTAGGTCAAAGAATCGCCGCACTCATTTTAGGGTTTCCCGCCGCGGAATCCCTAACCTAACCCTAATGCACTTAACAATTTATAACATAGAGATCGGATTTTAAGACTCCATGTAAGCGTGTCCTTAAGATGCGTTTATTCCCCTTGAGACCTTGACCACAGTCAAGAAGTCTCTAACCTCCCTTTTGAGGGGAACTACAGTTACTCTGATTCCATTCCCGTAAGGATATGTAGGCACAAGATGCGATGTCTTGCCGAGTAAACTTAGAATTAACCCCTAGGTCTTTTTTAATTTTCAATCCTTTGTATATACCCTAAAGCAAAATAATTAATGAAATAAATAAAAAAAATAAACAAAAGGTTCCCGTAGAGTACTACGGAAGTTTAGGGTGCTAATACCTTCCCTAAATTTAACCAACCCCCGAACCTTAGATCTCTCCCTTTTAGGTTTTTCCTTTCTTTAACCTTTCCTTCGGATAAATCAAAGACCGATTGTAAATGAATTAAGATTCAAGTTAATCAATAGCTTGACATCCAAATTTCACCGCAACACTGGCTCCTAAATCGCATAGAGCTTTGTCTATTACGAACTTTCCTATGACGCAGGGTATGGAGAAACTACCTGGGTCCTTTAATTTAGGAGGCATGTGGTTTTGAATAATAGCACTACACTCTGCAGTAAGTGTAACTGTTTCGTTATCCTCTATTTTCCTTTTATTAGACAAAATTTCTTTAAGAAATTTAGCATATGACGACATTTGAGTTATCGCTTCTGTGAAAGGAATAGTGACGTTTAGTTGTTTTAGAAGTTCGACAAATTTCTTAAATTGTCCTGAAGTTTTGGAGTTTATTAATCTTTGAGGATAAGGGATAGGTGGTTTATATGGCGATGGAGGCACATATGTGTTTTCATCTTTGGCGGCTTTCTGCTCGTCACATTCCTTCTTTTCTGTTTCAGACTCCTTTTTGGTTGGTTTATCGGATTTCTGTTGCATTACTAAATCTTCGTTCCTAGGATCTGTTGGGCCCTCCAATTCTTTCCCACTTCTTAATATAACAGCGTTTACGTGACCTTTTGGATTAGGTTCAGGCTGTCTTGGAAATGTTCCAGCTGGGGCAGCGGCAGAGGCTTGTTGTTGGGCCACTTGGGATATCTGCGTTTCGAGCATTTTGTTGTGGGTGGCTAAAGCGTCTACTTTTCCGGTCAGCTGTTTAATTTACTCGCTAGTGTGTATGTTTTGATTTAGGAATTCTTTGTTTGTTTGAGCTTGAGTAGCTATGAATTTTTCCATCATCAACTCGAGGTTTGATTTCCTAGGGGCAGTCTGGGCAGCAGCTGGTTTCTGATATCCTGGCGGAGCACCTGGTGCTTGCAAGGCATTATCGTTCTTGTAGGAAAAGTTTGGGTGGTTCCTCCATCCTGGGTTGTAAGTATTTGCGTAAGGATTTCCTTAAGCGTAATTTACTTGGTCTGGTGGGATTCCGGCCAGCAATGGGCACTCGGGCGCATTATGAGTGGCGATTCCGCATAACTCGCAGTTTGGAGTTACGGCAGCGACGGTTGCAGCGGGGTTAACGGTCAGACTGTCGATCTTCTATGCTAGAGCATCTACTTTAGCGTTGAACTTTTCAAGGCTGCTGATCTCGTACATCCCACCTTTCGCTGCAGGTTTCTCTGCTGGAATGCATTCACCTCCCCATTGGCAGTGGTTCTGAGACATGTTTTTGATTAGTTGATAGGCTTCGTCGTATGGCTTATCCATAAGTGCACCGCCCGCGGCGGCGTCTACCGTTAATCTGGTGTTGTATAAAACCCCATTATAGAAAGTATGAATCGTCACCCAGTCTTTTAGACCGTGGTGAGGACATGTT
This sequence comes from Lathyrus sativus, assembly GCA_963859935.3. Lineage (NCBI taxonomy): Eukaryota > Viridiplantae > Streptophyta > Magnoliopsida > Fabales > Fabaceae > Lathyrus > Lathyrus sativus. Next base: position 665,088,417 of record OZ012737.1, on the reverse strand, counting down.
CTCATCATATCTTTGAATCATTCCCATGCTTCGTAAAGAGATTCAGTATCTTTTTGTCGAAATCCGTTGATTTGAGCTCTAAGCATAGCAGTTTTGCTTGGCGGAAAATATCTCGCTAAGAAAACGTTCTTCAACTGTTCCCATGTCATAACAAAGTTGGATGGTAAGGATTGTAACCATGTCCACGCTCTGTCTCTAAGAGAGAAAGGGAAAAGACGAAGTCTTATTGCGTCTGAAGTTACTCCATTTTCTTTCACTGTATCTGCGTATTGTACAAACTTCGTTAAGTGTTCATTTGGATCCTCAGTTGCATTTCTTGAGAATTGATTTTGTTGTACAGATGACAACAATGACGGTTTTAGCTCAAAATCGTTTCGAGTAATAGCTGGGGCAGCAATGCTACTTCTAGGCTCGATCTGAGAGGGTGTAGCGTATGCCTTCAGCGGTTTGTTTTGAGGTCCTTCAGCCATCTTTGGTTCTTCTTCAGATTTGGGAATGTGAGTGAGAGGATCGGGAATGTTATGTTTTTGTTGGTATTCAATGATGCGACTTCTTAAATGTAAGAAGCGCTCTAGTTCTGCGACTGAAGGTTTTAAGATATCGCCTTGTGGGCGATTACTTGGCATACAATCGACAGAACCAGTAAAGGGAAAATAAAAATAGTTAACCTAGTCTATACGGTGTAACAGAAGGTTACACTATTGACTAAACGAGTCCCCGGCAACGGCGCCAAAAACTTGATCGCGACTTTCTATGTCTAACAAATCTAACTGCAAGTGCACAGTCTATCGTGTAGTAATAATAGATATCGATCCCACAGGGACTCGTAATCAATCTAGTATTATCGGGTGTTACGGTGTTTAGCTAGGTCGGTTTGGTTTCAAGTTGAATAATGGCAGAATAAATGCATAAACTAAAGGATAAACTAAAGGGAACTAAGGTTTTACTTAAGATATGAATTTATGAATCGATATGCAATAATTTTGTTCTTCGGGGATTTGACAATTTATTGGCGTATTAAATGTTTTCAAACTTTGTTTAAGAAGAAAATAGTGATTTAAAAACTTTTGTCTCACGATGGTTGTTGACGCTAGTCGCAACTCTAAGGTGGAACGTATGCTTTCGCTATCCCGTTCGGGGTTAAAGTTACCTTTTGAAAATCTCTAAGTTCTAATCCTTTTTAAAGCGCTTTCGCTGTTTTTAAATCGAATGCCTAGTTTTTACTATCTGGTCTTACCTCAGCTGTCGCTTGTTGGTTCGTACCTTAATATGGTTTCCCGCTGTCGTGGCAAAACCACCGTAAATAGCTTCTCACTGTCGTGACAAAGATTTATTTAGAATTTTGATTAAAAACTAAAACCATAACTGAGTTTTTGAAAAGAGAAAAACTACACCAATTATTATCAAATTCCGTCTGAATTATTATTACATATCGATTACAGTAGTTTAGCTAGACATGGAAATAGAAATGGTAATACATGAATAAAAACAATAATTAATAACATGCATCATAATGAAAACTGAAATTACGATTAAAATTTAAAACTTGTAAAATATTCCAATTGGCCTTTGGGCAGATCCTCCACAAATGTTGGCAGGATTCTGGTCTTGGTGCCAATTGATCGTACAATGAAAATAGAAATTACAATAATATCAAAGAATGCAGAGAAGGAAAAGAGAAACAAATAAGAATAGAATAATAGAAAGGTTGCTCTGAAGACGAATTGGCAGCACTTCGTTGTCTTGAATTCGACTCCCTTTTTTAGGTCCTAACCTCTTCCTTTTTATAGAGGGAGAGTATCTAACGGTTATTCCTTCAGGAAGTGAGTTTGAGGCAGAAAAATAGGAGTTAGTGGCCACACTTTTGGTCTTTGAGGGGGAAATGTGCACGTGATTTTATTCTGCCACGCTCTGGCTGCATGACGGTTGTCATGGCTTCGTGACGGTCGTCACACGCATGACGGTCGTAACAGCTGTGTGACGGTCGTCACATCAGTCAGGCTCGTTTCTGCTGGCTTTCACTTGGTTTTTCATCCATTTTCCACTTGTTTTTGCTCCTTTACTTCATATTGCTTTGTTTGGACATGTTCTTTGAATACCTGCATAATACTTAGACGAATAGCATGGAATGCCCCGAATTCGAGGTGAAATCGGTCAAACATTAGTTAAAACATACGTCATTTTATAGATATATTTTCGCATTATCACCAACGCTACTTATTAATATATTGACTTAGTAATCGATTTATGGAGGCTTCGTGATCGACCAAAACGGTGAAAAATGGGATAAGATGTCCAATAACAAATGTGAAATGAAATCTAAACTCCAAACATAAAGATAAACTAAAAGAATAGATTCTAATATAAAGTAAATATTAAAAAGTTTCTAAAAGAAAATTAAATAAATAAAAAAATTATTATAAACTAAAACTATAACAACTATAATACATAATATATAACTCAAACAGGTCAAATAATATAATATACATAAAGTTATAAAAGAAAAGAAATATATATAAAAAACTTCTAAATATAATATATACAAAAGTTCTAAAAGGAATATTAGTAAAACTTTTAAAAGAAATAACAAAATATAATATATTTACAAAATGGAAATTATTTAAAATATGGATAGAAATTTAAATTAATATATATAGTTAAAATATTTTACAAATTTCTCTCAAAAAATAAAAAAGGAAGACACAGGGGTCTTATGACCACCCCATCAACAACTCAAATCAGAGCAAATAAAGGGAATAAAAAAAACGCAAAACTTCAAGACGAAAACACGCACGCGATTCCGTTCAACCCGACCTTCAAGTTACGCGACTCGATTTGCTCAGATTTGCCACGTTTTGGGTCCTGTTTCGGTTTCAATTCATCCTTTCTTCTTTGATTTTCTGGTTTCAGATTTGATTTTGAATGGGTTTTTGGGTTGAACACTGTTGTTGTGTGGTTTTCGGAAGAGGTTTTGAAGAAGGTTTGGGAGATTGATGATGAAGTTTATGGGTGGCGAATCTGGGTTGGATGGGTTGAGTTACTCGGTTTGAAGTTTGAGGTTGAAGGTTTACTGTGATAATGAAGGAAACTTGTCTGGTTTTGGGTTTTGGAGATGACGGTTTAAGGGAAGATGAAACTCGGGGGAAGATGGTGATGCTGGGGTTGTCACGATTTGACGTTTTGGAAGGGAAAAAGATGGCTATGGTGGAAGTAAGGTTGAAGAAGGTTTTTCTGGGTGTGATGTATGATGAAGATGAGGGTTTCTGATGGATTTTGGATCGATGAAGATGGATAGAAAAGAATAAGGTTCGTATCTGAGATGGGTTCAATGGTGATTGTTGCAGGTTGGGGTGAACATGATGATTAATGATGAACTGATGAAGGACACAATGATGATGGTGTGAGAGAATGGGGGCGGCTGATTTGTCTCTTGGGATTAGGGTTGTCCCCTCTGAAGGAGATGATGAATAGGGTCTTATACCCTACAAAGAAGACACGTGGCTGCTGATGATTTTTTTTGTTAAATAAAAAGAAAATTGTACTATAGTTAGTTCTAAAAATCTAATCTAATTAAACTAATCTAAGTCCTAAAAAACCTACACTAAATTAAATAGTTCTATTCCTAATAACAATATTAAATGAAATAAATCCTAATTAAATTAATACTAATAATAAATAAATCTAATAATGTTATATAAAATTCTAATTAACTAATAAACTAATAATTAGCTAATCTCTATTAAAAATACTAATTAATTTTAAATAAAATTCTATTTAAAAATAAATTAAATCCTAATTAAAATTTTAAAAATCTATTCTAAAAAGAGTTTAATAAAAAACTAAAAGAAAAACTATTTTCTAACCTAATTAACTTCTATCTAACTAAAATCTAATTTCTAGCAAAAACTATCGAAAATCTAAGCCTATTTTAAAATTCTAATAATAATAATTTAGTTCTAAAAACCTATTAAAATAAAATATCTAGCCAATTAACAATCTATTTTTCTAAATAATTAAATATAAAGCAAAAGAGCTATAAAATGCAAAATATCGTGGAAATAGAAATGAAAAGCGGTGGAACATCGAAATGCGCCAAATTATCAGCACAGAATGAACCATCAAGGAGAGGGTGACTCTCGCTTGATTTTGACATGGAACTCCTCGTTTGAAATGATTTAAATCGTCTAAAATGCGAGTCAAGCGACTGTAATCTCGATAGATCCAATCCGGCTGATAACACTGGCAGGATGTGACATAAATGATATGTAGATAAAAAACGAAACAAAAGTTAATCAAAGCTAGAAAAAAGGGTGGGCAAATTTAGGGTATGACAGATGCCCCTATCTAATCGGCTTAAACCTAGTAAGACAAAATGCTATGGCATTCATTCTTTCAAGGTGGAAGATGATTAGATATAGAAGACCCTGAATTTGCCCGAAAAGAAGTAACTGATTGGGAATGAAACAATGGATATCTTGCAAAGGTTGCTACCACTAAAAGAATGGCAGTACACTCACACACACTGCACGTACATCAAAAGGATGTAAGGGATCCATTATCAAAAGGATGATGGAGAACAAATGTTAGTTATGACACCAAAAGGATGTCAAACCCATCACCAAAAGGATGATGGAACGAAACACAATCAACCCTAACACCAAAAAGGATGAAGGGGATCCATTACCAAAAATGATAATGGAGAACAAACGCTAGTCATGACACCAAAAAGGATGTCAGACCCATCACCAAAAAGGATGATGGAGCGAAACATAATCAATCCTAACACCAAAAAGTATGTAAGGGATCCATTACCAAAAAGGATAATGGAGAACAAACGCTAGTCATGACACCAAAAAGGATGTTAGACCCATCACCAAAAAGGATGATAGAGCGAAAACGCTAGTCATGACACCAAAAAGGATGTCAGACCCATCACCAAAAAGGATGATGGAGCGAAACACAATCAACCCTAACACCAAAAAGGATGAAGGGGATCCATTACCAAAAAGGATAATGGAGAACAAACTCTAGTCATGACACCAAAAAGGATATCAGACCCATCACCAAAAAGGATGATGGAGCGGAAATGCTAGTCATGACACCAAAAAGGATGTCAGACCCATCACCAAAAAAGATGATGGAGCGAAACACAATCAACCCTAACACCAAAAGGGATGAAGGGGATCCATTACCAAAAAGGATAATGGAGAACAAACGCTAGTCATGACACCAAAAAGGATGTCAGACCCATCACTAAAAAGGAATATGGAGCGGAAACGCTAGTCATGACACCAAAAAGGATGTCAGATCCATCACTAAAAAGGATGATGGAGTGGAAACGCTAGTCATGACACCAAAAAGGATGTCAGACCCATCACTAAAAAGGATGATGGAGCGAAACAAAATCAACCATAACACCAAAAAGGATAATGGAAAACAAATGTTAGTCATGACACCAAAAAAAGATGTCAGACCCATCACCAAAAAGGATGATGGAGCGGAACACAATCAACCCTAACACCAAAAAGGATGTAAGGGATCCATTACCAAAAAGGATAATGGATAAAAATTACTAGTCATGACACCAACAAGGATGTCAGACCCATCACCAAAAAGGATGATGGAGCGGAAACGCTAGTCATGACACCAAAAAGGATGTCAGACCCATCACCAAAAAGCATGATGGAGCGAAACACAATCAACCATAACACCAAAAAGGATGTAAGAGGCCCATTACCAAAAAGGATAATGGAGAACAAACGCTAGTTATGACACCAAAAAGGATGTCAGACCCATCACCAAAAAGGATGATGGAGCGAAAACGTTAGTCATGACACCAAAAAGGATGTCAGACCCATCACCGAAAAGGATGATAGAGCGAAATCAATAAGCTACTACCACAAGAAAGAAAGATAATAACTTCCATGAGGAACGCTCACGATCTTGAATAATATGCCCCTGGCTGGGCTGTATGTTGATTTGAAGATCTTATCAGCCAGGAGGTTGAAATACGTCATGGAAAAAATACCCATGGTCTTGAAGAGATGCCCCTGACTGGGCTGAATTTGTTTTGATATTCTTGAATCTCGTGGGAGACCCACGATTTTTGCAGATAATGCCCCTGACTGGGCTAATGGCTACTTTGAAGCTCCAATAAAAGGTTGAACAACTTCGTGGGGGAAACCCACGGTCTTGCGGAAAATGCCCCTGACTGGGCTGCATATGGTCTTGGAATTCTTCGAAATTTGACCTTGAACCCTGATCTCGCATATGCTAATGCTTGATGATGATAATGTTCCATAAACGGAAATGAAAATGCAAATGCTAACACACAAAGATGCAAGTGCTGGGGAAGTAAGATATGATCCGGGTATACATATGATACAAGATGCTTATGAAGTCGAATGCAATGCGTATGGTGCATATGATTGCAAACGGGTAATTGGAAATGCAGGTGCCGACATGGCGGACTTTGGTAGTTGCCAATGCAGATTAGACTTTGGATCGGGTGGGGGAACAAGCTTGACTTCCTGACATCATCTTTCATGTTGTAATCAAAACTTGGAGATGTCGGGACTTTCAACTCAGAACCAGTCTCTGCTGGGCTTGACGATCTTGTCTCTGTCAAAGCATTTCAAGATTTTAAACGGTGTTCATGCATACTCCTTAGAGTCATAGTCACCCTTTAATTACCCTAAGAGAGTAAGTAATCCCTTAATTCATTCTACCACAATGCTATTATGCGCAATACTCATCATCAAATAAACAAAACTTGCAAACATATGGTAAGAAAATAGAAATAAAAAATCTTTGAAGAAAGTAATTTTTATTGATGAAAACCCATAAGTGGGAAAATTACAAAAGGAGGCAATTCCTAAAAGAGGTGATTTCTTTGAAAGAAATATAAAAACAATGACAATGTTTGAAAACGGTTCCTGTCGAGTTCCAACTCCGCTATAACCCCTATGTCTCTGAAGACCATTCATGCCTTGCTTCTGAGTGCAACAATTGAATTGACTCTTTCCAATCAGAGCTTAATGATTATGGAGGAAAGTGTGCACGTCTTTTCAAGATGCAGTTTCGCTTTTCGAATCCCTAACTTTTGTCTAGGCCGCCCTTTCGGGTTTTCAGCCTATCAGGATACATTTTCTTTCATTTGGTCCCTAATTTTTGCCTGAACCATTTGTATGGTCCACCAGGACGCCCATTTTGCGTGGATTTTCTTTTTGGTCCACCGAGTCTATCTTTCAGGCATAATATTTTTTAACTGCATCTGAATTCACAAGGGATGGAAGATCGTCACCATCCATAGTTGAGAGGATTAGGGCTCCTCTGGAGAAAACCTTCTTCACTACATATAGGCCCTCATAATTCGGTGCCCATTTTCCCCTTGGATCAACGTGAGTTGGCTGAATTTTCCTCAATATCAAATCTCCTGCTTTGATGAATCGTGGGCGAACTTTCTTGTCAAAGGCCCTCTTCAACCGTTTCTGGTATAACTGTCCATGACAGATGACTGTCATGCGCTCCTCGTCGATGAGATTAAGTTGGTCGAGTCTGACTTGTATCCATTCAGCTTCATCTAGCTTGACGTCTGCCAAAATCCTCAAGGAGGGAATCTCTACTTCAATGGGCAATACTGCTTCCATGCCATACACAAGAGAAAACGGGGTTGCCCTTGTGGAAGTGCGGAATGAGGTGCGGTAGCCATGCAACACAAATGGCAACATCTCGTGCCAGTCTTTGTAGGTCTTCACCATCTTCTGGGAGATTTTCTTAATATTCTTATTTGCCACCTCAACAAATCCATTCATTTTGGGATGATAAGGTGTTGAATTGTGGTGTTCAATCTTGAAGCTCTCACACAACTCTTTCATCATCTTAGTGTTGAGGTTTGAACCCTTATTCGTAATGATCTTATTTGGAACCTCATATCGGCAAATGATTTCTTTCTTGATGAAGCGAGCCACCACTTGCTTACTGACGTTGGCATAAGATGCGGCTTCTACCCACTTAGTGAAGTAGTCGATGGCTACTAAGATTAAACGGTGTCCGTTGGAAGAAGTCGGCTCAATGCGTCCGATTATATCTATGCCCCACATAGCGAACGACCAAGGCGAAGTCAACACATTCAAGGGAAGCGGTGACGTATGAACTTTGTCTGCATAGATCTGACATTTGTGACATGTCTGGACGTGGCGATAACAGTCTGTTTCCATTGTCATCCAATAGTACCCTGCCCTCAAGATCTTCTTAACCATTGTGTGACCACTAGCGTGTGTCCCAAAAGATCCTTCGTGCACTTCGTTTATGATACGCTCTGCTTCATGTCTATCCATGCATTTGAGCAGAACCGAATCATAATTCCGCTTGTATAACACATCACCGCTGAGGAAAAATTTTGACGAAAGCTTCCTGAGATACTTCTTGTCAGTGATGGTTATGCCTTCTGGATATTCTTGTGTTTGTAGATACCGCTTGATATCGTAGAACCAAGGATGATCATCAACTTTAGGCTCTTCAGCATCGGCTGCCGGGAAATAAGTGGGTTCGTCAAGATATTCTAGACGAATGTGTGGCGCCTCATTCTTCCACTTGACTTGAAACATGGATGCTAGTGTTGCTAAAGCATTTGCCAACTGGTTTTCTGCCCTGGGAATGTGATGAAAAGTGATCTCATCAAAGTATGGGATTAGCTTCAAGACGTGATCTCTGTAAGGAATCAACTTGAGGTCAAGTGTTTCGTATTCCCTTTTAATTTGGCATATGACAAGCGCAGAATCTCCATAGACTTCTAAAATCTTGATCCTATTATCAATGGCAGCTTCAATCCCAAAAATACAAGCTTCATATTCGGCCATGTTGTTAGTACATTTGAAGCATAATCTGGCGGTGAATGGTAAGTGAAAATAAGTTGGAGAGGTAATGATTGCCCCAATTTAACAGCCTTTAGCGTTTGCGGCACCGTCGAACACGAGCATCCATCGCGATCCTGGTTCGAGTCCATCATCTGGGCCTGGTGTGGTATAGTCTCTGGCAAACATGACGTCTTCGTCAGGAAAATCAAAGCGCATAGATTGGTAGTTGTCCATAGGTTGGTGGGCGAGATAGTCAGAGAGTACACTTCCTTTGATAGCCTTCTGCATAACATACTGGATATCGTACTCTGTTAATACCATTTACCAACGAGCCACTCGTCCGGTGAGAGCGGGCTTCTCGAATATGTACTTGACAGGATCCATCTTGGAGATCAACAAGGTTGTATGGGTGAGCATATATTGTCTCAAGCGTTTTGCTTCCTAATCCAATGCGCAACATGTCTTCTCGAGCATTGAGTATCTCGATTCACAGTCGCTAAACTTTTTGCTGAGGTAGTAAATTGCATGCTCTTTCCTACCAGTTTCGTCGTGTTGACCCAACACGCACCCCATGGATCCCTCTAACACAGTCAAGTACATGATCAGGGGTCGTCCGGGTACCGGAGGCATCAAGATTGGTAGTTCTTGTAGATACTCCTTTATTTTCTCAAAGGCTTTCTGACAATTATCATTCCACACCACAGCTTAATCTTTGCGAAGTAGTTTGAAGATGGGTTCACAAGTAGCTGTTAGATGAGATATGAACCTAGCGATGTAGTTCAATCTCCCAAGGAAACCTCGGACTTCCTTTTTAGTTTTGGGTGTTGGCATCTCTTGGATAGCTTTGATCTTATATGGATCGACCTCAATCCCCTTTTGGCTCACAATAAAACCTAGCAGTTTACCAGATCTTACACTAAAAGTGCATTTGTTGGGGTTTAATCTCAGCTGGAATTTCCTTAGTCTGGCAAAAAGCTTCTCCAAGTGAATGATGTGCTCTTCCTCGGTCTGGGATTTCACAATCATATTGCCTACATAGCACTCAATCTCTTTATGTATCATGTAATGGAAGAGAGTGACCATTGCTCGTTGATATGTCGCGCCTGCTTTCTTGAGTCCAAACGACATGACCTTGTAACAGAAAGTTCCCCATGGGGTGATGAAAGTTGTCTTTTCCATATCTTCAGGCACTATCTTAATCTGATTGTATTGTCTTCTAGTACGTCCATAAACGAAAATACAGAGAACTAGGTTGTGTTGTCTTCTAGTACGTCAATGTGTGGTAGAGGGAAGTCATCTTTCGGACTTGCTCTGTTGAGGTCTCTATAATTGACGCACATTCGCACCTTCCCATCCTTCTTCGGAACTGGGACAATATTCGCTACCCATTATGGATAACTGGATACTGCCAGGAAACCAACGTCTAGTTGCTTCTGCACTTCTTCCTTGATCTTAACATCTCTGGCTTCATTCTCCTTAACTTTTGCTTCATCGATGGGAAACCTTCTTTGAGGGGTAACTTGTGCACCACAATATCTTCATCTAGACCAGACATATCTTTGTAGGACCAAGCAAATATGTCAACATACTCTCCAAGCAATATGACCAGCTTTGTCTTAATCTCTGACTCTAAAGCGGCACCTATCTTGATCTCCTTGGCGTCCTCTTCAGTCCCCATGTTGATGACTTCAACCTCTTCTTGATACGGTTGAATGACCTTTGACTCTTGCTTAAGCAATCTTGCTAGCTCTTCTGGGAGATCACAATCTTCCTCACAGTCTTCGTCGGCTTGGTAGATCGAGTTATCAAAATCATATCGGACCATAGCGGGGTCGTTATCGACATGAACAGAGGAGGATCTGCACGATGAATGACTTCATGCTTTTATTTTTAGAAAAGATGAAAGAAAAAGAAGAAAAGAAAACAAAACATTTCCTTTCAAAAATATTTTTTATGTGCAAAAGGTAAAAATGAAAGAAAGAGAGCGTAATTGGATGCGAAAGTTATTTATTGATGATAAGTTGTGCTTTAAAAGCAAAAGGCCTTACAACATGATCCATATGCCTTGGGCGGAGCATAAGATTTTGTTTAGGTAAAACGAAAAAAACAGGGAATTACTCGTCTACTAGAGTAACTTCTGAGATTTCGACGACTCTCCAATTGTTCAAAGTTTGGTTAGGTGCCCTAGGATACACCATGCACAGCTCTTCATGACCTTCGGCTTCAGTTTCCAAAAATGTGCCTTGACCATCGACGAGGTGGCCTCCACTAGTAAAAACCAACGGAGTTGCAAGTCCTTTGCCCTTATCAGAGGCGTTCTTCTGCTTGTAACCCAAACTGACTCCATTTTTGTTAACGGGAAATTCCAATACTCTGCCCCATCCTCGCGGATGACCTTCCTCTATCACTGTCCTTGCGTCCTTCCAAGTCACTATTGGAGACACCAGCTTCTCGTTGTCACACCCTAATTTTTGACCTTAAGATCCCACTTCTTTTTTTATGTGTCCTTTTTTTTTTACATATATATGTGTATTTTATTACGACTAACAAGTACGCGAAGGTATATTAAAAATGCAAGCAGAGATGACACTCATAACCTAATCCTTCCGGACAAGGTCATTTGGTCCTTATTCAAGATAATCCTAAGGCTAAGAGTTCTCTTCGAAATAACCAATTTGAACAATGGAAGACAAAACATATAGAAATACTTGGCAAGTTTGGCCAACGTTTATGGAATATCACCAACTCAAGACTTCTTAATTGGTTGCAACAACATCTTTGTTTCCAACACAAAATGCTTCGCGAGTTATTGGAGACGAAAATCATCTGTGTACTCTAACTACCGGATGATTGACGGTTCGTAACGATATATAAAGCGGTGGACAGTATCATATAAACTATCATTAATGCTACTTGGAGGTTAGATCCATGAAGAAAAAAAAACCTTTCGGAAATATGTTGTGTGAAGAACAAGATACCAATTCACTTTGGGTGGAGACTTGACCCAATTTCAAATTCTTAAGAACCTGGAGATACCAACATGCATTACATAAAATAAACAGGTTACATTACACCAAACTAAAGTTACAGGAAAGGTTATTTATATCATGACCCACGGTGAGGATACATTATATATGCTTTCAAGCGATGGAAAATGTTGGACTCAACCAAGCTCATCACGTACGACTATTGAAGGCAGGAATAAGCCCTTTAAATACGTATAGTATAAGCTACTAAGAACTTTAAATGTTACAGAGGATAGATTATAAGAATGTTCTAAGTGATAAAAGCTACAACAGTATATCAGTACTAAATCCCGCATTGCATAGTTGCACTAAGCTCCAATGGTACTTGCCCTGAGATTCTGTCACACTGTCAAAACCCAGCAGCAACGGTTTTTGCACGAGTAGCATCGCCGTACCGCCATAGATCTTGTTAAGCCAACACCTCCTTATGCTACGCCACTGAGGAACAGTGAGAGATGACGTCCCGCAAGCATCTAAACCTGCAACGAACACAATGCCAGGGTGTGATGCAGTCTTGAATTACTTTGTGATAACACCAGCATACCAAGACGGCAACATACTCGACGTGAGATGACTTCCCCGTCCGAAACAGACCGTAACACGGTGCATCGAGATATCTACATTTACCCCTTTCACTCAGAGCGTTTGCACCATAAGCATTTTGTCCGCAAGATAAGTGTAGTTAACCTGCCAAAACAAACAACAGCAAGCAGTGTTACTGTCACGAAATACCCACTCCAGAGTTTTCTTATACAAGCCTCTACAAATACGAAGCATTGCGAATTAGACTTTGAAGTCGCAGGGGCACACAGGTCATAACTTATACAAATGCTACCGAACTTAAATACAGACGGTGATAACGGTGCTACAGAATAATCAAAGAAGAGACTCACAAAACGGATGGATGCCGGTCATAATCTGATAATGCTATTCAAGCTCCAAGAGACTTTTTTCGAACCGCCAGGTGTTATCTCCATCTACAAACAACAGCCACTAGAGGTACACGAAGACATCATTAGAAATTACAAAAGCACGCACGAGAAATGTAACACGGGCATAGTATTTGCTAAATTCATGGCACCAAAACTCATAGTTTCATAGACAATAAGCAGCATGTACAAATCAAGACAAGAGATTGAAAAGAGAATTTGAGAATGGTAAATTCAGTTGGAGAACTTATAGGGAAGATGTTTATATGAGCATTGAAGCTGCACTTACTAATTTGATCGGTGAACCTGCTGAGAAGCTACACACTTCACAGATTTACAACCACAACAAGAACTTCAGTCCCTTAGAGGCTTGTGCACTAGCTGGTACAAGGCTCCCTATTGACGGTTCATGACATCAGATGCATTGGAATTTACAGCTCCAATGAGGAATAGTATGATACAATTCTTTTGACCGAGATTTTCTACTGGGGTTTCTTTCTGTTAATGCCATCACAGCAGCAACATACCACCAGAAAAGGATCCCTCCACACCAGAGCAGCAAGTATGTAACACCAACCTGAGCACATCACGAAACTCCAAGAACGGATGAAACAGGAAAAACTCACATATTCAGGGAGATTTACTGCAAATGTTTGTCTTCAATGTGAGGGCGATGCTTGCTATTGTTCGAGAGCATCTTAGTTCTGGGCAGTTTCCCATAATGTAAAAGTCTAAGCGATGTAACTTGAGAGGTGTTTCTCCTTGGAAACTTGTGTCCTTGAAGGAGGAGGCATCGGAAATGGGCGGTTACTTCATCGCGAATGGCCTTGAGAGATATATTTGACCTATAATTGTGCCAAAACGAAATTATCAGATGAGTATAGTACGAAGTTCATTTAGTGAAAAGCGGGAAGAGTACACTGATAAAGCAGTTGCAATAAGGTGTGTAAGAGCTGATCAAACCTCGTTAACAATAAAATCATATTACCTTCGTAATGGGAGTGCAAGGCTTGATTTTATTGGAGAGCATTTCCAACCTATTGCGCATGAACTCAGAAATTGAAACCATTATACTGTTGCTAATGTTGTTCTGAAGGACTTCATACCTGCCCATCTTCATGTTGCAGAAACTTTTTTCACTTGTAGATCAGACATCAGTGCCGGATAACCCTGATAGCTCGCAAAATCAGGAGGTGTTACTCCCAGGCCATCTGATTACACTTTATCTTAAGGAAAAACGAGAAAAGTGGTTGGAGAAGGGAAATTTGATGCTTTTGGACGAGATTGAGAAGAAAGGAGAGACCTTCAATTTCGATGACTTTACAACAGTTGAGAAAGTTTCGATAAAATCCTACAAATACAGTCAGCAAAGCAATTGAAATGTGTTGACATCTGGAAGATTGGCAACAACAAAATCTCTGAAGCCGCCTTAGGTTTCAGGCTATACACTCCAGGCAGAACGGTTAAATTATTTATGATTTCTCCCACATCTTCGTGCTGTCCATAGAGGTGCCTTGTTTGCCATACTTCGTACTGCAACTGTGCGGAGACTATGACCATGAATGAAAAATTGAGCCGCAACTACAACCAGACGCAATGCGAAGTATATGAAAGGAAACTCATATCAGTTCAAAGAAAACAGAACCAGAGGAATGGAATTTGAGATTGGAAAGAATATACCCTGCATCACCAGTTTTTCATGAAGCTTCTCCAGTTAACGCGTCAAACACGAATTCCCCCTCCGGGATTCTAATTCATCATCCAGCCCAAACAATTGCTACTCGCACCTACAAAACGCAATCTCAAATCATCAAATTCGATCAGGAATATTCCCAAGAAGATTCGATTCTCAATTGAACCACAAAAGCAGGAAATTAACAAATCATTAATACAATTACGAAAGGAGAAAGTTTCAATTTGATTGTCCCCAATATGGAAAAGCCCAAATCAACATTCAATTGATTTTAATCAGGAAGTCCTAATTGAAGCCTATATAAGATGAATGAGGAGAAGAGAAAAAGAGGCAGAAAAAAAACCGAGTACCACCGCAAAAATCCCAAATTCATAACCTAAGAGAATCGAGCAAAAGAGGAGGACTTATCTCAATTAGCGAAACCACCGGTCATCGTGAAACATCCCCGGCGCCGTAGATTCGACGGACGAAACCCTACTTCATCACACGAATTGTCACCGCTCCGCTAACCTTCGGTAAATCCACTTTCGTTTTGATTCGGTTGAACAATTAACGTTTCAAACTTTGTTTCAGGTACAAAAAGAGCGAAAGATGGAAGACTAAAACAAGAATGAACAGGGAGAGAGAGACGAACGAGGGCGGCCGATTTGGGAGGGGAAGAGGACTTAGGGTTCCGATTCATTGTTTTTTTCTGTTTTTTTTTTTTTTTTTTCCCGTTGTTTTGTTACCCCATTTGCAATGTAATCACACACTAATAACACACTAATCACTCACTAACCACACAATACTAACTAATCCTCGCTTAATTAACCCTTTAACCTGCAGGTAATTATTTAATCACTTTTTCTAATTAATTAACTTAATTAATTTTTGTTTTAATAATCAACCTTTTTTTGTTAATCAGATTTTTAAATAAATAGTAACCTTCTAGTTAACCCTTTTTTAATCCTTTTTTAACCATTGTAAAACAAGTCAACCTTTTAATTATATTTCTAACTAATCAACCTTTTAAAATAACTATTTTCTTTCCTAAGTTAATTAATTTTAATAGATCACTTTTTAATCAACTTCTTTTAATTAATTAAATTAGTAAACCCCTTTTATTTAATTTATTTAATAATAATAACAACAACACAACTTTTACATAAAATTAACCTTTTCACATCTAAATTAATCTTTTGAGATAAAAATACAAATAAAAACCACTTATTTAATATATTAAGACCTTTTGTTTAAAAACCTGAAAATCTAACTAATTTATAACTTTACCTCATTTCACTAATTTAAATTAATTGCAATTTCACCAATAATTCTCTTAAATTAATCTCCCTAAATAACTATAATTCTTTTTACAAACCAATTCAAATAATTTAATGTAACCTATCCCAAAATCAATCTCACCAAAAGCAACATATTTCTTTCTTATAAAAATAATATCCTCATAAAATCGATACAACTTTTTCACTAAAATCAATTTCACATATAAAATCTAATAACCTCACTAAACACAATTCAACTAAAAACAATCAATCAGTTCAACCTTTTTCTAATCAAACACCCCCTTAAAATAAAATCAACCTCGCTTAAAATCAATCAAACATCGTAAACTCGATCTAATCGTGCACCCCACGACACACTCACTCTCACACACTTCAGCGCTTTCTTGTGTATGTGTATGGCTTTATCATTTCTGCAATTTATTTTACAGTAATTTACATTATCGTAATTTATTTCATCGCATTGCATCCGTCCAAAGGAAAATCCTACACATGATTCAACAATCGTGTGTAGTGCACTCACATTTGCATCATTCTCGCCACATGATCCTTGATCCCATCCAAGTTGATCTCCTAGGATAGATCCTACCCCATAGGAAGGACTGTTCTTTATTTTACAACATAGGAAAATAATACAACACAATACAACATTCAAACATTCAAACATTCAAACACAATAGAGAAAGATGTTAATCATCTTAAGCGAGATAGAATCTCCACCCCACATCAATTACAATCAATACCATAGGGACTTTGCCTTAAGAGAGATAGAGGCGTACCTCGTCGATCCCTATCCGAGTACTTGAGCCTTTCTCTTAAGATGATGCAAAGAACATCTTGTGGCGGTTACATCTCCCTTAAAATGATAAAGCATCTCTTCTCCTAGAACTAATCAAAACAACTACCTTAAACCCGTAGGAACTTTGACCACAGTCAAAGAACTCCTCTAACCCTTTAGGGGAACTACAAGTACTCTGATTCCACTCGGTAAGGATATGTAGGCATAAGATGCGATATCTTATCGAGTATACTTAGAAATAAACCCTTAGGTCTTTTATCCCTTAAGCAGATAAACACTTAGAAATAAACAAATATAAAACAAGAGGTTCCTGTAGAGTACTACAAAAACTTAGGATGATAGTACCTTCCCTAAGTTTAACCAACCCCCGAACCTAAAACTCTCTAAACCTTGCATTTGCATTGCATTGTGGGAGTTTAGATCTTTATCCCTTCCTTTGGACAAATCAAAGTTCGGTTGCAAAATGAATTAAAGATTCAAACTAATCAATAGTTGGTATCCAAATTTCACCGCGACACTCGTGTATCATTTCGACACTGATTACTTCAAAGCTTGAAATGGAGTCTCATGCACTTCATCTCCTACCTCCACATAGCGGAAAGAAGCAAGATGCTTACAAGAACATCTTCTTCGCCTTAAATGATGACCATTTGATTATTAATCATAAATTTAATCTTCTAATGCAGGGTTGATGTTACAGCACCTGCTGAATGTATCCACGGACGACCAATGAGGCAACTGTAGGCGGGATATATATCCATTACATAAAATGTAATGATAAAAGTATGGGGTCCAATCTTGATCGGGAGATCAACCTCGCCTAACACAGTTCTCTTAGCTCCATCAAAAGCTTTTACAATGGTTTGACTTGGCTTCATCACAAGTTCTTCAGTTGATAGCTTGCACAACGAGCTTTTTGGAGTACATTCAGCGATGATCCAGTATCGACAAGCACTCTAGAGAATACAACATCTACACATTCGATGGTAATGTGTAAGGCCTTGTTATGATTCCTTACCTTCAGGAGGTAATTCACTATCATTGAAGCTCAAAATATAACCTGATGCTATATTCCCCACCAACTCTTCAAACTGTACCACTGATATCTCTTGCGGTACGTGAGTAGCCTTCAAAAATCTTAACAGTGCCTCCTGATGGGCTTTCGAACACATTAATAATGATAGCATGGATATCTTCAAAGGAGTCTGATTGAGTGGTCAATCACTTTATACCGCTCTCTGAATGATTCTTAGAAACTCCTCTGCTTCATTGTTTGGGACGTCTTTCTGTTTGGATGACTGCCCCTGTTCAATGATGCTTGGTTAACAGTATCTTTCTTTATATTGTTACTGCTGTTGACAGGTGATGCGGTTGGCGCAAATATCCGACCGCTTCTAGTCACGCTACCATTCCTCACGATGTTCTCTACAGTCTTCTTCTCTTCCAGGATATCGTCTTCTCCTACCTTCTGTCCATTAAGAAAGACAGTCTCGTCATATAGCCAAGGTACAGTATTTGTGCTCTCGTATGGAAATGGAGTTGGCGCCGAAATGACAAGTTGGTTCATTGATGGTGGAGACATAGGTATCTCGACCGGATCGTAAGGTATACTCAAAGGTATTCCCCCTTGACCGTAAGGAATCACATACATCTCATCATATGGGATCTGCACAGGGATAAGAGCCTATCCATACACGTTATCCATTCTTCTCATCACACGGTATGGTCAACGGAGTGCGAGTCAAATTATCAGAAGGAATCCATAACTCACATTCATCGTCATATGGTATCTCCAATGTTTCAAACGGAATTTCAAGAGTAGCCACTTCTTCAACTTTGAAAGTTGTTATGCTACTAATACACCTTGATCAATCAAGCTTTGGATTCCTTTCTTCAACTCAGCGCATCCTTGAGATCTGTCCAAATAAACATGACAATTGGCTGGATAGCCAGGATAAATGTTCTTCAATATGAGTTGCTCCTTAATAGTAGAAAGTGGAGTTTTCAGTTTGTCTATGTCCGAAATTAATTGGATCCCCTTGGAGCTTTCAATCATGTTTGTTGAGTGATGAGCAGGCATTTGATTTGTCTTGATATTCAGGATGTTTCGGGTGAAGTTTATCGCTTTTGAATCGATAAGATTTTGCACAATGTATTTCAAAGTCTTGCAATTTTGTTATGGCCTGGGGCACCAGAATGCAATTCACATTTTGCATTGATGTCATAGCCAAAAGGGAGAACCTTCGAAGGATCCCTCATTTCCCTAAGATGAACAATACCACTTTTCAACAAGAATGGCAGTAATCTGGCGTATGTTGACGGGATTAGATCGATCCTTCTTTCTGGTCTTTTTGGACCTTGGTACTGATTTTGTCTTGGTTGATAGGATTGTTGTTGTCTGTTCTGCTGAGTTGTAGGCTGACTTGTTGGAATGGACAATGGTTGTTGAGGAGCGACGACGGTAACATGGTGATAACCTTGATGAGTTCTCCCTCTGTCTGTGGACACGACACTAGTTTCACCTTCTTTCTTCTTAGCGAAACCCTGATAGGGCTTCTTGATCCCACTTGAAGATCTGCCAGCGTTCTAAATCTTTCCTGCCTTCATAAAACTCTCTAGTCTTTCTCCAGCCGTGACAAGCTCAGAAAACACTGTGGAGGTTGTAGACGCTAGACGCTCAAGGATCGGTCCTTGCAACGTGCCCATGAAGAGGTCTATCAGCTCTTTATCCATCAACGAGAGTTGTACTCTTGCAGCTAGTCCCCTCCATCTCTGCGCAAAGTCTTTAAAAAGAATCGTTCGGTTTCTGGGTCAGATTCTGGAGTTGCATCCGATTCGGAGCCATGTCAGTGTTGTATTGATAATGTTTCACGGAAGCGTCTGCTAACTCTTTCCAGCTTTTCACATTGGACTTCTCGAGCTGCATGTACCATTCCAGAGAGGCCTCGGTCAAATTATCCTGAAAGAAATGGATTAATAGCTTCTCGTCATCAGAATAGGCGGCCATTTTTCCTGCAGTAAGACCTTATATGGGTCTTAGGACAACTGTTACCCTTGTATTTCTCGAAAGTTGGGATTATAAACTTCGGAGGTATCTTAACCCCTAGCATAAGACATATTTCTGCAGCATCTAGTCCCAAAATGTCGGGGCCTTGCATTTCCCTCACCACTTCTTGTAAGGCATTAAACTTCTTCTCTAGTTCAATATTTTGTGGTACATACGCTACAGTTGAATTTTCGTAGAAGCCTTCATGATCATCATAGTGAACTAGTGGTGGAATTGTAGCACCATGAGGATGGGTTGCACCAGCCGGTGGATGGACTGTGCTAATAGGCACCGCGCCTGTGGGAGTAGGAATTGCACCAACAGGGGTTGGAGTAGCACCGGTAGGGATTGGAACAGCACCGGTAGGGATTGGAATTGCACTGGTAGGGATTGGAATTACGTCACCTGCATTGGTAACCGCGCCAGTCAGGGTTTGATTAGCGTTCCTCTCCGCTGCCAACCTCATCTCCTCTTAATTTCTGGCCATGTTCTGGATCACCTCCATGAGTTGATTCATCTGCGTCTTCATACCTTGCATTTCTTCCCTCATAGCAGCCTGGTTTGCTCTAGCTGATCCATGACTCTTTTCTGATTATTCCTTGTATTGTACTGATGTCGGGAATTTAGCTTGCTTTACTGCGAAAGGGCAAGCGGCGTGTAAGGTCGGGTTTCAGGGGATGCAAAAATAATGCGCAAGCGTATGCAATGTTCAAGAGACTTTCGAGACTTATGATTATCATCGGTATTGTAAAACTGCGACTGAATAATAAAGAATGCACAATTTAGACCAAAAAGCAAACTTTCATTAATTCGAGAGAAGATTCAATACAAACAATCGCTGAATAAGCTAAACATACAATTCATGCTACAAGATAAAAATACTGATTAACTAAAAATCCTTATTTTGGAGACGCTCTTCAAGCTTCTTTGTCTCGAACATGAATCTTCTAACCATCTGGTCGCAGAGCTGGATAAAATGATGGATAGAAGGAGGTATATCACTTCCTTCCAAGTCTTGAATCACACTTTCTAACCTCCATGGGATATCACGAATCATGAGGTTGCAATGCTCCACTATATTGTTATACCTAGCACGACACATGTCTAGAGTCGGCTGATAATAACGAAGAGAATCCACATGGGTATCCAACAATTCATTGAGCTAAGCCTCCTTCTTGAGCCATTGTGCACTATCCCTTTGCAAGGCGTCGAAACGATTCCTCCACAGAGTGGTTGTTTCTAGGGCCGTTTCCAACTTTAAACATTTGTTATTCCACATGTCAGGAGTGACATATGAAGCTCTCAATGCTTCCTCCTTGAGTCTTCATTCATCTTCCACTAGGGTTAAAGCATTTCTCAACTGCTCTTCAAGATCCTCAATGCCAGCCTCGAGATTCTCCCTTGTCTCCTTCTTTTCAGCAGAAGCTAATTCGAAGAACTGCCATGCTCTATCACAAGAGGCCTTAGTTTCCTTTAGGCGTTGTTGAAGAGTTTTCAATGATGCATCAGCCCCTTCGAAACCATTATGGTACCTGACTCTCATATCCATTTCTAACTTCAGTTTCTTACTGCTCTCAGCTGCTTGTTCTTGTTCAAACTTCATTTTCCTTTTGTATTGGCCATTCTCCACACTTGCTTGGTGAATTTCAGCCTGAAGGTCTTGATTCTCTTTAGTCAACTTTTCTACCACTAGCTTTAGTCTCTCATACTCTTCCATAGATACATGAGTGGGAGCAGGAGGTTCTTCTCGCATGGATGGTTCTGGAGGAAATGGCAGCAATCTTTCAGCCACTCTAGCTAGTAACCATCGGTTGTATGGCTCTTTAGCCACACAATTATTTGATTTCAACTCTTTCCTCCCCTTCGTATGGATCTTGGCCCATGCTTTAACAATTTTCCTGACAAATGCAGGATCTCCTGTCGTAGCGAGCAAAAAGAAGCTTTGAACTTTCTCTGCTTTGGGCTCATCCTCCATAGCATGGCCCAGCTGACGTAACACCATGACTGGGTTGTAGTTGATGCAACCATCCATACTAATCAAAGGCACATTTTCAAACTCCCCACAACTAAAAATGATCTCCACATCGTAGTATTCATGAGAATACCAAGCAATATCATTGGCTTCTAGAGACATAATACATTGAGACCATTTCAGCTTCTCCTTGTTTTCCACAAACGGTCCTTTCTTTGGTAGATGAGAAGCATACCATTTGAACAATATATGAGAACAACATTGGACCATTCATGTCTTCTTTTCACTCCTCCAATGAATAGAGTGATAAACATCAGCGAGGAGAGCAGGAATAGGGTTCTTTTGCATGAAGAGAATAACGACAGTGATGTCTATGAAATTGTCTAAGTTTGGAAAGAGGACAATTCCATAGATCATTAGAGAAACAACGATACCAAACCTTTCCCAATCCCCAACGGTCTTGTTCTGAGCAGCTTTGTCTAGTAGAAACTTCAAAGGAAACCCTTGAATACCTCCCTTATTGGCTAGACCATCTTTGACTTCTTCCTTGGTCATATGGAAAGCAAGAGCAATGACAGAAGACTTTGGTTCTTCTTCCAGGCCGGTGTAAATAGGTTGATCCTTAATCTTGATATTCAAAAGGTGAGAATATTCTTGAAGAGTATGAGCCAACTGGTAGTTTTGAAAAGTGAAGCATCTAAGAGGCGCATCATAAAGCTGAGCCATAGCGAACAAAGCCCAAGTATCGACCCTAGAATGGAGAAGATCAAGAAATTTCCCATACTTCCCTTGAAAGTTGATTTTGATAGCTTTCGGCATGTCAATCAGAAGGTCTTGAATCAATTCCAACTTTGGTTCTCTGAACTTTATGGAATTTGTGCTTCTCTTTCTTTGATCAGTCACTGTGTTCACCAATACTTGAGATAATCACAGTCTCTTAAGTCCCTTTATATGTAATAATGTTATGCAATGCAATGCTTTATGAATGCACATGATAACAGAATAACAACAGGGTCAAGGTCACAGGTCCTGCAAGGTAATACACAAGATAACCCTCACCTTGGGTGGGCAATCCATTGGTTTAAAAGAGGGTATCCCAAAATGCCTTTAAACACAGTCCCATGCACGAACCCTCGAAAGTTTTCCATCAGAACAACGATTCGTAAGATGGTAATCCCTTCAAAGGATGAACACAGAGTCATGTTTTAATAACCTTTGAGATAAGGTTCTAAAAGGTCCTTAGAGTCACGGACTCCCAAGTTGGAAATAAAGATGCCATTACGACTACACGTAAGACATAATCATCCCAAAGGGGTCTCATCTGAACGGTGGATTTCAAACCAACTCAATGAGTCCTAAGTCTCCCAAATCAGAAAGAAACCACCTCCTAATCATAGTGTATACTAGAAAGCTCGGGTAGAAAGCCTTTATCCTCACAACCCAACATAATAAACCCAACAGTTAGAGAATAAAGCATAACAAACAATAAAAGCAAACAAATCACACATGTGACAAGCAAATTAGGTTTGGCTTACTAAGTACATGGGGTTTCCCCAGCAGAGTCGCCAGCTGTCACTACTTGAAAAATGCAACGACTGGGAGGCAAAAAAGATAGGCAGAAGAGTCGCCACCGAACTTTATTTATCCCATGAGGGGAAAGGAAAATATCGAGAAAACCTCAAGAAAGAAATGGATAAGATTGTCTCGCAACCAAGAACGAGTTCGGAAGCCGGTTATACGAAGGGAAGGTATTAGCACCCCTCGCATCCATCGTACTCGATAGGAACCATTTGTTTGTCGACATGTGAAGATATTTGCTAAAATATATTTATTTTTATGAGTGTTCCAAGAGATAGAGAGAAGGGCTAGAAACAGGGAAAGAGAGGTAACAGGGAAGAAGAGAGGGGTGATAGGAAAGAAAGGACTCGGTAGGACTTCGCGGTCCTAGGCCTACGTATTCTCAATAGATATGAGAAAGTCAGAGTCGACATAGTTTGGGGAACCACGGGTAAGAGAGGAATATGCTCGGCAAGGATTGTGGCCCTTGTGCCTACGTATCTTTACTCAAAAGAAGTAAAGAATCAGAGTAACCGTAGTTCGGCCTACGGTTTGCGGGTGAGTTCTGGTAGACGATGCTATCGTGCACGTTCTAGCAGTTTAGGCGTGTTGCTGCTCGCTCGTTGGAGACTTATGCATTACCTGTTTGTGGTAGAAACGGACGTAGCATGCCTTTCTGGGGAAAGGATGGAAAAGAGAAACGGGTGCTTGCTAGGATTGTCGCAATCCTATGCCTACGTATTCTCAACATTGGAAGAGAAATCAGAGCAACGTAGTTCGTGATACGATGGGTAACCGGTGTTTTTGTGGATGATGCTATCATGCGTATTCTAGCAGTTTAGGTATTTTTATGCTCGCTCGTTCGGAGACAGGCGTTATCTGTTTGCAGTAGAACGGGCGTAACATATGCTTTTTGAAAGATTATTTTTCGCCATGCGAGGCAAGGTGTCACGTTTGATTCTTGGAACTATTTTTAGGGGTGAAATATGTTATCAGATAGTAACCCCTTGCGGGTGTCGCTACTGCGAAAATCGGCGCCGGCTGAACAGAAGAGTCGCCACCGTGCGTTATTTATCCCACGGGAGGGAAAGGAAACGCTCAGAGTAAACCTCGCACAACATGGGAAAGGTATGGTCGTCGCAACCAAAACCTGGATTCGGGAGTCGGTTACGCAAGGGGAAGGTATTAGCACCCCTCACGTCCGTCGTACTCGACGGGATCCACGCTTGTTTTCGGGTATGGATTATTATTCTATCTACTCTAAAGGTCAGGGGTTAAAAGAAAAGAGAATGAAAATAAAATGACTCGGCAAAGTATCACACTTTATGCCTACGTATTCCCGTCTGGAACGAGAAATCAGAGTCAACGTAGTTCGCCTACCTACGGGAAAGGAGGGGAAGGTTGCTCGCTAGGATATCGCATCCTATGCCTACGTACTTTCATACAGCATGAAAGATCAGAGCAAACGTAGTTCGGGCTACGTACGACACAAGCTTGTCTTGGTTGATTTTATTCCTTCTCAAAAAGGTTTTCTTGATTAGCAGTCCAAGCGGACAAAAATGACGTTTTGATGAGTTCACCTTCTTTTAAACGGAAGAAGTGTCTTTTATTGAGTTTGAAATCTTTACGTGTTTTTTTTTTTTTGTTTTGAGAAAGAAAGAGACAAAACTCTAACCTACGGTTGCAAAGGGAAACAAACTAACCTAATGTTATCATGCATGGGTTAGGACCTAGTGTCTATCATGCTCCTCTCTTGCGCAGAGAGAAACAAAGATCCTAAGGGAATAGACGGACGCAGAAATAATATCAGATATATACAGTAAAGCGGTAAAATGCATGGATGCAACAGTACAAGCGAGGCAAGGGAGTCCCACTCAACCTCGAACCTAGAAAACAATAGGAAAAAGTGAACAGGATTCACCTTCAACCCAACAGGGTAAACAGCAAACAATACAGTCCAGAAAACCAATCAATACATCAAGAATGAAATACAGCAAAAATAAACAGCCACAGCAGCTCTGAATCAACATCTGGCTTCAAGTAATCTCCAATCATTCACAGGCTTCAACAAGCATTAATCTCCATCTTCATAGCCTTCAGGCAAGGGCTTTGATCATCTGTCTTCCATCTGCAATGGCTTTTCTTCAAGTCTTCAATCTTCAAGTCTTCAATCTTCAGGGATGAACATCAGTCAACAAGAGGAGATGAATGTTAAACAGTAAATTGCCTACCAAAGGTGGCTCATTAACTGCTAACATTATGCAGACAGGTTTCTCTCAAAAGTTCTATCTTTCAAATATATTCACTGATCCTTCCAAAGGAAGGAGGTGGATATTTGAAAGAGACTTTGAATCATAGAGAAAGGATAGAGGCAAACAAAGCCATCTATGTTTGAGAAGCAAGCTTTCTAATCTAGAGCTCTGCCTAGCTCCTAAACCCTAGTCTCCTCAGCAGCTGCTAGCAAGAACATCCTCTCCAACTCTGGCAGTTGATCTTCAATCTCTGGATCTCCAATGGTCTTCATCTCTCCAAGTCTTCAGCTCTCCCAAGCCCCAGACAATCCCAATACCCAAGCAAGCAAGCAATAATCCCCAGAGGGCACACCACACCAGTCCATCAGATATACAGTATATTAATAGCAGTAGGGGCATCCTGACTTTTTCTAAGGGGTCTAATAACTACCCATAATCCCTATAGTCCCATAACTAGACTAGTCAAACCCTAAGTCTTAAGGGAAAAGAATCAAATCTCCTAAGTCATCACCTAAAACCCTAGTTTTATCCATGTTATTCACACTTACACTAAGCACCTAAATTTAATTCTAAAAATGGGTACTAAATTGAATCTACAAGTTCAATGTCTAACCTAAACAACCCAAAAAGAATGGATGAAAAATATGAAAGTATCTAGTAGAACAAAAATTAATAAAATCATGTATGAAACGAAATTATGTAAAATGTTATTTATTTAGAAAATATGGGGAAAATATCAAATAAAAAAATAAAATGCCATTTTTATTTTTTTTATAATTTTCTTGACATCCTAAAGAAAAATATGCAAAAAGAATGAATTAAAAAATGATGATTTTTCCATTTACTATGATTTTTATAAGATGCATGAAAAATATAAAGAGAATAAAAAGAAAATGTAAAGAAAAAGATGGGAAAGGGTGCAAATAGAAATACGCTGCAGTTATAATCTCAGTTGGGCTGAGGAAGTGGGGGTGCGAATATCAAGTGGATAAGGCCCAGGTGCGTTCAGAAAACATTTAAGAAAATGCCAGAAAAATAGAGACGGGTTCGGTGCAAATAGCATGTGATTCACGTGTATTTGTTTGGGCTTAGTGAAAAAGGGGTGTGTGTAGCAATGTGATTCAAGGCCCACTCAGAGAGTTTAAATGAAACGCCGCGTTTCATGTCCACTTCTTCCCTCCGTTTTCAACTTCAAATGTGGAGCGTTGGATGAGGATTTGAGTCAAAAGTCAAGCTGGGATCGTGTGGTGCCAGGGTCATCTTCAACCTTGAGCCCAAACCCTAGCTCAGAAAAACCCTAACCTGCACACACCTTCGAGCTCCTTTTTCTCTCTCCCTGCTCCATGAAATCAAGAACTTCCAACAGCAAACTTGCACTATATCAATCCCTCTACACATTCATGCCAATAGCTCATCCTAAAACTCAATCAATAAGGCAATTCAATAGGTGTAACAGATCTGATTCATCATTTCCCACTGATATTGATCCTCTCAATTCTCTCTAGAAATCATCCTAAACTAATCTACAACTCACCCTGATCATTTTAAGCACCTATTCTAGGATTATCTCTCATGATTCTTGACATTCTAAGCTTCACCAGAATTAGTGCACCATGATCAATGTCCATGAAACTTGTCCAAACTCTCCAAAATCAATCATCTCACTTATCCTAACCAATCTATACTAACAATTCCCTATAATTCTCATTAAATCATGCAATTCGAATGAAGTTACCAACCTGTTATGATGATGAAAACAGTTATGGAATACACTTGATCCAATGCTTGAAAGGAGGGGAAACTGATCAGTGAACTTGGAGATGAGTTCTGTATGCAATCAAAGATGCTCCAAAGCTTTGAATCTCCTAGTTCCAAGATTCTTGCACCTTGAATGATGATGATGAATAGCACGATTCCTTGTTCAATTTTCCAAATAAATGTGTGGATTCTGATCCTTGTGTGATGATGATGAAGATTGAATCAAGAATGTTGAAGTTTGGTGAGAAATTGATGGAGTTTGAGAAGCTTATGCAAGAATGAGAAAATGGATGAAAATGGAGATTTTGGACAAATGGGAGCACCAACCCTTGCATGAATCAGCTTGCATGAATATATAGATGATGTAGGAACCTCCTAGAACATTGGAGAAATTTCCCTTGCATTTTCCCTTTTCAATTTGGATTATGTTACTTTCAATTCAAGCAACCATGGATAACTCACAAATTATGACCTAAGCTCAAAATTCCACTTTAGCCAATGTCTTTAAAATGCTTTTTACATTCAAAATGACCTATAATTTTGCATCATTTGGCCAAGATATGAAAAATCTCATTTTTTAAGCCATTTTTCTTCATTAAATTCACCAATTTTGAAACCTTGTGCTATGGACATTTAC
This sequence comes from Lathyrus sativus, assembly GCA_963859935.3. Classification (NCBI taxonomy): domain Eukaryota; kingdom Viridiplantae; phylum Streptophyta; class Magnoliopsida; order Fabales; family Fabaceae; genus Lathyrus; species Lathyrus sativus. Next base: position 665,060,613 of record OZ012737.1, on the reverse strand, counting down.
AATATCTCATGGTAACTTTTCTAGACTCAAAATGTCATTTGGAGCAAGTTTGATGTTGTAAGTTTTTCCATTTGAGGCCTCCTTGTATGAGTTTTGGGCATAGGTTAAAATGACCTATAATTCACAAATAACCAAAATACCCTTTGCTTGCCAAGGCCATAAGTTGAGTTCCACACATCATATGAAGGCATACTATACCATTATAGAAAGCTAAGACAATGAGGAACAATTATTATGTTGACCAGAAATTCATTTGAAATCTCCTTGAGGGGTAAAACTAGCTTGGAAGTCAAGTCACTTTCACAGACAAAATTTCAGATACCTCAGATGACCTGTAACTTGCAAGGACCATAACTTGAGTTCTATAAATCTCCTTGATGTCTTCCACCACTCAAATTAAAGGTCTTGAGATCCTATACAAGTTCCATGTTGGCTAAGAAGCCATTTGAAGCTTGCATTTTGCCTTATCTTGCTTGGAAATTTGACCTAAACTAGGGGATTTTACATAGAAACCCTAATTTGGAAACTCCTCTTCTCCTTGATTTCTCTTGAATTCTTCTGAGCATAACAACATATCCTTGTTTTCCATGTCAAATGATGAACCCCACATCTTCTCCAATAACCCTTAATGCCTTTCAACCAGTCAATTGACCTAGAGTTGACCCAGGGTTGACCCAGATGACACCCTAGTTGACTGTCTTCAACTGCAATACTTGTGATCCCATCAACAACTTGTTTTCTTCTCCAAATGACTTTCTAAGTACTCCAAGATGTCTAGATACTCTCCATGCCTTCCATTCACAGCTCACAACCCCCTTGTTGATTCTCAGACACCCTCAGATAGGAGATAGACTCAAAGCTTGATCCACTGAACTCTCTGCTTTCAAATTCTTTTCTGATGACTTGAAGGGGATTGAATTAGGATAATAACCTCTTGATAAGCCTCTAGAGATGAGAATAATGATTGGTCCCCTGTTGGATGACTTGCTATGCTTATGCTATGCAGCTGATTAGTCTATGTACATGACCCTATATGCAAATGCTAATGATATTGAACCAAGTGAATAAGGTTGGGCAAATTTTAGGGTGCAACAGCTGCCCCTATTCAAGCGACTTGGACCCGATTGGATGAAGGGCTCGGAGCCTTCAGACATTCGCGGTACAAGACGGTTGAATACTAGTGAAACCAGAAATTTGCCAACCGCAGAAATAAACTGCGCTCCTGCTTGGGGAACGACATTCATCAGCTGACTCTGCCTGTTATGACAACCCACTGATCTCGTGCGACCGTGCTGGGGGTTCCTCTCCTCATCCTGAAAAATATTTTATCACTGCAGAGATAGAACATTGTCCCCGTTAGGGCGCCTGCTTCGTTAATTCGGAAAACTTCACCAACTTTGTCGGGGATGGCTCGTCTGCCTTCTCGTCAGAAATAGATCGTCCATGTTAGGAATAAACTCTCCCTCGTTAGGAATACCACCGTCCACGTTAGGACTCACCTTTCCACGTAAGGAATAACCGTTCCACGTTAGGAATAATACTGTCCACGTTAGGACTCACCTTTCCACGTAAGGAATACATCGCTTTTCCCCGTCAGGGGTGACTTTTCTCTGCTTTGTCAAACTCTTCCACGTAAGGACTCTTTCTTTTTCCACGTTAGGAATCACAAATTTTCCACGTAAGGAACCCCAATCTTTCCACGTGAGGAATACTATATCAATCTTTCTTTCCACGTTAGGAATGCTTCTTCTTTCCACGTAAGGAATACCGTTTCTTCTTTCCGATCTATCCGCGTCATGACTACGTTCTTCCACGTAAGGAAGGCCATCTTAATCTGTCCACGTGAGGACTCCGCTCTTTCCACGTAAGGAATCCTCCTCCTATGTGTCCGCGTAAGGACTCAATCTTTTCCATGTAAGGAACACGATCTCCTTTCCCCGTAAGGAACCAATTTTCTGATTTGTCCACGTAAGGACTCCCATCTTTCCACGTAAGGAATCAACTTCTTTTCCCCGTCAGGAATGCATCTCTTTCCACGTAAGGAATACCTCTTTTTGATTCGTCCCCGTCAGGACCCATATCTCGTCTTGATTGGTCCACGTCAGGACTCAGGCATCTTCGACCCGCTGGGGAAATAAAACTTGTCCACGTCAGGACTCACGCCTCCGTCTGTTCTGTCCACGTCAGGACCTATGCTTCGCCAACACGAAGAAAGGTAACTGCTGAGAGTAAATGGTCCACGTCAGGACACCAACACAAAGAGTAATCAGTTTTGTCAACGTCATGACTCCACATTCCACCAATTCCGAGAACCCGAGTCTGTCCAATTTAGGACTACCACATCAACCCGGGGAATAAATCTGTCCACGTTAGGACGCCCACTTCTGAAGAAATCCCGTCAATATAGGAAGAAATTGTCCACGTCAGGACTTAGTTCTCCATTGATCCCAACCCACAAACTTCTTTAGTACTGACGTAACAGCGACTTTGAGGTGGACTCTACTGGGGATATCTGGAAACCAAACTACCGGATGCCTGTTTTGATGACCGGAGTCAACTTCTGAAATTCTGATTCATGAAACCCCTGATGACAACTAACTCTGCCTGGGAATAAAGAGAAACCTATCCTGATAGCTCTGTGGGGAATACGGCCGAAACTGACACTATCATTGGATGTCCCATGCTGAGATCTTGAATGTTTGGTAGTTCATTTGAGCAAGAGTTCTCTCCACCTGAACTGCTAGAGTACAGAAACCGCTTCAACAAAATAAATGCGGAAGATAATGCCAAATCCGCCGAGGATAGCCAGATGCTACAGAATCATTCCAGCAAAATAAATGCTGGAAGGGTGAAGTCAATCATGCTGGGAAATTGGGAGCTCAAACCAAACACCTTGTTGAGGTAACCCCCTGCTGGGGAATATAACTTTGCTGGGGAATATCAAATGTGCACGGTACGATCGGACTTTCTGCTGGAGAGTGAACTGATATTACACGATATCCCTGACAAAATAAATGACATGACCCACACCAACTCTGTCGGGGAGAGTCTTAATCTGCGAGTTCCACTGGGAGGAACGAAAACACTCTAGTTGGAAAGAGAACCCCGCTGGGGATGGGATGATTCTCTTGGGAAAATCAACCGACTCCCCTGGGGGAGAGTAAATGACCCTGCGGGGAAAGGTAAACTGCCTGGATACAGCTCACCACAGCCTTATAATCTTGGAATCGTCAATTCTGTTGAGAATAAATGGCTTTGTTGGGACATGCCTTCTGGATAGGCTGCGACTAGCTGGAGCGTTCTATCCTTCTTCAGGAAGAACCTGCATGACCTGCGTGAGGGCTGAGTCTTTAGTTATTGCAATCTTTTGATCATCCTCCTCGTACGGTTATGAAACCTGCAACAACACAAACAAGACAAGACAAGCCTATGCGACCAAATCAATTCAGGTTAGTGACGTTATTTTCAGTCAATTCGAAGCTTTAGCAACTGTTGGCAAGGGCCAGTGACGTTATACACATGCTAGTTTCATCAAACTTAGGCGTTAGTCATGCACAAAACAGTAAAGAACAGTGTCAAATACTGAATAACGTATTTTATTGATTGGGCCCCTGAATGGGCGGAGTTTTGTACACGGGATGTAACTCCTGAAATGAGGAAGCTACACAAAGCAAATATACAGGTATACAAGTATGCACAAGAAGTATAAATATTGACGACTTAAATTTGTACACATGTCGGCAACGGGATGCAGATGAACACCACGAACTGATCCTCCCATGACTCGCCCGACTCTAATGCTTTCCCGGTATCCCCACTTCTGAAGAGATTGTATCAGATAACCGACTCCTCAAATGTATTCTCCCGCATTGATGCTTATTGCAATTATCAAATTCGGACCACAGTCATTTGCTTTTCAAATCCCTAACTTTTGCGTGAACCGCCCTTTACGGGTTTTCAGTTCACCGGGATACCCTTTTTTGCCGAAGCCGCCCAGTGTAGGTTTTCAACTTCGCGGGTGTACATTTTTTTTAATTTTATCCCTAACTTTTGCCCGAACCTTTCATTCTGTTTTTGGTTCGCCAGGATGCCCCATTTTTGCCTGGACTCTTTTTTTTTTTTTTGTCCAGCGGGTCAATTTTAAGCAAAGTATTTTTTAACTGCGTCCGAATTCACAGGTGACGTGAAGTCTTCTCCGTCCATGGTGGACAACAACAGCGCTCCTCCTGAGAAGACTTTCCTGACAACGTATGGCCCTTCGTAGTTGGGGGTCCACTTGCCCCTGTGATCTGCCTGCGGCGGGAGGATCCTTTTCAGCACAAGGTCGCCCGTCTGAAAGCTTCGCGGATGTATCTTCTTGTCGTACGCTTTCTTCATTCGGCTCTGGTACAAACGACCGTATGCTAGAGAAGCTAGCCTCTTCTCATCCATTAAACTCAGTTGATTCAACCTGTCTTTTACCCATTCTGCCTCGTCCAGCTGAACGTCTCGCAATACCCTTAGAGAAGGGATCTCAACTTCCAATGGTAGTACCGCTTCCATTCCGTATACCAACGAGAACGGAGTTGCCCCGGTTGATGTGCGTACCGTCGTACGATAACCGTGCAAAGCGAAAGGTAGCATCTCATGCCAATCCTTATAGGTCACCACCATTTTCTGAACGATCTTCTTGATATTCTTATTGGCCGCCTCAACAGCGCCATTCATCTTGGGTCGGTAAGGGGAGGAGTTGTGATGTTCGATCTTGAAATTCTGACAGAGCTCCTTCATCATTTTGTTGTTCAGGTTTGAACCGTTGTCCGTGATTATCCACTCGGGAATCCCATATCGGCAAATGATATCTCTCTTGATAAATCTGGCCACCACTTGCTTCGTTACATTTGCGTAAGATGCCGCTTCCACCCACTTGGTGAAATAATCGATGGCTACCAAAATGAACTGATGCCCGTTAGAAGCTGTCGGCTCGATCTTTCCAATCATATCGATTCCCCACATTGCAAATGGCCAAGGCGATGACATCACATTCAGAGGACTCGGAGGCACATGGATCTTATCAGCATAGATCTGGCACTTGTGACACTTCCTCGCAAACTTGAAACAATCAGTTTCCATGGTCAGCCAAAAATAGCCTGCCCTCAGCAGCTTTCTTGTCATAGCATGTCCACCAGCATGCGTACCAAAGGTACCTTCGTGTATTTCTTCCATGAGCAACTTTGCCTCTTTTTCGTCGACACAACGCAACGGCACCAAATCGTGGTTTCTTCTGTATAAGACGCCATCCGGATTCAAGTAGAAATTACCCGCTAATCTCCTGAGAGTCTTCTGATCTTGACTGGATGCCCCAGCCGGATACTCTTTATTCTTCAGGAAATTAAGGATATCGAAATACCATGGTTTGCCGTCAGATGCTTCATCAATAGCAAATACATAACCTGGCCTGTCAAGCCGAGAGATAATGATTCGGGGAGCCTCATTCCAGAAGTTGACCTTGTACATGGAAGACAAGGTGGCCAGGGCGTCAGCCATTTGGTTCTCTGCCCGCGGTACATGATGCAATTCAACCTTGTCGAAGAAAGGCAACAATCTCCTTGCATAATTCATGTAATGTATCAAATTGGGTTGCCGTGTCTCCCATTCCCCTTTGATCTGGTTCACCACCAGAGCTGAGTCTCCGTATACGTCTAGATTTTTGATTCGCAAATCAATGGCTTCTTCAAGCCCCATTATACAAGCTTCGTATTCGGCCTTATTATTGGTAACGGCAAAGGTCAATCGGGCAGTAAATGGGATGTGCGACCCGTGTGGCGTGGTGATGATTGCCCCTATTCCGCTACCGTAAGCATTCACGGCTCCGTCAAATATCATCTTCCATTTGGAGCCCAACTCTGGTCCCTCGTCTGGCAACGGCTCTTCGCAATCTTTCATCTTTAGGTACATGATATCCTCGTCAGGAAAATCAAACCTCATCGATTGGTACTCTTCGATAGGCTGCTCCGCCAGATATTCGGATAGCACACTCCCCTTTATAGCCTTTTGCGAGACGTATTGGATGTCATATTCAGTCAAGACCATCTGCCAACGGGCAATTCTACCTGACAACGCCTGCTTTTCAAACACATATTTGATAGGATCCATCTTCGAGATGAGCATGGTTGTATGATTCAGCATGTACTGCCTCAAACGCTTGGCGGCCCAGGCTAGCGCGCAACAAGTTTTCTCCAGCATTGAATACCGAGATTCACAATCTGTAAATTTCTTACTCAGGTAATAGATCGCATGCTCTTTTCTCCCTGTCTCGTCGTGTTGACCGAGAACACAACCCATGCTTCCCTCAAGAACCGTCAAATACATTATCAAGGGTCTACCTGCCACTGGGGGTATCAAAATAGGAGGCTCCTGCAAATACTGCTTTATTTTATCGAACGCCTTTTGACAATTTTCGTTCCACGTTACAGCTTGATCTTTCTTCAACAGTTTGAATAACGGTTCACACGTGGCCGTTAGGTGAGATATGAACCGGGCGATGTAGTTCAACCTCCCTAAAAACCCGCACACCTCTTTCTCTGTTTTAGGCGTCGGCATTTCTTGAATCGCTTTTATTTTAGCAGGATCGACCTCTATTCCTCTTTCACTGACGATAAACCCCAGGAGCTTACCCGATCTCACCCCGAAGGTGCATTTGTTAGGGTTCAGTCTCAGCCTGAACTTTCTAAGCCTTTTAAACAACTTCAGCAGATTTACCAGATGCTCTTCCTCCGTCTGGGATTTGGCAATCATATCGTCAACATAAACTTCGATCTCTTTATGCATCATGTCATGAAAAAGAGTCGTCATCGCACGCTGATATGTTGCCCCAGCATTTTTCAAGCCGAAGGGCATCACTTTATAGCAAAATGTTCCCCAAGGCGTTATGAAAGTGGTCTTCTCCATATCCTCTGGCGCCATTTTAATCTGGTTATAGCCTGAGAAGCCATCCATGAAGGAGAACACGGAGTATTGAGAAGTATTATCAACTAACACGTCAATGTGAGGAAGTGGAAAGTCGTCTTTTGGGCTTGCTTTATTCAAATCTCGATAATCTACGCACATCCGAACCTTGCCATCTTTCTTTGGCACTGGTACGATGTTGGCAACCCATGAGGGATATTTTGTCACAGCCAGGAAACCAGCGTCCCACTGTTTTTGGACTTCCTCTTTGATCTTCACTGCCATATCTGGTCGAGTTCTGCGAAGTTTTTGTTTGACTGGCGGGCAATCTTCTTTCAGTGGCAGGCGATGCACAACCATGTCTGTATCGAGCCCTGGCATATCTTCATACGACCAAGCGAATACATCACTATACTCTTGAAGCATTTCAACCATTCTTCGTTTGATATCACTCTGCAGTGCGGCTCCGATACGAATATTCTTCTCAACCCCTTCCGACCCCAAGTTGATAATTTCGATGACCTCGTCGTGAGGCAGAATGGCTCTTTCCTCTTGCTTCACCAACCAAGACAGTTCTTCAGGAACATCACTATCTTCGACAACCTCTTCTTTGGCCTGAAATACCGGGTGCTCAAAGTCGGGACGAGTCATAGGTGGTTCAAGGATGTCATCTGAAAATGTTATCCTGCAAAAGGAATGGTTAAGTGCTTCAAAATGCGTATAAAGCGAACAACCCCGTTGCCATTTTATTGAAAAATATAAAACAAGAAAGACAGGGATTGCACATGAAAAACGCCATTTATTTAATGATTGACACGCAATGTTCATAACAACACAGCCCTAAGCAAATCCTGATGCCCCGGGCAAGACATCAGATTATTCAACAATTAATAAAGCAAAGCATTACTGTTTAAAAGTCACAGGAACAAGCTCCTGAATAGACCAGTTGCACAGTCCTTGTCCTGGCGTGCTTGGCTGAATCCAGGCGTCCATATCACAGTCGCTGTCTCCTTCGTCAGACTCCGAAGCAGCATTGACGGTTTCATGATACACCCCACTGGCAAGGATGGTGACTGGCCCTCTGAAACGGGGCGCTCCCACGGAAGGAGTTGATGACGACGGTTGGTATCCCAGCCCGAACCGGTCCATCTTCACAGGAATGTCCAGCACTTTGCCCCAGCCCTTTGCTTCTCCTGCTTCTACTAGAGCTTGAGCTTCTTTATACGACGAGACGACTATCTCTGGCACTTTGCTCGGCCCAGGACCTTTGTCCTTGATACGCAACCCTTCAAACGCCTGGCAGGGTGTTTCGTGGATCTCTCCGTCGACCTCTACATATTTAAATGAGGACAGATGGCTGACCAGGATGTCTTCTTCTCCGCATACGGTGACTACGCTGTCTCCGACCATATATTTCAACTTCTGATGCAGGGTAGACGTGACTGCCCCTGCCCCATGAATCCAGGGTCTTCCAAGCAAGCAGCTGTACGCAGGCTGTATATCCATGATATAAAATTCAGTTGCAAACACTTCCGGCCCCACCTGTAGAGGCAATGTGATCGATCCAAAGACTGTTCTCCGCGTGCCGTCAAACGCTCTGACTACCAAATCACTAGGCGTACACAAGACTCCTCTAACATCCAGCTTCATCATTGCCTTCTTAGGCAGCACATTCAAAGACGATCCGGTGTCAACCAATACGTGTGACATTACTGATCCTCTACACTCGACAGATACGTGCAGCGCCATATTATGGTCTCTCCCTTTCGGGGTCAAGTCAAAATCAGTAAAGCCCAAGCTGTGGCCTGCATTCACATGTGCCAACACTCCTTCTAGCTGATTCACGGAGACGTCTTGGGGTACAAAAGAAGTATCCAGGACTTTCAGCAAAGCATTCCTGTGGGCTTCCGAACACAACAGCAATGACAGGATAAATATTTTGGACGGCGTCTGCTGTAGATGCTCCACAATCTTATAATCACTTTTTCGAATCAAACGCATGAACTCTTCTACGTCTTTCGATGCCGATTCTTTGTCACTTGCTTGCGCTGGGACATTCTCAACTGCTTTCCCTTTTCCTTTTGCTAGTCTTTCGGCCTCCACTTCAGGGGATATAAAGATCCTACCACTCCTTGTCATACCTCCTGAGCCAACAACATTATCCACAGTCTCGGCTGGCTGCCTGTTAACATCAATCTTTATCCCGTCACAATACACCTCCAACCCATATGACCATGGGACTGCTTTCGTGTTCTCGTACGGGATCGGCCCGGCCTTAGTTATGGTGATCGGTGGGCGCTGAGCTGGTGCTGCGATAGTGATTGTCTTTCGAGGAATCGTTACCGTGGCCACATCACTCCGACTATCTGTTACCGCCCCTGCAGGCTCTTCAGTTGCTGCTCGGTCAAACTGCAATATGCCTTCATCAATTAAAGCCTGAATGCCCTGCTTCAAGTCGTCACACCCCCCAGCTAGGGTCCAGCATTCTAAGCAATATTCGTCACATCCCGGGTAAACACCCCATTGTAACAGTCGGCTTTTTATCTCGCTCAGCGGCGTCTTTAAATCTTCGACACTCATAATCAGATTCAACCCTTCCTCCGTCAGAATGGCGTTTGCCCCGTGATTAGGCATGGGCTTCTGCACTATATTCGGACCTGCCGTTCCAAAATTAATAGTCTTATTGTCTAGAAGATCCTGCACAACATGCTTAAAAGCATGGCAACCTTCTATATCGTGACCCGGAGCTCCAGAATGAAACTCACAGTGCCTGCTTGCATCGTACCCAAACGGGGGAGCTCCCGTTATCGGTGCCAGAGTTCTTTTCTCTACCAGGTTTAATCCCAACAATGTCTGCAACAAATCTGCATAGGTCGAGGGAGGCTTCTCAAACACTCTTCTCGGTTTACTACCCTGGAATCTTCGCTGAGCCTGATGTGCCCCCTGCTGAGGCTGCTGCTGCTGTTGCATTGGCTGTTGCTGGACCGGTTGTTGTTGCTGGAGTGGTTGTTGTTGCTGGAGTAACACTCGCCACCTGCTGCGGCTGACGATATTGACCTCGTCCCCTGCCTCGGCCCCGGCCTCGGCCTCCAAATACTGCACTTGCCTCGCCCTGACGGCGCCCACCATAAGCTTTCCTATTACTGCCAGATGCAGTTGATTCCTCAACTTGGAACTTTCCTTGCTTAATGTTACGTTCAATCTTTTCCCCCATCAGAATTAGGTCTGAAAAACTGGCCAGAGACGTGTGAAACAGCATATCATGAAACAGACCTGTGAATGTGCCGACAAACATATCATTCATTTCCTTATCTTCTACAGGAGGACGGACCCGGGCAGCCATATCGCGCCACCTTTGCGCGTACTCTTTAAAGCTCTCCCCCTTCTTTTGCGACAATCCTGCCAACTGGACCCGATTGGGTGCCAAGTCGCTGTTATACTTGTAGTGAGCTACAAATGCCTCTGCTAATTGCTTCCATGTCTTGATATCAGTTGGCTCCAACCCCATGTACCATTCTAGGGAAGGACCCGACAGACTATCCTGAAAGAAATGCATTAGCATTCTTTCATCAGTTGAGTATGCAGACATCTTTCTGTAATAAGCTCGTACATGCACTTTTGGGCATGTGTCTCCTTTATACTTGTCGAACGCAGGAGCTTTGAATTTGATTGGCACCCTCAAGCCAGGTACCAAACCCATTGTTGCCATGTCCAAACCCACAGCACTTTGGTTTAGGACTCCCCTCATCTGCTCTTCTAGCATTCTGATCTTCTGGGAGTCATCCATCGGCCCTTCGAAACCTCCGCCGGAGAAAGCGTCCTCCTGCTGATCTTCTTGCCACATACCATTTCCAGCCCCATACCCGTCATATCCATTATTACGTCCAGCTCTGATCTGATTCATCCCCGGACCTCGGCCTCTGTTGCCGTACCCCTGAACTCCTCCAGCAGGACCAAAAGCCATAAATCCCGCGCCGTTTCCATTTCCAAAGCCTCCGTAACCCTGATTGGTCGCGCCATAACCGTCTTGCCCAAAGCCTTGAGCATTAAAGCCATATTTCCCCGCGTTATCGAATCCCTGATCATTGAACCCGAATCCAGTATTGACAAAGTCGTTGCCTCCCATATTATCTCCCAAATTGACATCACCCAGCCCAACGTTATGGACAGCAGTCTCATTCCCAACTCCGACGTTACCATTCACAGCAACGGTAGCGTTGTTGATGTTAGCAGCAGGTATATTGACTACGGGTGGAGCCACTGGCGTGGGAGTGCCGTCTCCATGAACAGTATCGACCCGTACAGACTGATGATCTTCATTACCGTGACCAGCATTTCGAGCCAACAGAGGTTGGACCATGGCCTGCAAATTCTCCTGCCCTTTCGCAATAGCTTCCATGGTCTGCATGAAGAGAGCGAGCTTCTCGCGCACATCTTGCATCTCGTTCTGCATTTGATCCATGATTCTTCGACAGTTGGTGCGGGTAGAATAGCGGTGCGGGTGCTGATCTGCAATCCTGAAAAGTACCCTGATAAAGAGCAGGAAATAAGACACTATTCAAAGATTACCTGTAATGCAATATGAATATGCATGCAATGCAATGTGTCTGTGCATTAGGGAGATTCATTCCCCTAGTTCTAGTGTGAAGGTGCCAGTGCAGTGACAGTGTTGATAATAGGAATATCGGAGCTGAATCATAGAAAGCCTCATATATTGCTGAGAAAACCAGAATACAATGTCGCTGAGAGTACGATAAGAAGGCATGACCTCAACCAACAATCCTGGTGATGGTCAGCACTTATGCAAATAAAGCATACAAGTTACTACAAGTTACTACATGAAATGATCAAATCCTCCCAAAAGTCTGGTACTCTTCTATCAACTTCTTGGTCTCTGGATGACTTGGTCGATCAAGCAGCCCTTCAACAAGTTGGTTTCTCTTCTTAAGAACACGGCGCACGTCTTCAGCAGTTTCTTCCCATGTTGCTTCTCCGAAGCAATCTTCTAGTTTTCGCTTCTGAGACACCGCTTCGTCTCTGGATTTGATTGCCTTGTTCAGTGCATGCTGGACACTATACCGGGTCATCACTTCTTCCTCACACTTCTTGATGCTGGACTTCAACTTTTCTTCGAGGTCGGAGATTTGCTGCTTCAGCTTATCTTCTCTCATCTTATTGTTGGTGAGAGTAGCATTCCAAGTCTTATTGCAAGAGGAGATTTCTCGGTGTGCTGCGTCAAGCGCCTTCTTTTTGGCTTCCAGCATGTCATGGGAGCTTCTGAACTCTTGCCCCAGACGTTCACGCTTTTTCTTTTCCTCAGTCAACTCAGCCCCTAACCTGTTTAACAGCTCGATTTGTTGTTGGAAAGCATATACGGCCTTGTTTTTCTCACTGCGTACTTGAGCTAGCTCTTGCTCTAACCCTTCGTTGATCTTCAACAAGGCTTCCTTTTCCTTCACAACTTGCTCGTAGACCTCCCTAGAAACAGTAGTTGGCTCTTCTGCCGGGACGGGAGCAGTGGCGGGTGCAGCGGGAAATGGCATTAATAACTGACTTGCTCTTTCCTGGATCCAAACCCTGTAAGGTTCATAAGCCTGGCAATCGTTCTTACCTAACAGTGGCTTCCCCTTGCGGTTAATACGTGTCCAGGCATGTTGCAACTTAGCTAATAACTCCCCCTTCACGTCACCTGTGAAGTACAGAGATTCCTGTACTTCCTCCTCCTGAGGTGGATTCTTCAGTGCATATCCGAACTGACGAATGAATAGAGAAGGGTTGTAATTGATACACCCTTTCCTTCCTATCAGTGGCACATTAGGGTACCCAGAACAGCTGAAGATGAGCTCAGATCCCAACAGGTCTCGATCAAACCACACAACGTCTTCGGAATATAGCCTCATCAGGCGCTCTGACCAACTGGCTGAGGTTGCACTGTCCACAAATGGTCCCTTCATGGGGAGATGACTTTTGAACCACATATTTAATAGAGGAGTACAGCAGTAAACAACTTTTCCCCTTCGGTTTTCGTTCTTATAGTGCAATGAGTGGTAGAAGTCTCCGATCAACGTTGGCACCGGGTTGCCTGCAGCAAACAGATAGAAAGCATCCAGATCTACAAAGTTGGGCAAGTTAGGAAACAGCACAATTCCATAAATGCATAAAGCCAAAATAGCGTTGAAAACCACCCAACAACCGTTCTTGGCGTACTCTTGAGCCTTGCCAACCAGAAAATCTAGAGAGAAACCGGGAACCCCAAGCCAAGAAGTCACCAACAACTCAGCAGCATTCATATGCAAGGCTTTGGCTAAGTCCTCCAACTTGGGCTCAGCAGCAGAGTGAATAAAGGGAACCTTGTTCTGCACGGGAAGCTCAGTAAACTCCACATACTCCTCAATGGTAGGCCCTAGAATGAAATCAGCAAACGTAAAACATCTCAATGCGGGGTCATAGAACTGCATCAAGGTGTATAGCCCGTTCATCTCATCAGCAGTGGGCTTGCAGACTAATCTCAGTAATCTCCCATGACTCATTCTGAAGCTTCTCCTAACCTCCTCATCGGCAAGAGATATCAGACCAAGCAAAGAAGTAATATCAGGTGAAGGCAGCTTATACGCAACTGTTTTCCTCAAACCAGCCATAATCAATACTCAGAAGTCCGGGTACTAGAACCGGGGAATATGCAAATGCACCTGCAGCACAGACACACGTTAGTGAAATGCAAGTGGTAATGGATATGCAGGCAATGCAATGCAAGTAACATGCAACAGGGACCAAAGCTGTAGCTGAATAGCCTGAACCCAACCAAGAAAGGTCTCAGATAGACCATCCAGAAGTCATCAAACCCTGGTCTCAGATAGACCTAAAACAAAGCTCCAACACTGGTCTCTGACAGACCTCAAACCATAACTCCAACTGGTCTCTGGTAGCCTTCAAATCACATCTCCAATTGGTCTCTGGCAGACCTCAGAACTCTCCATAAATACCCAGGATCTCTGATCGAGAAATAACCGGTAGTCTGAATGTCTAGTTACCTGCATAACCCCAAACCCTCTCACAGGTGGATGTCCTAGTAACTGACAAAGGTATGGCATCCTATGCGGTCGTCGGCGTCACAGACTTTCAGGGTTGATGATACGATTCCCAGAAGGAGTGGCATCATCAAATCCTGAAGAGGCCTCACTTAGCCAACTTCCAAATGATCGGTTCCCGGAGTCGACAATTCAGCTGACCAACAACCCCTTCGACCCAAAGGGTAGAAAAAGAAGCCAACCAGAAGAACCTCGTCCGAGTGTAGATTTCATGAGACACTAATGCAAGCAAAGCCGGCACGCGCCCACTACTTTCTACTCTAATTCTAGGTGCACTCAAGCCCAGGTCCGGCTTCTCACTCAATATCAGAACACCCGTCACACCCCAATACAGCAATAATAAACAATACATAATGCTGAAAATAAAGGTCAGAAATATAAATCCATACAAAATCCTCGACGGGAAAACAAGCGTTAGGATTGACTCTCTTAAGGGACGTTGGATCCCAAACGCATAAGAACCATCGCAGTCCTTAGCAGCCAGGGGACGTTGGGTCCCCAGCAGAGTCGCCAGCTGTCGCTACTGCGAAAATCGGCGCCGGCTGAACAGAAGAGTCGCCACCGTGCGTTATTTATCCCACGGGAGGGAAAGGAAACGCTCAGAGTAAACCTCGCACAACATGGGAAAGGTATGGTCGTCGCAACCAAAACCTGGATTCGGGAGTCGGTTACGCAAGGGGAAGGTATTAGCACCCCTCACGTCCGTCGTACTCGACGGGATCCACGCTTGTTTTCGGGTATGGATTATTATTCTATCTACTCTAAAGGTCAGGGGTTAAAAGAAAAGAGAATGAAAATAAAATGACTCGGCAAAGTATCGCACTTTATGCCTACGTATTCCCGTCTGGAACGAGAAATCAGAGTCAACATAGTTCGCCTACCTACGGGAAAGGAGGGGAAGGTTGCTCGCTAGGATATCGCATCCTATGCCTACGTACTTTCATACAGCATGAAAGATCAGAGCAAACGTAGTTCGGGCTACGTACGACACAAGCTTGTCTTGGTTGATTTTATTCCTTCTGAAAAAGGTTTTCTTGATTAGCAGTCCAAGCGGACAAAAATGATGTTTTGATGAGTTCACCTTCTTTTACGGAAGAAGTGTCTTTTATTGAGTTTGAAATCTTTACGTGTTTTTTTTTTGTTTGTTTTGAGAAAGAAAGAGACAGAACTCTAACCTACGGTTGCGAAGGGAAACAAACTAACCTAATATTATCATGCATGGGTTAGGACCTAGTGTCTATCATGCTCCTCTCTTGCGCAGAGAGAAACAAAGATCCTAAGGGAATAGACGGACGCAGAAATAATATCAGATATATACAGTAAAGCGGTAAAATGCATGGATGCAACAGTACAAGCGAGGCAAGGGAGTCCCACTCAACCTCGAACCTAGAAAACAATAGGCAAAAGTGAACAGGATTCACCTTCAACCCAACAGGGTAAACAGCAAACAATACAGTCCAGAAAACCAATCAATACATCAAGAATGAAATACAGCAAAAATAAACAGCCACAGCAGCTCTGAATCAACATCTGGCTTCAAGTAATCTCCAATCATTCACAGGCTTCAACAAGCATTAATCTCCATCTTCATAGCCTTCAGGCAAGGGCTTTGATCATCTGTCTTCCATCTGCAATGGCTTTTCTTCAAGTCTTCAATCTTCAAGTCTTCAATCTTCAGGGATGAACATCAGTCAACAAGAGGAGATGAATGTTAAACAGTAAATTGCCTACCAAAGGTGGCTCATTAACTGCTAACATTATGCAGACAGGTTTCTCTCAAAAGTTCTATCTTTCAAATATATTCACTGATCCTTCCAAAGGAAGGAGGTGGATATTTGAAAGAGACTTTGAATCATAGAGAAAGGATAGAGGCAAACAAAGCCATCTATGTTTGAGAAGCAAGCTTTCTAATCTAGAGCTCTGCCTAGCTCCTAAACCCTAGTCTCCTCAGCAGCTGCTAGCAAGAACATCCTCTCCAACTCTGGCAGTTGATCTTCAATCTCTGGATCTCCAATGGTCTTCATCTCTCCAAGTCTTCATCTCTCCCAAGCCCCAGACAATCCCAATACCCAAGCAAGCAAGCAATAATCCCCAGAGGGCACACCACACCAGTCCATCAGATATACAGTATATTAATAGCAGTAGGGGCATCCTGACTTTTTCTAAGGGGTCTAATAACTACCCATAATCCCTATAGTCCCATAACTAGACTAGTCAAACCCTAAGTCTTAAGGGAAAAGAATCAAATCTCCTAAGTCATCACCTAAAACCCTAGTTTTATCCATGTTATTCACACTTACACTAAGCACCTAAATTTAATTCTAAAAATGGGTACTAAATTGAATCTACAAGTTCAATGTCTAACCTAAACAACCCAAAAAGAATGGATGAAAAATATGAAAGTATCTAGTAGAACAAAAATTAATAAAATCATGTATGAAATGAAATTATGTAAAATGTTATTTATTTAGAAAATATGGGAAAAATATCAAATAAAAAATAAAATGCCATTTTTATTTTTTATAATTTTCTTGACATCCTAAAGAAAAATATGCAAAAAGAATGAATTAAAAATGATGATTTTTCCATTTACTATGATTTTTATAAGATGCATGAAAAATATAAAGAGAATAAAAAGAAAATGTAAAGAAAAAGATGGGAAAGGGTGCAAATAGAAATACGCTGCAGTTATAATCTCAGTTGGGCTGAGGAAGTGGGGGTGCGAATATCAAATGGATAAGGCCCAGGTGCGTTCAGAAAACATTTAAGAAAATGCCAGAAAAATAGAGACGGGTTCGGTGCAAATAGCATGTGATTCACGTGTATTTGTTTGGGCTTAGTGAAAAAGGGGTGTGTGTAGCAATGTGATTCAAGGCCCACTCAGAGAGTTTAAATGAAACGCCGCGTTTCATGTCCACTTCTTCCCTCCGTTTTCAACTTCAAATGTGGAGCGTTGGATGAGGATTTGAGTCAAAAGTCAAGCTGGGATCGTGTGGTGCCAGGGTCATCTTCAACCTTGAGCCCAAACCCTAGCTCAGAAAAACCCTAACCTGCACACACCTTCGAGCTCCTTGTTCTCTCTCCCTGCTCCATGAAATCAAGAACTTCCAACAGCAAACTTGCACTATATCAATCCCTTTACACATTCATGCCAATAGCTCATCCTAAAACTCAATCAATAAGGCAATTCGATAGGTGTAACAGATCTGATTCATCATTTCCCACTGATATTGATCCTCTCAATTCTCTCTAGAAATCATCCTAAACTAATCTACAACTCACCCTGATCATTTTAAGCACCTATTCTAGGATTATCTCTCATGATTCTTGACATTCTAAGCTTCACCAGAATTAGTGCACCATGATCAATGTCCATGAAACTTGTCCAAACTCTCCAAAATCAATCATCTCACTTATCCTAACCAATCTATACTAACAATTCCCTATAATTCTCATTAAATCATGCAATTCGAATGAAGTTACCAACCTGTTATGATGATGAAAACAGTTATGGAATACACTTGATCCAATGCTTGAAAGGAGGGGAAACTGATCAGTGAACTTGGAGATGAGTTCTGTATGCAATCAAAGATGCTCCAAAGCTTTGAATCTCCTAGTTCCAAGATTCTTGCACCTTGAATGATGATGATGAATAGCACGATTCCTTGTTCAATTTGCCAAATAAATGTGTGGATTCTGATCCTTGTGTGATGATGATGAAGATTGAATCAAGAATGTTGAAGTTTGGTGAGAAATTGATGGAGTTTGATAAGCTTATGCAAGAATGAGAAAATGGATGAAAATGGAGATTTTGGACAAATGGGAGCACCAACCCTTGCATGAATCAGCTTGCATGAATATATAGATGATGTAGGAACCTCCTAGAACATTGGAGAAATTTCCCTTGCATTTTCCCTTTTCAATTTGGATTATGTTACTTTCAATTCAAGCAACCATGGATAACTCACAAATTATGACCTAAGCTCAAAATTCCACTTTAGCCAATGTCTTTAAAATGCTTTTTCCATTCAAAATGACCTATAATTTTGCATCATTTGGCCAAGATATGAAAAATCTCATTTTTTAAGCCATTTTTCTTCATTAAATTCACCAATTTTGAAACCTTGTGCTATGGACATTTACAATCTCTCATGGTCACTTTTCTAGACTCAAAATGTCATTTGGAGCAAGTTTGATGTTGTAAGTTTTTCCATTTGAGGCCTCCTTGTATGAGTTTTGGGCATAGGTTAAAATGACCTATAATTCACAAATGACCAAAATACCCTTTGCTTGCCAAGGCCATACGTTGAGTTCCACACATCATATGAAGGCATACTATACCATTCTAGAAAGCTAAGACAATGAGGAACAATTCTTATGTTGACCAGAAATTCATTTGAAATCTCCTTGAGGGGTAAAACTAGCTTGGAAGTCAAGTCACTTTCACAGACAAAATTTCAGATACCTCAGATGACCTGTAACTTGCAAGGACCATAAATTGAGTTCTATAAATCTCCTTGATGTCTTCCACCACTAAAATTAAAGGTCTTGAGATCCTCTACAAGTTCCATGTTGGCAAAGAAACCATTTGAAGCTTGCATTTTGCCTTATCTTGCTTGGAAATTTGACCTAAACTAGGGGATTTTACATAGAAACCCTAATTTGGAAACTCCTCTTCTCCTTGATTTCTCTTGAATTCTTCTGAGCATAACAACATATCCTTGTTTTCCATGTCAAATGATGAACCCCACATCTTCTCCAATAACCCTTAATGCCTTTCAACCAGTCAATTGACCTAGAGTTGACCCAGGGTTGACCCAGATGACACCCTAGTTGACTGTCTTCAACTGCAATACTTGTGATCCCATCAACAACTTGTTTTCTTCTCCAAATGACTTTCTAAGTACTCCAAGATGTCTAGATACTCTCCATGCCTTCCATTCACAGCTCACAACCCCCTTGTTGATTCTCAGACACCCTCAGATAGGAGATAGACTCAAAGCTTGATCCACTGAACTCTCTGCTTTCAAATTCTTTTCTGATGACTTGAAGGGGATTGAATTAGGATAATAACCTCTTGATAAGCCTCTAGAGATGAGAATAATGATTGGTCCCCTGTTGGATGACTTGCTATGCTTATGCTATGCAGCTGATTAGTCTATGTACATGACCCTATATGCAAATGCTAATGATATTGAACCAAGTGAATAAGGTTGGGCAAATTTTAGGGTGCAACAGCGGGTAGTACCCAATTCTTTATCTCAAAGCTTTGTTATGGAAATGGTGTGGCGAATACAGTCGCGTCTTCGTATTGAAAGACGAGTATCAAGACCACACACACTACAGTGAGTATCCTGAGACTCGGAGAAGAAGAAGTCTACACTCAATCCTCTCTCTTTAGTTCAACATAAAGAGAACTTCATTCTCTTATTAAAGTGTCTTTGGTTTTGAATGGTAAGTGTTTTGCGACGGTGAATCCTATTGTAAATGTCAAGCACTCAGGATAGGAGAAGGCCTATGCCTAACCACTCCACGACCATTCAAGTTTTTGTGTGGAAAGAGTTTGAAAATGCACTCGGCACGGGACCGAGGTTTTAGGAGTAAATGTTTCGGATGGAAGTTTGAAAGAGAGAGGTGGTGAATGGAGTCGCGTCTTTGTATGGAAAGACGAGTATTGAGACCATTCACTCTACAATGAATATCCTGATACTCGGAGAGGAAGAAGTCTACACTCAATCCTCTCTTTTTAGTTTAATACAAAGAGAAATCAATTTTCTTATTAAAGATGTTTTTGAAAATTCACTCGGTATGGGACTGAGGTTTTTAGGAGAAAAAGTTTGTAAAAAGAAGAAGTTGTGAAAAGAGTTTGAAACTGCACTCGGTGCGGGACCAAAGTTTTAGGTGAGAAAATTGCGGAGAAAAGTTGTAGAAAAGAGAAAATGTCTTTGTATTGAAAGACGAGTGTCGAAACCACCCACACTACAGTGAGCATCTCGACACTCGAAGAGGAAGAAGTCTACACTAAATCCTCTCTCTTTAGTTCAATACAGAGAGAACTCGATTTCCTAATTGAAGGTGTTTCTTTTAAAATGCACTCGGTACGGGACCAAGGTTTTTAGGAGAAAAAAGTTTGAAAATGCGCTCGGTGCGGGACCGAGGTTTTAGGAGAGAAGGTGTGGAGAACACAAGCGTTTTCGTATTGAAAGACGAGTATCGAAACCACCCACACTAGTGTGAGCATCTTGACACTCGGAGAGGAAGAAGTCTACACTTAATCCTCTCTCTTTAGTTCAATACAAAGAGAACTCGATTCCTTTATTGAAGAGATTTTTGAGAACCAGCCAAAGAGATGAAAAGCGGAGACTGATATACACAGGATACAGATAACCAACAGTCCACCAATTAGGATTTTATGGCTTCGACGTTTATTAAGTTTTTTTTTAAAAGAACGTACAAATAAAAGGGGGTTAGATGATAATATGCACAATATGGTAATATGAAGTATGCACAATGATGATTATATTGACAAGATAAAGTCAATAGAAATATAAGAAGAATATGTGCGGAAATATAAACAATGAAGTATTAACAGAAAATTAAAGTCGGGAGGTAGTAATCGGTGAAATGGAGAAAGTCAAGAAAACTCAAACTCCGTCTTAATTGCAAACTATAAATTAATTTAATTGAAGGGAACCTCTCGTGATCCCAAAGTAAGGAAAATGACCTAAATGGTCATTCTCCTTAGATTTAAAATAACGAAGGTTTCAACCTCCTCGATGATCAACAATTGACGAATCAGAGACTTCATCGGTTCGAAATCAAAAACTGTAATAAGAGAATATGGGGTGAAAAAGAAATGGGTCTCGGATCCGACGCTACTTATCAATATATTGACTTAGTAATCGATTTATGGAGGCTTCGTCATCGACCAAAACGGTGAAAAATGGGATAAGATGCCCAATAACAAATGCGAAATGAAATCTAAAATCTAAACATAAAGATAAACTAAAAGAATAGATTCTAATATAAAGTAAATATTAAAAAGTTTCTAAAAAAAATTAAATAAAAAAAAATTTATTATAAACTAAAACTATAACAACTATAATACATAATATATAACTCAAACAGGTCAAATAATATAATATACATAAAGTTATAAAAGAAAAGAAATATATATAAAAAACTTCTAAATATAATATATACAAAAGTTCTAAAAGGAATATTAATAAAACTTTTAAAAGAAATAACAAAATATAATATATTATATTTACAAAATAGAAATTATTTAAAATATGGATAGAAATTTAAATTAATATATATAGTTAAAATATTTTACAAATTTCTCTCAAAAAATAAAAAAGGAAGACACAGGGGTTGTATAACCACCCCATCAACAACTTAAATCCGAGTAAATAAAGGGAATGAAAAAAGCGCAAAACTTCAAGACGAAAACACGCACGCGATTCCGTTCAACCCGGCCTTCAAGTTACGCGACTCGATTTGCTCAGATTTGCCACGTTTTGGGTCCTGTTCCAGTTTCAATTCATCCTTTCTTCTTTGATTTTATGGTTTTAGATTTGATTTTGAATGGGTTTTGGGGTTGAAGACGGGTGTTGTGTGGTTTTTGGAAGATGTTTTGAAGAAGGTTTGGGAGATTGATGATGAAGTTTATGGGTGGCGAATCTAGGTTGGATGGGTTGAGTTACTCGGTTTGAAGTTTGAGGTTGAAGGTTTATTTTGATAATGAAGGAAACTTGTCTGGTTTTGGGTTTTGAAGATGACGGTTTAAGGGAAGATGAAACTCGGGGGAAGATGGTGATGCTGGGGTTGTCACAATTTGACGTTTTGGAAGGGAAAAAGATGGCTATGGTGGAAGTAAGGTTGAAGAAGGTTTTTCTAGGCGTGATGTGTGATGAAGATGAGAGTCTTTGATGGATTTTGGATCGATGAAGATGGATAGAAAAGAAGAAGGTTCGTATCTGAGATGGGTTCAATGGTGATTGTTGCAGGTTGGGGTGAACATGATGATTGATGATGAACTGATGAAGGACACAATGATGATGGTGTGAGAGAATGGGGGCGGCTGGTTTGTCTCTTGGGATTAGGGTTGTCCCCTCTGAAGGAGATGATGAATAGGGTCTTATACCCTACAAAGAAGACACGTGGCTACTGATGATTTTTTTTTATTTTTTTTGTTAAATAAAAAGAAAATTGTACTATAGTTAGTTCTAAAAACCTAATCTAATTAAACTAATCTATGTCCTAAAAAACCTACACTAAATTAAATAGTTCTATTCCTAATAACAATATTAAATGAAATAAATCTTAATTAAATCAATACTAATAATAAATAAATCTAATAATGTTATATAAAATTCTAATTAACTAATAAACTAATAATTAACTAATCTCTATTAAAACTACTAATTAATTTTAAATAAAATTCTATTTAAAAATAAATTAAATCCTAATTAAAATTTTAAAAATCTATTCTAAAAAGAGTTTAATAAAAAACTAAAAGAAAAACTATTTTCTAACCTAATTAACTTCTATCTAACTAAAATCTAATTTCTAGCAAAAACTATGAAAATCTAAGCCTATTTTAAAATTCTAGTAATAATAATTTAGTTCTAAAAACCTATTAAAATAAAATATCTAGCCAATTAACAATCTATTTTTCTAAATAATTAAATATAAAGCAAAAGAGCTATAAAATGCAAAATGTCGTGGAAATAGAAATGAAAAGCGGGCGAACATCGAAATGCGCCAAATTATCAGCACAGAATGAACCATCAAGGAGAGGGTGACTCTCGCTCGATTTCGACATGGAACTCCTTGTTTGAAATGATTTAAATCGTCTAAAATGCGAGCCAAGCGACTGTAATCTCGATAGATCCAATTCAGCTGATAACACTGGCAGGATGCGACAAAAATGATATGTAGATAAAAAACGAAACAAAAGCTAATCAAAGCTAGAAAAAAGGGTGGACAAATTTAGAGCATGACAACATAAAATAGGAAAAAAATCAGAGAAAAACAAGCGAAATATGAGCCAAAAGAAAGAAAAAAGATCCAAGAATGAGGAAAAATTAGTTAAGTGTGAAAGAATGAGACCTAGTGAAAAATCAGGTGAAAATGGGAGATTTTTGATGCAGCTAGTGGAATAATCGCGTGCATCATTGCATAGCATCGCGCTTGTGATATGGATGTATTAGTTACATCGCGCACAAGATACATCTATCATGTGCGCGATGATGACTTTTTCTGGGATTTTTCTAACACGTTCTGAGCACTTTTTAAGGGGATTTTCTGCATTTTTACAAGGGTTACAAAATTTGGAGAGAAAAACACGAATTTTAGAGCATCAAGGGTGATTTTTAGGGCATTTGAAGCCATTAGAGGCCATTACTTCAAGGAAATTCATATGTTATTTTCATTTAACAATTATGGTATTGTTATATAAATAATGAGTAGCTAAGCTCTTTCTAGGTTAGGTTGTGTTATGATGAACCTTATTCAATCTTGTTGGATTATATGTTGATTTGACTTTGTATGAATCCTTTGAATTATAATTTTATTCAATTGCTTATCGTTCTTAATGATTTTTATTTGAGATGATACTCTATTAAACTGATTTTAGGCACATATGGATTGTTGGCCCTTAGCCTATATGTTGTACCTAGGGCAATTGTTCAACTTACATTGTTTGAATAGGAATAGAAGACCCCGAGTAGTGGCTTAGCGAGTTAACATTATGTACATCACCTAATCTTACTTATGCTGGTGGACTAGGAATAGGAAGCTCCAAGTAGTGATTAGTGAGTTATTTCGTGAGGGATCAGTTATAGCGACTTTGTTAATTCATCATGAGATTATAGGGATAAGATCATTCATACAATGCATCATACATCAACAAGAAAGAATAAGGGAATTTGATACACAACCTGACCATCTTAGTATTTCTATTTAAAACTCTTGTTTTGTTTTTTTTCGCTCTGCAACCTGAACCCCCTATTTATTATTTTCTTTTACATTGCATAATTATTGTCTTGTTCGAACACAGTCCTTATGGATTCGATCTGCTACTGAGGAATTTTCTATTTGTGAGTACGCAACTCAGGTATAGAAACTCTTACCATGGAAGAACCTATAACACAAACTATGAGGACTATTGTAGGCCTAATGACGCATCATAGATTTCTATGGGTTTTGTCCCAACAACTCATGTGAGTTTCAAAATAAAATACTAAATACTTTCGGATTTGCGAGATAAGCAATTTGACGGGAACACAACTAATGACCCAAGGGAACATCTAGCAAGATTTTATGAAACAACGTCGATGTGTCAACCGGAAGGTATTATAGATGATAAAGTTAAACTGAAATTATTCAGCTTCTCATTGATTGGAAGATAGAATGATTAATTATTATGTCTTTCGAGTGGAGTAATAAGAAATTGGAAGACAAATTTCTTGAAACATTCTTCACTATAGTGTAATTCACCGAAAGAAAAGCTAAAATTACACATTTTGAACAGCAAGAGACTGAATCTCTCTACGATGCTTGGGAGAGGTTTAAACTATTATTACGTCGCTGTCTAAATCACAACATGAGCAATATAGAACATATGCTAATTTTTGATAAGGATCTACAAACGCAAGCATAAATGCTTTTAGATGCATCGACTGGAGGAACAATCAGAATACTGACCATACCACAAGCAAATGAGTTGATAGAAAAGATGAGTATAAATGAATATAACTTTGCAAATACCAGAGGAATTCAAATTGTGGAAATGAAAAATAAATCATACAGTAAGATGACTTTAGGAGGATATAAAGAGCTTCTCACAAAGTTGGAAGTGCTGAATCAAAAGTTGAATGTAGCAAAGACAACTCCAAAATCTTTATATGAGGTAGTATTTGTATTATGTGCTAACTGTGATGAGGAACATTTTCCAAGTAATTGTGCTAGAGGACAACTTACAGGTGAAGTACAAGCTATAACCACGATTGTTCATCAAAAAACATAACAAATTAATATAGAATGCAAGCTCTCGTCATTGGAGGAAACATTGACTCAGTTTATGTTGATAACTCAAAATGCACTCTTGAGGATTGCTAGATCACATAACTTGTTAAGCGAAAAACATGAGGAGTTAATGAAAAAAATGGAAGGGCATATTCTAACCTATCACAACAGATCACATTATTAATCCAATAAAGAGGAAACTGTGACAAATAAAATTTTGAAATCGCATAATTCCCTCAGCCCTCAATGGAAACACACAGAAAAAATATTGGAGAAGATCAATGATAACGAGGAAGAACCAAAATCCACACCATCTGAAGAAGAGGTTTCAAGTGAGAATCTTGAGAAGAGAGAGCCACTTGATAAATTCATTGATAAATATTCACCTTTTAGAAGAAAAAATCAGATCTTAAATGAATCAGACCCCCATTTACCGGATTACATTCAATCACCTTACCCTTTGAATAAAAAGAAATCGAAAACGGAGATGGAAGTGGGGAAGTTTAAAAAGTTCATGAAAATGCTCACAATATTACAAGTGAACATTCCTTTTTGTGATGCTTTAGAACAAATACATGTATATGTTAAATTCATGACAAAAATTCTGAATGGTAAATGCAAATTGAAAGATGATGAAAATGTAGCTTTAACAGATCATTAGAGATGGATAAGGGTATGTGTATCTGAGATCTCTAGATGAATACTTTCTCTTTTTCTTGTGGTGGTTCAGGGATGAACCTTATCCTTCTTCTGATCTCTGGAGAGAAAATACAAGAGGATTTTTGCCAGTATCCACCTTGAAAGTTAAGGTAGAACCCATAATGTTTGAGTTTTGAAAAATCTTGATGTAAGAAAAAAAGGTCTTCTTTGTGTAAAACAGTTTGATTATGAAGCGTGAGTGAGGAAGATTGAAAAAGTTTTTAAAATGGATATTTATAGAAGCAATTGCCCTCTAAATGTTGGACACATGGCAAATGCGTGTTAAGCCGAAACGTTTTGTTTTCTCAAGGAGTGAGGGAGTTGTTGGAAGTTAATAATTATGCAAATCCAAGATCTCCTAAAAAATAGGAGTAATAGTGAGATTTATTTTTTGATAAATCCATTGGAAATGATAACTTTTGTTAAAGTTGTAATGATGACACTAATGTCAGCAAAAGGGTTTTGGATAGTGTCAAAAATCATTTCAAAATGCAACTTTTCTCCTTGTGATTAAAGGGAAAGTTGAAACATGGAATTTTGGAGGGTAATTTGTTACCTTGGGTACAAGGATGTGAGTCTTTTTGGAAGGTTGTTCGATGACTTGGATTTTACCTGGGTCGAAGTGGTTAGTTATGACCATGAAGACAAATGTGCATTTTTTGGCGAATTGGTCCCGCCGAAGGATGATGGTGTCCTTGGTCGAATTTTCATACATTTATTTAAAGACCAGGGATACTTAAGTTTTAGACTTAGTGAAATTTGGAGTTTCATAAATGATGTTACTAACTGCACGTAGTCGAATTAGATACAATCAGATATGATTGTACAATTATTCCATAACACATGTAAAACTTGCAGTAGCGAAGGTTGCATGGCGTTGAAAATGTGGCATAGTTTTCTAAGTTGACTGTCGTATACGGTTACATTAGGAATAGTATATTAGCAATGTTTGTTTGTAGTTTCAGAGGTCCGCAATTTTCACACAAATCCTACAAACTCAAAGTATCCAAGTGTTTATTAAGAAAAGAGTGATATAAAATTGTATGTATTTGCGTTCCACTATATGAATTAAATTCTTTACTTTTAAGTTATCTATTGCATTGAAAGTTATTTTCAAATTATTTTAATTTCATCTTTAATGTAAATGTATTTCAAACTCTTAATTTTTGCACAATATGTTCTGGGATCTTTTTGAGTTTGATCCCTTGAGAGAAATCAAACTTCTCTTTATTTACCAAATTTCAAAGTAAACTCTAGAATAATAAGAATTACTCATTTCTATATTGACCTCATTGACTCCATCAGATGTCTTGCTCAAAACTTCATCCTTCACATTATTTTCTTCTTGAGCATCATGATTTTTATTTTGAACATTCTCAGCTTTTTGTTCTTCAGAAGAGCTCGAGTTATTTCCATCAAATATATTGTTAAAAAAGGCATGAAATATAAGTACTTTCATAGCTTAATCAATAGGGTGATCAATATATGTGAAATTGTAGTAACAGACAGTCAATGTTATAACGGATGTTATGACATCCGTTGTTGGACAAGATATTAAGCTAAGCAGTAAACACTTAAAGAAAGCAGTAAATAACACAAGGAATTGTTTACCCAGTTCGGTGCAAATCACACCTACTCTGGTGGCTACCAAGCCAGGGAGGAAATCCACTATAAGTAGTGTTAATTCAGAGCCAAACTACCAATTTTCACTCTTCACTTAAGACCTACCCAATGCAATTTTTGCCTAGAACCCACTAGACAAGAGACACCTCTCACTCCCCCTCAATCACAACAGTGATATCAACCAATTAGTTTACAGATTTAAAAAGAATACACACTTCAAACAAATCTTGATCTTGCTTCACAACTTCAATCAAGAGACACAACACTCGTGCTTAAAATCTTAGAGTGACACAATCAACATACAACTCAAAACACACTAGTCCAATGCAGTCATCTAGGTGACGATTGCTTGGCTCACAAGAAAACCTAAGATACAAAACCACACGTGAAGAACAAAATACAGACCAGAATTCTTCACTCACAATTTCTCTCTTCAATACTCAAAATCTCTGCCCTTCAATAAGAGATGCCACTCTTATTTATATGTAGCGCATGGGCCTTGGACCTCAGTTGCACAAATTAGGTTTAACCAAGTTAAACCACTTTCTATAATTCAAGGTGCTGTCAAATAGGTCATATGCATTTCATGTTATGCTCAGCACTGCCTAGAGTCTCGCCTGAGATAATTGAGGAACCCTAGCAGGTTTCCTGAAATCTAGCCTGAGATAACTCAGGAACCATAACAGAAAAATAAACATGCGCCCTTGCTGGCAGCTACCTGATGTCATAACATCCAGCATGACATCCAAAACACTCTGTTCTAGTTAACCAAACTTACCTTGCAGTATACTACACACGAATGTCATGACATCAGTCAAGACATCTACACACAACAATGTTTTACCATAAAATGCAGCCAATCAAGAACATCTACAATGTGGTTTACCAGATGTTAGATCCGAGGTTCCAGCATCAAGTTCAACATGTTGATCATCAAGTGTTTCAACATGAAGTTTCACATCTTTCTCCTTACCTGTATTATTACCAAGATTATTTTTAATCCCGTTTGGGTTAGGTTCAGAATCCTCAGTCACACTCACAATTTCAATAGGGTTATTAAAATTATATTCTCTTTTTGAAGCACTAAACTTTTCAAAAGCATCCTTCTTA
Source organism: Lathyrus sativus (assembly GCA_963859935.3). Classification (NCBI taxonomy): domain Eukaryota; kingdom Viridiplantae; phylum Streptophyta; class Magnoliopsida; order Fabales; family Fabaceae; genus Lathyrus; species Lathyrus sativus. Next base: position 665,032,135 of record OZ012737.1, on the reverse strand, counting down.
GAATCTTCTGTTGAAATATCCACTAGAACAATCATCTTCAGTGGTTTTGGGTTTAAAAACATAATGGCTCATCATCAGAATCTGGTGATCGAAACCCTAGTTTTATTTGTTGATCCTTATATATTCATTTTAGAATAGGTTTGATGGATTTTGATAGGTGGAAATGAAGCAGTTAAGCTAGCACAATAGATATAGAGAGATCGGTTGCAAGAGTGGATGGAGTGGTTGTGATAAAAATTTGAACTTAAAGGAATTTTTCTTAACTTAAGCGCTACAATGATCTCAAAAGAGAGAATTTTCCTCTTAAATTTTTTCTTCCTCCCTTGAGATAAAGACCATGAGTTTTCACAAAAGCAAATGTCAATAGTTCCCTTTATGTTTTTAGACTCAATCTTGCTTTGATAATTAAGAAATTTATAGAATTTCTTCTTTAGTATCATTATAACTTCAGGTTTCATATGTTTGACAACATGTCTTAACATTTGATATGAATTTCCATGATTCTTTTCTATCATAAGATCTTTATTATCATCCTTGACACTTAGGATTTTATTTTTCTTCTGTTTTTCCCTTATGCAGAGTCTTCAGACTTATTGGTAAGGTTTGATGTTGGAGTATCATGTAGGAGATTTTGTTTTGCAGCATTTTGATCTCATGTTCTAAGCTTGTTGAGGGCTAACTTCTGCTCCATATAAAACATTTTTCCTTAGACATTGACCCATTCATTATCACTTTTTGATTGTTGTTGAAGACCATGCATTCAGCCTTACTGAATTCCATATCCAAACCTTAATTGAATAACTGACTTATGCTGATCAAGTTTGCAGCAAGGTCTTCTACTAAAGTAACTCTATCAAGAAAAGGGATACCTGGATAAATTAAATTTCCTATTCCTATTATCGCTCTTCTAATTCCATCAATAAGAGTAACATGAATCTGAGAAAAGGTATTTAATTCTTCAAGATAACTCATTTCACCAGTATCGTGTTGTGAACATCCACTGTCAAAATACCAACCCTTTCTTTAAGAAACTCTAGATGATACATAAGCTAAAAGGCACTTGTCAATTTTCTTGGGCTTCCACACTTTCTTAGAAAAAGTCTTATTCCCTTTCTTTCTTATAGGCCTTGGCTAACCATAAAACTGAGGATAACCATACAATCTATATGAAAAAGATCTTATGTGACCATATCTACGACAATGGTGACATCTCTATGCAAATTTCTTGTAATTTTTGAGATGAGGGTACACATTTCTAGCATGGTGATAAAGCATGTGGTCCATCTTCTGAATCTCAACCTTCTTCCTTGAAATTACTTTGATCTTTTTCTTCATGGAATTGTAGTCAAACTCTATAGCCTTCATATTTCCTTTCAAAACATCATCCAACTCTTCAGAGTTATTGTTCCTTATCTGTACATGTTTTGCTATACTTTCAAGTTTAGTATTCAGTAAGGATATTTCATCTTCCAGGCTTGTGATGGTTAAAACAAGCTTATCTTTTTTCTCATGAATCACACTTATGGTTTTATTTTGATTCTTTACTGTTATGAATGCTTCTTTCCTCTCGGTGTTCATAAGTATGATGGTTTCAACTAGCTCTTCTTCAGTCATTTCTTCATCACTAGAATCATACTCATACTTTCTAGTGAAGTTCATTACTTTGTTAGTAGTTTCTCCTTCACTCTCATCATCAGACTTAGATTAAGTGATAGTCAATTCTTTTTTTCAATTTCTTTAGAAAAGTAGGACATTCATTTTTTATGTATCCAAAACCTTCACATTCAAAACATCTAACTCCCTTGATTTTGTCTTCATCTAAGCTCTTTCTCTGGGGACCAATGTCAGACCTGATGCCTTGCACATTCATATTACAATATCTATCTAGTCTTGTAAAGGAATTTTTGAACTTTCTTCCAGCATAAGCCATAACATCTGACAAGTCTTCTTCAGTATCCTTATCACTTTGATCTTTATCCACTCAAGTGTTGGATACAAAATCTACACCTTTATTCTTCTTCTCTGATATGCCATTTAGTGACATTTTAAAAGTTTAAACAGAGAAAATGAGTTCATCCACCTTAAGGGTGCTTAAGTCTTGAGCTTTTTCAACGGCTGTTACCTTCATATCAATCTTTTAAGGTAAAGATCTGAGGATCTTTCTAACCAGCTTCTCAGTTTACATCTTCTCTCCTAAGGCAAACAAATTATTAGCATTGTCTCTAGGTCCGATGTTGAAATCAAAGACAGATTCATCTTCATCAATTCTCAAATTTTCAAACTTTGTAGTGATGAGCTGCACCCTTGGCATCCTAACTTTGGGTGTACCTTCATGAGCAGTCTTGAGGATCTCCCAAGCATCTTTGGCTTTGGCGCATGTGTTGATCAATCTAAACATGTTCTTGTCCTCGCCATTAAAAATAGAATTCAAAGCCTTGGAGTTTCCAAGAGCTTAATTATCTTCTACATCAGTCCATTTAGCTTCAAACTTGTAGTACCATCTTTAATAGTGATCACAAGATGTTTCCAACCTTTAATCAAAACCTTCCAAGTTTTGTTGTCTATGGATTTAACAAAGGCATACATTTTAGCTTTCCAATAGTCATAATTGGTGTCATCCAAAATATGAGCTCTATTGATAGATCCTCCATCCTTAGTCTAGTCCATTTTAATAGAAAATATCCTCCTTAAAGCTCACCTAAATAGAACAGGGTGTCTGCTCTGATGCCAATTGAAATTCTGTTCCATCAGGGTCAGATGTTGGACTAGATGTTGGGACAACTTGTCCAACTTTTTGAACTAGAATGATAGTAATATGACATCAATAAAATAATACATAAAGTAGTAAAATAACAAAATAGATTGGTAAACCAGTTCGGTGAAACAACACATACGTCCAAGGGCACTCCACCCAAGAAAGGAAATCCACTACTTTAAATTAGGACACTTAGTCTTACAAGAGCCAACAAACCCTATGTTATTCAAAATTTCTTACTAATCCTAGTTTATTTCTATTTAAGGACTCCCCCTAAATATGAGAACCTACTCAATTTCTTCTCAATCACATAACTCATGATATGTGTTTACGACTCAATGAACAATGTTGAATATTACAACACAACTAAGATAAATCAACTATGCCAAGTTACTAAAATATAGTGGTGCACATCAGTTAGGTTCCACACTAATCCAGTTATGACATTAGCTTAGGATACAAGTTACAAAGACTCAAACCCTAACACAAAGAACCTAGCTCTTGTGCACCAAAACTCTTATTAAATAATGAGAATTGTGTCTCCTTATATTTCAATGTCTTCTAGGATTTTTCCAATGGGCGTCTGCATTTAATTCGTCTAGAAAATAGTTGAATTTGTTGGATATGATTCGCTCCTTAAATCTCTCCAACAAAAGATATGATTTTTTATATTTCAAATTCAAATTTAAATCCCTTTTAAATTTGTTTTGAACATCTCCGATTGTCAAACAAATCAATAATACATTGCTAAAATAAATGCAGCAACTCTAATTTAAAACCAATCAAAAAATATGCATCAAACAACATCCCTTAAGGCCTACTGAACAAGGCCAGATGTTGTACAACAAATGCTGGAACATCGTGTTCCACATGTTTCACGAGTACATCTAAATCAACTCTTCTTCTTGACTTGCAGATCTTCTATTGTTGAGAGAATCTTTGATAGGTAAAATTTGAACCAACTGCAATTACCATATATCTGTTTGCAAAAGATTATATATTGTAACCCACATGTTAAAATACTTGTTCAACATGTATCCCTTCTGCACCAAAACCATCTTGAGCAAACTCCATGTTGTTTTGCATAATGCATTCAATCCCTAAAAGACCATCAATAGTTGTCGTGGTTTGTCATGAATGTTTTCTTGAGTGCATCAAAAGGATCCATTTTAATTTTGTTGTACCATGAGTAAACATCAATGAAACTCATTGTCTAGTAAATCGAGGACCCATCGATCAGGAGATTAATGTCTGTTAGGGTAAAGGGTCCTTACGACAGGCTATATTGAGGTCGGTGAAATCCATGCACATGCACCACTTGATTGGTGCTTTCCTCACCAGGATGACATTGGCTAGCCAGTTAGATATTTTACATTAGTGATAAAATGGGCGCTTGTTAGCTTATTTAGCTCTTTGTCGATGTCCTGTATTTATTCTCCACACCTAGTTTGGAATCCCAACTTCCTATGTCTGTGTCCTAGGCTTTGGAAACGAGGGCAGCCTCATGGGTGACACACTTCTTCCTCATCGTCAAATTATTTTTTAACATTCTTGAGCGCTTTCCTAGTCTCTTCAAACCATCTCAACTCGCCTTTCAGGAAACACATATTCCAAGACCAGATATTGGATAGATATAATCGCTCCTAACAAGTTAATGGTAGGCCTAACGAGGATGAAAATTTTGAGACATAAAGCATCCACCATGAGGTAATTGACTTCGGTCGCCTTGGAATGTGCTCCTATGTCGCATGTTATTTCCAAGGTTATGTAACCCCTAACTTGCACTTGTTCGTGTGATAAGCCTACTATCGAGCCCTGGAATGCCTTAATGTTGTCAGGATTGAGCAGAAGCATATGGGAGGTGCTCCATAATAAGATGCCATATGAACTTCTCTAATTTATCAAGACTCGCTTCACATATCAATTACCGTATTGCACAATGATGATGACCATGGGGTCGTTATCACGAGGGTAGACTCTGATGGCGCCATTGTTAGAGAAAACCATCCTAGCCCCAAGTCATCTATACATGGCTTTGGAGAGGCCTAAGAATATTACCTTTATGGTCAGCACATGTCTGATGTATTTCCTACAGGAGGAGCTGAAATTTCATTCCTTTAATGTCATCGCCCCTTGTGGATCCTCATAGATATATCACTACACTATAATATGGTACTTTTCCAATTTATCACCAAGTTACATTCCTTACATCTTATGATTACCATCTCCAAATTATCTAAGCATTTTTTAAATGATTCTCGAAACATAGAGAAATCATCCATAAAAAATTCCATGGAGCATTCAATATGGCCAGAAAAGTAGTCATCACACATCTTTGAAAAGTTGTTGGAGCATTACATAGTTCAAATGGAATCCCTTTAAAGTCAAAGGTTCCATAGGGATATGTAAAATTTATTTTCTCTTGGTCTTTAGGAGCTATTGCAATTTGATTGTGTCCCGGATACCCATCTAGGGGAAAATAAATATTTCCCACCAAATATATCCAGTATTTAATCAATGAATGGAAGATGGAAATGATCCTTTTGTGTGGCCTTATTTATTTTCCTATAATCTATGCAAATCCTCCAACTAGTGACATATCTTGCTGGAATAACCCATTCTTCTCATTTTTAGTCATTGTCATGCCACCTTTTTAGGGACACTTTGAATGGGACTAACCTACTCACTATAAAAAAATAGGGTAGATAAGTCTCGCATTTAACCATTTGAGGATCTTCTTATTTACCACATGCTTCATGATAGAGTTTAATCTCCATTGGCTTTCAATAACTTATGCATGAAAACAATAGGGATAATTACCTTGATTTTAGTTATTTTCTAAGCTATAACTTTCTTGTTCCTTCTTAGAAGTGCCAAGAGTGACACCTCTGTTCTTTATAAAGTTCAGTTGCAATAACTACTAGCAAATTTTGTCATACCTCTAGGTAAACATATTGCAAGTGAGAAGGTAATTACTTCAATTCTACTTCAGGTGATTTTTCTATTGATGGTGAACATTTCTCTTTACCAATTTAACTTTAATTTCCATAGTTTCAAAGTGTTCCACTCCTCCTTCAAGTTGAGGTAAAGGTCCATTTGCAATACCTTCCTTCACCAACTCTTTCTTTTTTATCTCACCTATCTATTTTACTAATTCATCTTTACCTTTAATGAACTATATACGGATGAGAAATTCTACCTAGAGATTAAGGAACAATCAGTTATGTCTTTATCTCAGTATTTTAACTCTGTTACCTTGGTCCTTCTTACTCCTTGCCACGTCTCAAAAGAAATGACTTTGCAATTTTCAATACTCTTGGTACCAAAAGTTAATGCAAGTGTTTCAGTAGACCTTGAGAGTATTAGAAATACTTAATGTAAATCAAATGTATAGATTGGGTATATATAGGATACCTCATAGTGTATATGATACATCTCCAATAATATAATTCATATCATATTTTCCCTCTCTTTTTCTCTCACTCTCTTCTTCTTCTTTCTCTCAACCCTAACAGAATTCTGTTACAAGATGAACCTCCATGTTCATCCTCATCAAACTCTAACATGGTATCAATCGCCTTCTACGATCTAGATCGCTTCCGCCGCTCATCAATCTTCCTGCTAGCTCTGTCTTATCAGTAGTGGTGCTCTTCTGCTTCAATTCGTTTTCACCTGTGTAACCCTGTGCAAAGATCTGTTCAGCAGCAACAATGGAGTCTGAGGATAATCAAGAATCTGGCGTCAAAGACTCTGTGCCGTCGCAAGAAGGAATTTTAGGGTTTGGATCCTTGAAATCAAGCAACAAGTTCGGTCCGAAACTCTCCATTCAGCTGCAAGAAAACAACTATCTTCTATGGAATCAACAAGTCGAAGGTGTTATTCTGACTCAGAAAATGCATCGCATCGTTGTCAATCCGCTGATTCCACCAAAATTTGCTACTACTCAAGATCGTATTTCAGGTACGATTTCTGCAGAATATGAAACATGGTTAGTCCAAGATCAGGCTGTGTTTATTTGGCTGCTTTCGACTATCTCAGAGTCGATTCTCCCTCGTGTTCTTGCGTGTAAACACGCATATGAGGTTTGGGACAAAATTCACCAATACTTCACTGCTCAAATGAAAGCTAGGGTTAGACAACTAAGAGTTGAACTCAAGTCTACCAAGAAAGGAACTAGCACAATCACAGAGTTTGTGCTTAGAATCAAAGCCATTGCCAACTCTCTTTTGGCTGTAGGTGATAATATAACTGAACAAGATCAGGTTGATGCGATTCTTGATGGCCTCCCTGAGGAGTTCAGTCCGTTTGTGATGCAGATGTATGGTACACCAATCCCACCTTCCCTATGTGATGTAGAAGCTTTGTTATATGTTCAAGAGGCTCAACTGGAGAAGTTTCGACAAGAACTAGCATCCTCTAATATTACTGCAAATGTAGCTCTCACAGGTCATGGCAATTCGCGCCCCCAGAACAATTACACACACAACAATGGGAGGAACACCAGATTTTCCAGAGGAAGAGGCAGGGGCAGAGCAAGGGCAGCTAGCAATCATAGACCTACTTGCCAACTCTGTGGCAAATATGGTCACTCTGTATCCTCATGCTGGCATAGATTTGATGAAAACTTTATGCCTCCCAATTCTAATGAATCTCAGGACAAGACAGAAAACAACACTCAATCCAGTCATGAGCAGTCCAATGACAAATCTCAGAATCCACAGGCTGTAGCAATGATGGCAGCTGCAAGCAAATCTATTGGCACAACACAGCAATACAACCTCCCTGCAGAACTTGATTCTCAAGCATGGTTTGTGGACTCAGGTGCTTCTCATCATCTTACTCCCTATGCACTTAACTTACAGAACTCTAAGGCATACACAGGTACTGATAAAGTTTATGTTGGAAATGGCCACACACTCACTATTAATTCTATAGGTTGCACACAATTCTGCTCCTCATTAGTGCCCAAGTGCAGAATGATGTTGAATGACATCCTTTATGTACCAGCTATCACTAGGAATCTTCTATCTGTTTCCAAATTTTCACATGATAATCATGTTATCTTTGAATTCCTGTCTAACAAGTGTTACATTGAATCTCAGGATTCTAGACAAGTTCTGGTTGAAGGAAGTCTTGATGCTAGTGGTCTCTATTGTTTTCCTCATCTGCATTTGGAGTCCTCAAAGTCACAAAGTTGGCATACCACATTGAATAAATCCGGGCATGTCCAAGGTTACACTGCAGTTCAGTCCTCCTGTCAGCCAAAGAGTTTTACATCTAATACTTGTAATAATAGTGTGTTGTGGCATCATAGATTAGGGCTTGCTCATCCTTCATCTATTGTTAAGATACTCAAACTGTGTAAAATTCCTTGTTCAAATAAACAAAGTAGTTTTTGCAAATCTTGTAATCTTGGTAAAGCTCATAGGCTTCATTCTCCTTTGACTCATCATGTATATAACAAGGCTTTTGATGTGATATATACTGATCTTTGGGGGCCTGCCTCTTCTACTTCTAGTGCTGGTTTTAACTATTACATTGCATTTGTGGATGCTCACACCAGGTATACCTGGCTGTACTTCCTTAAACAAAAATCTGAAGCACTAAATGCATTCCAATTGTTTCACAAATTTGTTCAAACTCAGTTTGGTCTAACAATTAAATCTGTTCAATCTGACTTTGGTGGTGAATTTAGATCTTTTACAAAGTATCTGCAGGATCTTGGAATTACACACAGAATAACTTGTCCTCACACCTCTCATCAAAATGGCTCTGTTGAGAGAAAACATAGAACAATTGTTGAGATGGGATTGACACTGCTTGCTCATGCATCCATGCCACTCACATATTGGGATCACAGTTTTACTACTGCTATCTACCTCATGAATAGGCTGCCAACATCTCCATTGACTACACACCATTCACCTTTCCATGCTTTGTATGGCAAGCATCCTGACTACAAAAATCTTAGAGTATTTGGTTGTGCCTGCTACCCTCTCCTGCGACCATATAATCAACACAAATTGCAACTTAGAAGTCAGGAATGTGTATATCTTGGAGTTTCTCCTCAACATAGAGGTTTCAAATGCTTGAGTAGTTCTGGCAGAATTTACATTTCAAAGGATGTCACTTTCCATGAGCAACATTTTCCCTTTCCTCAGCTGTTTAAGTCAGACACTACAGCAGGTCAGATTTTAACACACCAGCCAATTTCTTGTCCAACAGCCTTACCTACCAGCACAGCTATCACAACCCCAAAGGTCACAGCTGGCATCTCTTTACAATCTAATACCCAACCCATCACTAGTCCCCTAGACCCTGTGGCAGTCCCAATGCCTGAGCTGTCTAATCAATCAATCCTGGCCCCAAACTCTCAGCCAACATCTAATCCCCTACAGGCTAATCACGATGATGTTGTAAGTAATTCTCATCCTATCATATCTCAAGAGGACACTTCACCTAGTAAATCTGCAGCAGGGCAGTCTACAGCTTGTGACAATACTGCTCACATGTTCCCAGAATTCAATAACCAATTCTCCAACTCAGAGACAGAATCTGCTCCAAGTTCTGAAGCTAATACTATTTCTAGTTCCACATCTGAGTCTTCTTACTCTCCATCCATTCCCAGTCACAGAACTCCACCTGCACTCTTGGTTAATGACCACTCAATGCTGACTCGAGCAAAAACTGGGAAATCTAAACCTAAAGTCTTGCTTGCACATACTGAAGCTGAACCAACAACTGTAAAACAGGCCTTATCTCATCCCTCTTGGCATGCTGCTATGAAGTCTGAGTTTGATGCCTTGCAGTCAAACCACACATGGACTCTCACCACATTACCCCCTGACAGAAAAGCTGTGGGCTGTAAATGGGTGTTCAAGATCAAGGAAAATGCTGATGGATCTATTAATAAATACAAAGCTAGACTAGTAGCTAAGGGATTTCATCAAGAACATGGGTTTGACTACACTGAAACATTTTCTCCGGTTGTTAAACCAACAACTATCAGAGTTATTCTTACCTTGGCGCTTACCTACACCTGGGATATTCAACAGATTGATGTAAACAATGCCTTTCTTAATGGTACATTGACTGATGAAGTTTATATGACTCAACCTCTAGGTTTTGTGACAGATGATAAGAGTCTTGCATGCAAGCTTCACAAAGCAATATATGGTCTCAAACAGGCTCCACGGGCCTGGTATGCGAAACTAGCACAAGCTCTGATTCAGTTTGGGTTTACCACATCCAAGTGTGACAACTCCTTGTTTCTCTATCACTCTAAAGGTACTGTCTTGTATGCTCTAGTTTATGTTGATGATATACTAATCACAGGATCTGATTCCAAACTTATTCACACTTTAATTCATCAACTGCACACTGCTTTTGCGTTGAAAAAGCTTGGCACACCGAAATACTTTCTTGGCATTGAAGTGAACTTGCAATCAGATGGCTCCATGCTCCTGACACAATCAAAGTATATCAAAGATTTACTGTCTCGAGCAAACATGGCCAATGCCAATGGAGTTCCAACTCCCATGATGACCAACTGCAAACTCAGCAGACATGGCGCCTTAAAACTGGCAGATTCGTCCTTCTACAGGTCCATCGTAGGGGCATTACAGTATGTCACGTTAACCAGGCCAGACATTGCATATAGTGTCAACAAAGCCTGTCAATTCATGTCTGATCCTCTTGATACGCATTGATCTGCGGTTAGACGCATTCTTCGGTACCTCAGTGGCACTATCTCTCATGGTCTACATTTATCTCCGTCGGCTACAGCTTCAAAAATGTCGCTGTGTGCCTATAGCGATTCTGATTGGGCCAGTGACCCGGATGATAGGCGGTCCACGTCTGGCTCGTGTATATTTTTTGGTCCTAATCTCATTTCATGGAGTTCAAAGAAGCAGGCCCTTGTTGCTAGATCCAGCACGGAGGCTGAATATCGCGCCATAGCTCATACAACTTCGGAACTGCTATGGCTGGAATCTCTATTGTCTGAACTCAATATCACTTATCACACCCCTATCCTCATGTGTGACAACTTAAGTGCGGTTTTGCTTTCTCATAATCCAGTTCTTCATGCTCGCACCAAACATATTGAGCTTGATATACACTTTGTGCATGAACGAGTTGTAGCTGGCCAACTTCGTGTGCATCATGTTCCGGCGTCGGTACAAATAGCTGACACACTCACAAAACCTCTTGGGACTGGACCTTTTCAGCATCTCAGACACAAACTCAAGGTGACTAGCTTTAAAGACCTCACCATGAGTTTGAGGGGGGATATTAGAAATACTTAATGTAAATCAAATGTATAGATTGGGTATATATAGGATACCTCATAGTGTATATGATACATCTCCAATAATATAATTCATATCATATTTTCCCTCTCTTTTTCTCTCACTCTCTTCTTCTTCTTTCTCTCAACCCTAACAGAATTCTGTTACAAGATGAACCTCCATGTTCATCCTCATCAAACTCTAACAGAGAGTGATCCCATAGTTCTCGAACTAAGTGCTTAAATAATGTTAAGGTTTTTGATGCTGACACCTTAACATTGAAATTTGTTTGTTGTCTCTTTGATAAATTATTTAAGAATAACTTCTAACTGGTTGTTTTCTTGTGATGCCACTGCATGATTTGATCTTGGTTGTTTCTCCATGAGAAGTTTGAGTGATTACACCATCCAGGATTGTATGTTTTCTTTAAAGGTTGTTTTACTTTTGATTTCCCGTATAATTCATAGAAACAAAATTTGCTGAATATTCCTCAAATAGGTGAGCTCCTCCACAATAAACACATACAATTTCACTGATATCAGTCACAACCTTGTCTGGCTCAGCAGCTGATGTGTCAGAAGTTATCAAAATTTTCATCATTTGGTGAATTTGGACCTTTTGAGCAGTAAGAGCTATGGTCTCAGAGACTTCATGCACACCAGCTAGCTTTTTTGAATTACCAACAACAACTGCTCTTATGACTGACCATTGGTAGGTGTTGGAAGTAATACTCTCAATCATGTTGTAATCATCTTCCTAGGATTTGGACGATAATGCACCACCATATGATGCATCGAACATGTTCTTTGATGATGAAACCAGACCATTGTAGAGTGTTTCTAGCTGAATACAGATTGGAATTCCATGATATGGACATTTCGTTAATAATTATTTAAATTTTTATTCTTCTTCCCATTGCATAAAATATGTGATTTCATCTCTCATTTTAGCATTATTGACAGGCGGGAAGTATTTAGCTATAAAATTTTCAGCCAAAGCATTCTATATAGAATTAGGTTCTAAGGAATTGAGCCAAAGGCTTGTAACATTTGGAACATCATATGTTTATAGTCAAATTGAACTATAGTTATTTTAGGCCTAATGATTCCACTGCTCATAGAATTTGGATCAAATATAGCGTAGTCCCTAATATTTCTTTCCATATCATAGTTTATGCCAATGATGTCAATCTTAACCATGACTTCTTCTTGATGATTCTCTAAAGTCCTCTTCTAGATCTTCAAATAAAACATCAAAAATATATCTTTCTGGTTATTGAAGTGTAATCTGATATCTCTTTAAAAGTCTAAGTGTTCTTTTTGGTTCAGGGTCTCTTATGTAAACTGGGGTCAACAACTCGTGCATACAGTAATCATGCACCTGTTGTGTCACTAGAAGACAAAAAAATGTTAAAATCTCAAATGCATTTTTCATAATTTTTTTAATAAAATCAAAGTGATAATTAATAAATCTCCTATAATAATGCTAAAAACTTGTTGGTTTCTATTTAACACATGTGTAAGTATACACATCCCAATAGTAGCAAGTGATAAAAGACTGATAGTATCATCCACACACATATTAGATTAACTTAAGTTGATTCCTCAAGAAAAAAGCTTGTGAATAGTCATCAGAAAATGATGATGATGATAATAGTGGTAGTCACAGATACATAATTGATCAATATTATGTAAGATTAAAGAAGTTAAAACAAGTATAAGAGGTATGTCAGACAATGATTCATTTAATGCTTTCATCTTTTTCTTTTTTTTTGTGTGTGCGTGTGTGTGTGACAAATGAGGTCAAATATGATATAATAATATATGCCTACAATTTCGAATAAATGAAATTAAGTTAAGGAACAAATTCCTAAGTCTTACATTAACATTAGCGCATGTCTTGAATAAGTTCTTCTTTCCCATGTGGTTGTAGTTCTTTATTCCTAAAGCAACTAATTAACAATTATTACTATTATTATTATACTATTTTTAACCATCTTTATCATAAGTTTTACTTGTTAAAGGATTCTTCTACATTAAAAATCTTTTCCCTATTTCTAAGATTATATATATATATATATATATATATATATATATATATATATATATATATATATATATATATATATATATATATATATATATATATATATATATATATATATATATATATATATATATATATATATATATATATATATATATATATATATATATATATATTAAATGATATTATTTTACACAAAATATTACTTTCCATTAAACTTCACATTTTGCAACACAAAAAATTTAGCTCATGGTGAGCATATACAACAAAACAAGTTTTCAAGCTTAACAAACAATAATGAAAAGATAATACAAAGCTAAGAGTAACATTACTACTTCTTGCAATCTTCAATTAGCAAGAGGCGAGTCCTTTCATAACTAAATATATTGCATTCTTTAAGAGAGAAAACAGTGGGATCTATGTCAAATTTTTGGTTCAACCTTTTTCTTCGTATTTTTCTACGTGTTTTTCAATTTTCTCAACTTCTGAACTTTCTTTCCATTTCTCCAAGATGATCGTTTTATAGCCTCATTACTTTTAGAGATTTTCATTCGACATTAAATCATAGCCTTCTTGATTATCCCTTGATTTAACCCATGAAATTCATAATATTCTTCTTTCTTATCCTTTTGTACCCATCCTGAGAGTAGTACTCTAGGAATGCAAGAAACAACTTGTCTCTTGGTCGATCTGCTATGCAGAGAGGACATGTAGTGCACTATTGCAGTGCCAAGCAATTTTTTGTAGAATTTTGTCATGTAGTACTCGTTTTTATCCATTTAACTTTCCAACTCAATTTTACTTCCATTTTCACAAGTATACAACATTGGTTTTAAACTTTGAGATCAATCACTTCTTTCATCATCTTCTGACTCGAGGGCCTTCTGATTGGAGGTAACAAAATTCTTGTAGCACCAAAACTTATAACCAAAGTATTCCTACACATGTACAAAAACACATAAAACACACAAAAGAGAATATCTAGTGTGCTCAACTACAAGCTAAGCTAAAAGCAATAAAACCTTTCAAATTACTTCTAATCAATCTCAAAACATGTCTATCAAAATCAAGTTATAAGGGCTTGAATATCTCACTAATAGTTAATTATCACCCTTCTACTCTCTTATCAAAATGGATCAACCACCTTCATTAGTATAAAAAAGGGTTAGACTCACAAAGATCTAACAAACCTCCATAAGCGTTGGAAATGGCAATATCATCAACTTTTTTCAATACTTTTGGAGACACATTTATGGATCCACCTAAAGCACTAGTGATTATGAGAAAGTGTTTCATTAGCAAAAAATATACATTAGAATACTTGAAACCATGTAAAAAAAACTCCCTAACAACTCACTAACATTTGTTAAATCAATGGTTCATAATAAAGTTTGATAAGCCAATGAGTTGGAGGCTAAATGAGCTAATTTAATTGTGGTGACAAAGATCAAGCATGCATTAACACTAGCCAACCAATAGTTGTAATGGTAGAACCTTCACAAGTTCAATTGATTCCTATACAACATGTACCTATTATTCATTTAAATTCTCGACATAGTACTTCTACCACATATAATCTTGGGGAAACTCAAAAGAAAATGATAAAAATAACCAACTTAATCTTTAAATTGTACAGACACATAAGGCACAAAAGCCTCCTTAAGGAGATGAAAAAATTGGAATGCAACAAGTTTCACCTTTTAAAAACACTTTACATTTGGACAACATGTCCTACATTGAAGACAAGCATTCGACCCAATAGCAAGAACACTGATACAAGATCTTGATTAATACACTGAGATGAAAGATTCACTATGGAGAATACATAAAGGTTTACCTGAATGTAGTGCAGTTAGTGATACTAGAATGAATTCCACATAGTACAGTTGTTACCTTTATCTTTAATAGGAACAACATGCATTTACATGGTATTAGTCTCTCCCACCAAACCCAATACAAACCTAGACATACTCAAAAAAATGCTTCCATGAAAACATTTATTTTCGTTAGCTCAAAGTTACGAAATTGACAACTTGAAACAACAAGCGGATGAATTAGTTGCAAACTTCATATAAAGATTCACAAATAAGGATGGAAAATGTTGAGTACAATTTCTTAAGTTGATTTTCATTGGAAAAGTAAATACAAAGTGCTTGAATCTTGATAAGAAAAATTATATTAGGAAAGTCATGGTTTTAAATTGCGGTCCGCAACCACAATTGCACCCGCAATATTGCGGATGCGGTTGCTCCGCAACCACATCAGACCGTAATTGTGGTGTGATTTTAAAATTACGCCTTCGGTTATATTTGATACCACATCAGACAATTTCAATCTTGTTTTTTCATGTATTTTCATCAAAAATCAAAATATTAAAATCGTAAAACTCAATTTATTTCTTGAAAAAACTAAATATTAAGTGTATTTTAATATTGTATTTCAAACACCTCCTTATAAAAATCTACACCGCAACAGCCGCAATGCACATCGCAATATCCATAATAACCACAACCACATCTGTGATAACCGCGACCACATCCGCAATCGCAATTTAAAACTATGATGAAAGCAACCCACACAACTTTATATGATATAGTTCTATATGTCATATAACCTAGACTTTATATGAAGGAATGATATGAGTCACACAAAAAACTTCGAAGAAGATTTAATCCTCAGCAAATGTCTCATATTAAAACCACTTTAGTTAAACAAGAATTTCAAAAATGAATCTCCACTTAAGAAATAAGGGTGCCATGAGCTGCATGAGCGTCAACCCTAAATATTCAGTAGTTTAGTGAGGTTATGGTATCAAATTATTTGGCTTCCCCTCATAAGCGACCCATATGAAGTTCATCTCTTATCCTAGAGTTTGTCGCTTAAGGTTGTGATTTGTTTTATTGGCTATTATTTATGTAATGGTTGTATTAATTGAGTCTCCTTTTTAAGTTAGATCATTGAGCATCTTTTAGAATTGAGAATTTTTTGCTAAATTATTTTACATTCATAAATTAATATTTTGTTTAAAGTAGACGCACAAATTTGAAAACTTGGATTAGTAAACTCATGAAAGCATAATTCTAAGTCATACTAAATTTTAATTCAATCATGAATACTTCATTTTCTATGTGTAGTGTCCTCATTAGCGTAATGATATAGATTACGGTTATTTTGTATTGAGGTTTATGAAGGAAACTCTTCATTTGGGTCAAATAGAGATTCCATACATGGAATGGATTTATAAGTTAGGATTTATTTTAATATTTAGCAGATATATATTTCATTTAATATTAATTAGTTTTAACTAAATCATGCATATTATGTTATATTATGTAGTACTTTGATGAATTCAAGTGTGCTACTTACTCGAGAGATAAATTGGAAGAAATTAAGGAGGATTGGTCTCAATACATTCTTGAGACGAGAGTTATATAAGGTATATAATGTATTTATTTATTTTGTGTGAATTTTATGGTCTTTAGAAATTTTAGTTGTTGCGATGTTCTGTACTACTGAATATGAATAGTTCTGGAAGTTGTTGTATAGTTTTGCAAGTTGTTGTACTTCTAAAAGTTGTTGTGAGTTGATCGAACTTGTAATTATGTATAATGAATATTTAGAAGTTAAAGGTTTTGGAAGTGGACATGTTTTATTAGAATTATGGAGGTTTGTGTTGAGGTTTGTGTTAAATTATAATGATTATTATGAGGTTTCTGTTGAATTATACAGGTTTATGTGTTGAATTTTAATGGTTATGAGGTTTGTGTTGAATTAAGCAGGTTTATGATGTAAATAATGGTATATAAAGTTGTGTTGAAATAAAGTTGTGTTGAATTATTGGTTATAAGCAGGTTTATGTGTTGAATTATAATGATATATAGCCTATGTGTTGAAACAAAGGCTTGTGTTGAATTATAATGGTTATAAGCGGGTTTATGTGTTGAATTATAAAGGTATATAAGGCATATTGGTATGTGGTTCTATTTTATAAGTAAAAAATAAGACTTATGCAAACGATTTTAACAAAAAACGCTTTTTAAAAAAATGCACAATAGATAGTGCTTCTAACAAAAAAAAACGCTTCCATAAAAAGTGCTTTTGAAAACATCCATTAACGTGAATAAAAGAAAGTTCTTTCTAAAAAAAGCGCTGTCAAAAGTGGACCTAAGGCAACACTTTTACAGAAAAGCGCTGCTAAAACCTCAACAAAATATACATTAGAAAACGTTTTTCTAAAGCGTTGCTAAAGGGGGAAAAATATAGCGCTTTTCAGATAAAAGCGATGCTAAAACCAATAGATTAGAAAGCGCTTTTAAAAAGCGCTGCTAAAGGGGGGGAAAGAGAGCGATTTTCGTTAAAAAGTGTTATTTTATAGACATGTAAAAAGTATTAAAATATATTTATTAAAACTTAAAATAAATAAAATTACAGTAAAAAAACAAAATTAATGACCGGCTCTATCCAAGCGACCACCGGTGCCACACTGCGGGGGATGCGCGTTGCGACGAGGTCTACGATGAGGTTGCTGTGGTGTGTCTGGTCGTTGTGTGTTGAGTTGTGGAGGAGGGTTTTGTTGGGACGGGCCCGGCATATCAGATAGATTTTGCAGCATTTGACCCCAATAGCCGGGAGGTCCATTGTCAACGGTGCTGCCGTAGTCAAGCCCAATGCCCATGTTTTCGAAGGATTGTCGGGAGGTTGGGTGGAGTATGGACATTATGGTTGTCCGAATTCGTACATCGAATTAGGTTGTAAATGGTGTGTTGGTTGTTGTGGGTTGTGATAGTCAAATAATGGATAGTTGGAGGGGTAGTTGGAAGGGTAGTTGGGGGGGTTGTTAGAGGGGGTAGGGTCAAATGAGTTGTCTGGGCTATAGGTGGAGGGGGTAGGCTCAAAAGACGTATCAGGGCTATAATGGTATGGTGGTTGAGGTTGGGTCTGGGTGGGTGGCATGTAAGAATGTTGTTGTTGTTGATAGGGGGTATTTTTTTGGCATGTATGGGTTTTCGTAAGGCTGATTTTGGGCACTGGAATGTTGTTGTGTGTTTGACGAAGAAGCGCGTTCCCTTGGGTCGACCAAATAGGTTGGCTGGGATAGGAAAGGCTGAGATGTTGTGACAGACCTAAACCAAGTCATATATTGAAGACTTGGCCTAGCCCCGTGCACAATACGGCCAGTTAAGACGTGATGCCTTCTTCTCTTCCAGTGTTTACACAACTCCTTTGCAAAGTCCTTCTAATCACTGACGCTCCATTGTGAGTCCACCCGCTTTTGATGCCACTGCCCCAAATCTACCGGAGCATCTGGAATATCCTGATGCATCCCAAATTGTAGCCTCACTCGGTCACTTTGGTGTATCTCTACCGTAGTGAACCTAATTATAGGTGTTCTTGATGTCCACACAGCAGCATCATCGGGGTTGGGCTGGTGGTCGAGACCCTCGTACGGCATCCAGACAAACTACAATAAAGGTGGACAAATAAGTTAGACAGAGATATACAAGTTTATGCATATACATTATAAAAATTAAAGGTAAATAACTTATATCATCTGACCCAAGGTGGTCGATGAGGTTGCGTATTAAATTATAGAGTGTCTGGACCCAACCAACCTTCTTTCTGCAATTCACCAAGTGATAAGTCTATGCAATGTCTACACATGCAGCTTTTAGGTGGTGGCAAATGAGGATTATTGGCCTCAATATGAAGGTGAAATTGTTTGGCATAATAACTTGATGCGCAGAAAGAAAAAGGGTCGGCCTAACAGCATGCGTATTCGAACGGAGATGGATACCGCAGACAAGCTGGTGAGATTGTGTAGTTCGTGTCGGCAACCAGGACACAATTGTACAAAATGTCCTAACGTAGGATCAAGCAGCAGATCATAGTTTCATATGTAATCTTGTCCCTTTAAATCAATAGCAAATTTCATTCAATTAATAGCAAATTTCATTTGATTAATAACAAATTTTATTCATTTAAAAGTATAGTTAACTGACATAACAACAACATAAAGACAAAATACTGCACCAAGGCAACATAAATTAAACAAACATAACAACAACGTAAGGACATAAAACAGAACACTGCACCAAGGCGTCTACGATATCACAACCATCAACTTTATCTTCTTTGGTGTCAACATCATCGCAAGGACACCGACATTGTTTTCCACTTTTCTCCATTCACGAGTAACTCCGTTTCTCCCGGTCTCCTCAACCAACCTCTCTATTTTCTTAATCTTTTCTCCTGGAGCAATATCTCTTTCTAGCCAGCGGTTTGGTTCCCTATGCAAGTGCTCCAACGTCTGCGTATTCCAAAGGAGCACCTTCATCGGAGGCTTTGTTACTGAAAACACAACTAAGGCTTTTCTTTTTATTAGATCGAACGTTGGAAAGGATTCCTCCGATGTTGATGACGACGACGGCGATGAACGTTGATTTAGAAATGCAGACATTCTAGGCTCCACTCAACTCAAAATGCACTAAGGCTTCAGTCTTTTGGAATACAATGTTGTGAAAACATAATTGTTAGAACACAGATTGGTTCTTAATAATAACTCTTTGTTTTGATGATAACTGTTAGGAAATTTTATATTTAAGAATTATATACTCTAAAATTTGTTTGAGAGTTTTACTGCAGATTGAAATGAAATTAACTCTCTAGAAGCAAATATGTATTGTATACAAGAAGTTATCCTGACTCTGAAGCGCCAGATGCATCTTACAGAAGATTCTGATTGCTCTTTACAGAAGATCCTGAGCGTAGTTTCCAGAAGGATCTGAAGCGAGAAGCTCCAGAACATTCTGAGTCAGAAGCATCTGAAGCTAGTCAGAAGCATCTGAAGCTGGAGCATCTGAAGCAAAGAAGAATATTGTTTGAAGATTTTCTCAAAGCATAATTCTACAGAAGGTTATGAAAGTACTAACGCTGCCAAGTACTGAAGTTCTGTGTCAAATATGCTCTGATGATCAACACGCTGAAAGCACACATGCTGCAGAAGACTCTGATACAGCAAAGTTCTGAATATCATTAGAAGACTCTGATCCATTCAGACTCTGAAGAACTTGCTGAAAACTGAAGAAGAAATATTCAAGAATATATCCGTTGGAGTAAATCAACGTCTCTTTCCTCATTTGCGCTAGACACAATTACACAGACAAAAATGATTTTTCTGTGTTATCTACTTCAAGGAAAGGTCACTTGATGTGAAGACAAAAAGGCTCAGACCTTTTTGGGACTCTCTTTTCAACGCTCAGCATCCTTGGATCAGCTGCCTATAAAAGGAGAACTCCACCACATTCTTCAGTTACACAATTTGCTGAAAAGAAATCATATTATTCTAAGCTCTCATTCTTTCATATTCTTCTTAGAATTTCTTGTACTTAAACTTAAGAGAAAAATCACTGTTGTGATAAAAGCTTTATAGAAGCATTAATACTCTTGTATTTAATTTACATTGATTGTAAAGGTTTTTCCTTAAGAGGATTCAGTTGGAATCAGTAGCTCTTGAGAAGACTAAGAACAGTTGTTCTTAGGTGTTACTATTGTAATCAGTTTGATTTAATGGTGGATTAAGTCCTTGTTGAGAAAGGCAAATCACTCTAGGAAGGGTGGACTGGAGTAGTTGTTTAAACGAACCAGGATAAAAATAATTGTGTGATTATTTTTTAAGTCTTAATCTTTCATACTTATTCAACCCCCCTTCTAAGTATTATCTCACCTTCAGTTGGCATCAGAGCTCCGGTTCTGAGTGTGCTACCACTTAACAGTGTCAGTAAAGATCCAGAGAGAAATACTTTGATATATATTTATTTGTTACAATGGCTGATAATTCAACATCCAATATTAACAATAAATATGAAGAAAGGGATAGGATCAGCACCAAACCCCCAATGTTTGATGGGGAGAAATTTGATTACTGGAAAGACAGAATTGAGAGTTTTTTTCCTAGGATATGATGCTGATCTATGGGATCTAGTCATAGATGGATATGTCCATCCCACAGATGGGAATGGTAAGAAGATTGACAGAAAATCTATGACAGATGCTCAGAAGAAAGATTTCAGAAATCACCACAAAGCCAGGACTATATTATTGAATGCAATTTCACATACAGAGTATGAGAAAATTACAAACAGGGAAACTGCTTTTGATATGTTTGAATCCCTAAAAATGACTCATGAGGGAAATTCTCAAGTTAAGGAGATAAAAGCTCTGGCTCTGATCCAGAAGTATGAGACATTCAAAATGGAAGACTCTGAATCTGTTGAAGCCATGTTCTCCAGATTTCAGATACTCACTGCTGGGCTGAAAGTTCTGGACAAGGGATACTCTACATCAGATCACGTAAAGAAAATCATCAGAAGTCTGCCTACCAGATGGAGACCAATGGTGACTGCCTTGAAGATGGCTAAAGATCTGAACAAGATCTCTCTAGAAGAACTCATCAGCTCACTGAGGAGCCATGAGATTGAGCTTGAGGAAGATGAACCTCAGAAGAAAGAAAAAGGTAAATCTGTTGCATTAAAATCTAACAAAACTGCTAAAGCTTTGCAGGTCATTCAAGAAAGCTCTGAAGAATCTTCTTCTGAAGAAGAAGATGAGTTATCCATGCTGTCCAGAAGGATCAACAGACTCTGGAAGCACAAGGGAAAGAAGTTCAACAACTTCAGAAGATCTGATAATAGAAAGGAATCTTCTGGACACATAAGATCTGCCAAGAAAGAAGTTGTGTGCTATGAGTGCAAAGAACCTGGGCACTACAAGAATGATTGCCCCAAACTTCAGAAAGAAAAACCCAAGAAGAAGTTTAACAAAAAGAAGAAGGTTCTGATGGCAACATGGGATGACTCAGATGAATCTGAATCATCTTCTGAATCAGAAGAAGAATGTGCCAATGTTGCACCGATGGCCAGCACAAAGGATCAAGAGGAAGGTACCTCAGGATATGAATCAGATTCTGAATCTGATGATGACGCAGAAGAGGTAATGGCTAAACTTACCAAAGAAGAACTCATAAAAGTTTTAACAGAAGTTCTTAAAAGTTATAACAATATCAAACTCAAATACAAGAAGCTGAAAAGCAATCTTGAATCTGAGATTGATCTTCTAAAGACAAAACTTGTTGAGCAAAAAGAAATTAATCTGAAAATCAAAAATGACTTTGAAATAACTCAACAAGAATCTGAATCTGAGACTAAGTCATGTGAAAACATTTTAGAAAAATATGACTCTAGCTTTCAGAGATTTCTTACTAAGAGCATAGACAGAAGCAAGATGGCTTCCATGATCTATGGTGTTAGTGGAAACAACAGAAGAGGTATTGGATATGAATCTTCATCTGGAAGCAATCCAAAACCTGTTGACAAACTTTTCATCAAGAAGACACCTCTGTATTCTCAATTTAAATTTGGTCACTTAAATGACATTAAACACACAAGCTCTGAGAAGAATACTTATGTGTTTAAACCCAAGGCAAGTCAGAATAAACATTATGTTGAAAAACAGAAGTTTAGACAAACCTACAAACCAACTAACCCCAAAGGACCCAAGAAGATCTGGGTACCTAAAAACAAAATAATTCATGTTGCAGATGTTCTTAGTAGCAAGGTCAGGACACCAATCATGGTACCTGGACTCTGGATGCTCACGACACATGACAGGAGAAAAGTCTATGTTCTAAAGCATGGAACTTAGATCTGGAGGTGACGTGAAGTTTGGAGGGAACCAGAAGGGCAAGATCATTGGATCTGGCACTATTGGAAATGGTAAACTTCCCTCTATTACTAATGTTTTACTGGTTGAAGGGTTAAAGCATAACTTATTGTCCATAAGTCAATTAAGTGACAATGGTTATGATATTACCTTTAATCAAAAATGTTGTAAAGCTATTAGTCAAAAGGATGGCTCTATCCTATTTAGTGGTAAGAGGAAAAACAACATTTATAAAATAAATCTTTCAGAACTTAAAGTTCAAAATGTTAAATGCCTCTTGTCTGTTAATGAAGAGCAATGGGTCTGACACAGAAGATTGGGCCATATTAATATGAGACGTATATCTCAGATTAATAAACTTAATCCTGTCAAAGGACTCCCTAATCTGAAGTTCACTTCAGATGCTCTTTGTGAAGCATGCCAGAAAGGGAAGTTTTCAAAAACATCTTTCAAATCAAAAAATGTTGTTTCTACTTCTAAACCACTAGAACTACTTCATATTGATCTGTTTGGACCAGTGAAAACTGCATCCATCAGAGGCAAGAAGTATGGATTAGTCATTGTTGATGACTTTAGCAGATGGACATGGGTAAAGTTCTTAAAACACAAGGATGAGTCACATTCTGTGTTCTTTGACTTCTGCAAGCAAGTCCAGAATGAAAAGAATTTCAAAATTATAAAAGTCAGAAGTGATCATGGTGGTGAATTTGAAAATAAATTTTTTGAAAAATATTTTTCTGAAAATGGCATTGCTCATGATTTTTCCTGTCCTAGAACTCCACAACAAAATGGGGTTGTAGAGAGGAAAAACAGAACTTTGCAAGAAATGGCCAGAACCATGATCAATGAGACAAATCTGACAAAACATTTGTGGGCAGAAGCAATCAATACAACATGTTACATTCAGAACAGAGTGTCTGTTAGACCTCTTCTGAAGAAGACTCCTTATGAACTGTGGAAGAACAAAAAGCCCAACATTTCTTATTTTCATCCTTTTGGATGTATTTGCTATATGTTAAACACTAAGGAAAATCTGAGCAAGTTTGATTCCAAAGCACAGAAGTGTTTCATGCTTGGATATTCTGAACGCTCTAAAGGCTACAGAGTATACAACACTGAGACACAGATTGTGGAAGAATCCATTCATGTCAGATTTGATGATAAGCTTGGCTCTGAAAAGCCAAAGCAGGTTGATAACTCTGCAGATAGGGAAGTAGTCTTTATTGACTCTGAAGTTCCAGAAGCAGACAAAATTCAAGTGAAGGAACCAGAAGCAACTCCAGATGCTACTCCCTTAACTTCTCAGATGAATAATCTAAACATTTCTGAAGAGTCAACTATCAGAGGATCATCATCCAGAATTAAAGCTTCTCATTCAGAGGATGTCATTATTGGAAAGAAGGATGATCCCATCAGAACAAGATCCTTTCTAAGATCATCTGAAGCATCACTATTTGGACTAGTGTCAGAAATTGAACCATCTTCTGTAGAAGAAGCTCTGCAAGACAATGATTGGATTATTGCCATGCAAGAAGAGCTAAATCAATTCAGCAGAAATGATGTATGGGATCTAGTTCAGAGACCTCAAGGGTTCAATATAATTGGTACAAAATGGGTCTTCAGAAATAAGCTAAATGAGAAAGGAGAAGTTGAGAGGAATAAGGCAAGGCTGGTTGCTCAAGGGTACAGTCAGCAAGAAGGTATTGATTACACTGAGACATATGCTCCAGTGGCAAGGTTAGAATCTATACGCCTTCTTATTTCCTTTGCTGCACAAAATAACATCACTCTGTATCAGATGGATGTTAAAAGTGTCTTTCTTAATGGTATTATAGAAGAAGAAGTTTATGTCCACCAACCTCCTGGTTTTGAAAATGAAAAATTTCCAGATCATGTTTTCAAATTAAAGAAATCTCTATATGGATTAAAACAAGCTCTCAGAGCTTGGTATGAGAGATTGAGCAATTTTCTTCTGGAGAAGAATTTCATCAGAGGCAAAGTGGATACAACACTATTCTGTAAAACAATTAAGAAAGATCTTCTAATTTGCCAAATTTATGTAGATGATATTATTTTTGGATCAACAAATATTATGCTTGGAAAGGAGTTTGCTACATGTATGCAGGCAGAATTTGAAATGAGCATGATGGGAGAACTCAGATTCTTTCTAGGAATCCAAGTTAATCAAACTCCAGAATGCACCTACATACATCAGACAAAGTATGTTAAAGAACTTCTGAAGAAATTCAACATGTCTGACAGCAAGCTGGCAAAGACTCCAATGCAACCTACTAGCTCACTTGGCAAAGAAGAGGTAAGTAAGAAAGAAGACCAGAAGCTCTACAGAGGTATGATTGGCTCTCTTCTTTATCTTACTACTTCTAGACCTGACATATTGTTCAGTGTTTGTCTGTATGCTAAATTCCAATCAGATCCTAGAGAATCACACTTGACAGCTGTCAAGAGGATTCTAAGGTATCTGAAAGGTACTTCTAATGTGGGTTTGTGTTACAGAAAATCTGATGATTTCAAATTAGTTGGATTCTGTGATGCTGACTACGCTGGAGACAGAGTGGAAAGAAAAAGTACTTCTGGAAGTTGTCAATTTCTAGGAAGAAATCTAATCTCCTGGTACAGCAAGAAGCAACCCACAATTGCACTTTCAACCATAGAGGCTGAATACATTGCTGCTGCTGGATGTAGCACGCAGATGCTCTGGATGAAGAGTCAACTAGAAGATTATCAAAATTTTGAAAGTAACATTTCTATCTTTTGTGATAATACTTCTGCTATATGTTTGTCCAAGAATCCCATTTTACATTCTAAGGCAAAACATATAGAAATTAAGCATCATTTCATCAGAGACTATGTTCAGAAGGGAATCATAAATTTAGCCTTTGTTGATACAGATCATCAATGGGCAGATATTTTTACAAAACCCCTTGTTGAAGATAGATTCAATTTTATTCTGAAAAATATTGGTATGGATTTTTGTCCAGAATGATATTTATCAGAAGCAAATTGTTACAGATGCAAAAATGCTTAAATGCTCTGAAGTATTTCTTCTGTTTGTTTATTCTATTCTGATCAATATTTTTGTTGTGAAACTTTGAACTAACAATCTTTAGAAGATCTGAACGTTGGCTAACGTTTCATTTCTTAAGAGAATTCAGAACAGCATGCAAGTAAACACGTGTCACACAAAATCTGAAGAGGTGGCGTGAACATAACTGAAGAGACGTTTGAGGTGAAGTTTAAATAGTAAGAATCTTGGTTTTCCCCCCAAATTGTCAGAAGCATTTAATGTTTTGGAATGATTTTTATTCTCTTCATTTAATGCTTGTTCAAACGTGCATTTTTCTGACTGTTGATGTGCCTAAGTGTCTTAGTATAAATACTTGTCTTGTATTCACTTTCACACTTTTCACTCTCTCAGAAATTACATGTGTTTTCATCTCCTATTTTCTCTGCATAAAAACCCAAAACCTAAGTGTTTGACAAAGCATTCTTCAATGGCAACTTCATCATCAACAACTGCTCAATTCCAATCTACTATGGCTGCTGTGACTTCAGAAAACTTGGGTGTTGCTCCATATTCTCCTCCCAAAAGAACACTTCTAACGCCTGTTGATAAACTGGAAGTTCTATGTGAATCTATGGTTGAGTTTGATTCTCTGGCAGATAATGGGTTTGAGTTTCGTTCCATAATTAGAGCTCAAGGATGGGTTAAGTACTTTGATAGGCTTTTTGGACCAGTTTACCCTCTCCTTGTGAAAGAATTCTGGATTCATGCATCAGTTTACCCCAAGTTCATCTTATCTTCTGTGCTGAGAAAAGAGATTATTATCACAGAAGATCTGATAAGAAGATTGATAGGATATGAAGAAACAGATGGTGTTTCCCACTTGCCAGCTGGGCGTGTGGACATGGATGAGGTTTATGAAGAAGTAATGACTGATGGTCAAGCTTCTAACAAATTCAAAGATCTGAAGCCTGATTACAAGATCTGGGTCAAGATCTTCATGGGATGCATCCACCACAGGAAGTCAACAAATTCTCCAGACTATGTCAATAATGAACAGCTCTATTTCATGTATTGCCTTAGTAAGAGCACCAAGGTAGATCTTCCATACATTCTGTTTATGCATCTGTGGAACCATATCAATGCATCTAGAGAATATGTGAAAGAGAAAGGACAGAAGATCAGACCTTGGATCCCCTTTGGAAGACTGCTCTCAGATCTTCTTACTGAAAATGGCTTGGTAACTGCTCTGTACGCTGCTGGAGTTACAGAGGAATTAGAGTTTATAATGGGAAAACCTCTGAACACTAAAAGTCTTCTGAGACTCAAAATTGTTGATGAACTCACTACAGCTCCCAAGAAGCTGAATATGTCTGAATTGAATAAGAGGGTTCCTGCAGATGACTTTCCTCTATTCTTTGCTGAAGAACCCAGACATATAGTGCTTATGTATATTGAAGAATGCAAGAAGGAAGGAATACATGTTCCTGCTAATGTGTTTCAGCTAGTTAAACAACCACTACCAGATGCAGGGGAAGAAGAAGCACCACTCCAGAGGAAAAGGATTCAGCCTGTAGAAGAATCTGAACTTGTTCAGAAGAAGGTCAAGATTGCTGAGAAGCCCAAGAAGCTCTTGAAGAGGAAAGATTCTGAAGAAGCTGCTTCTGTACCTGCCAAGAGGATTAAAGTAAAAGGTACTAAATCATCTGTAACTTCTGCAATTAATGATTCTAATGTTAAGTCTGTTCCAAAACCACCTGCTACACAAACCACTTCTGTTACTGCTCCCAGTTCTGTTTCTCCACAAAAACAAACATCTGTTCCAACTCAAACAACACCACAAACAACAACACCAACAGTTTTTGTACCAAAACCTTCTCAACCCAAAATTCATATCAAACACTTTGTTCCACGTCCTCAACCAACAAATCATCAACCATCAGATCATCAACCTTCAGAACAACAACCATCTGAAAAACAAACATCTGTTCAACAACAAACCTCTGAACATCCAGAGAACCAACCAAAAGAAGTTCAACCAGAAAAAGCCTCTGACAATCCACCTTCAAATAATCCACCTTCTGAACCCATTGCACCTGTTACTTCTGAACCTACAAAAGTAACTTTTGTTCCTGTTTCATCAGAACCACCATCCAAACAATCTGACATTCCTTCAGAACCTACCAACACTTCTGAACCTCATATCCCTGAGACAGAAGTTCTTGATGTCACACCTTTAAAAACAGTGTTTCAAGTATCTTCTACCTCTTGTACACCTACAACATCCTCCAACTCATCAGAATCAGAAATCCACCCAGATTTTCTAATCTCCCCATCTGACAAATACTCTGAGATAAACCAACCTGAACCTGAACCTGAACCTGAACCTACCATACCTTCTAAAACTCTCATTCCAGATCCTATGCCTCCACCTGCACCATCATCTGAGATATTAATCCCCAATTCTAATCCAACATCTTCTATATCTTGTGCCCAAGTTTCTTCTCTTTTTCATAATCTGTCTTATGGTTTCAAACTGAAAGATTTTTATGATAGAGTTGAACCTTCTGAACCCCTTAACCCTCTGAAACCAAAACTCAGACAGGCTCTTCCATATGTGATTCTATCATATATTCAATCAATGACCAATGTGGGATCTTTAGCAACAATATCTGCAACATCTGGTAAAGCTGTTGTTTCAACTCTGCAAATTGCATCTGATAACACTGTTGCATCTGTTGCACCCTCAAAATCTGCTTTCAAACCCTACTCAAATGCACCTTTTGATGTTGTTTACCATCACACAAGACCAAAACCTCATTTGCTTAATGCTTTAGTCAGATCTAAAGAAAAAGCTCCTGAGATACCTTTCTTTCCATATTATCCTCCTCCTCTGATTTCCATCCAAAAATAACTTTTTCCACCAACTCCCAAACCTAAACATATAACTCTGGAAACCTTGCTTAAACCACAACCCAGACTTAATATTGATCATTTATTTCAAACATTTTTGCAAGAAGTATAGATGTATTTAGGTACTGTTTAGAAGAAATGCTCTGAAACAATGGATGCCAATGAATCTGACATCATCTGGAACGGATTCATCAATAGATTCAACATTGTAGCTTTAAATCTGAAGAACGTCTGTTCTGATGATGCAAAGCTCAGAGCTGAAAGGACTCTATTCTAGACTGTCAAAAAAACTGAACCTCTGCTTCGTTTAGATGCTCCTCCACCATCAACAGAATCTACTGCTAATGCATTGACTATGACTCTGGTAGAACCCTCTTCAGGATCTATAGAACCAATGGTAATTGACTCTGTTCAGGCTACAGAACCTCCTAATTCTTCATCTGAGATAAAGACAGAACATCTAGACTTTGAAGACAAGATTGCTGCTCTAGAGGCTGGACAGTCAGAGATAAAATCCTGGATGGCTAAGCAGGATAAGAAGTCTGAGGATATGACATGATGGATGTCAAAGCAAGATGAGAAGAATGAAACTATGACTAAGTGGATGTCCAAGCAAGAGCAATCCTCCTCTGAGATTACAGATCTATTGAAGATGCTTTTGTCTAAACACTCTTAGATTTTTTTTTCATTCTAATATTTTTGCATCTGTTGTTTGCATCTGTACCTTATTGCTATATCTTCTGATGATTATCTATGTACTCTTGCTCTTATATTTTGAATGAATCAACGTTTTCTCCATTGAATTATCTTATTTACTGTTTCCTTTTATTTGTCCTTTTAAAAAGTTTTTACTTTTTGCTTATGACAAAAAAGGGGGAGAAACTATAGATCTGAACTGTTTAATATAACTTCACCAGAATGAATCTTCAGATATATCTATCCTATCTAACATTTAACTTGACTATTTCAGAACATTTGATAAGAACACTCTATAAAAGAAACTATGAGTCTCTCAGATCATTTGTCTATTATCAAACTCTGAATCTTATATCTGCAAGACATTCTGACCCTAAAATGTTATAAGAACAAACAAGATCTAACTCTAAGGATTACTCAAGACAAAAGGGAAGTTTCTATTCTTTTTTTCTTATTTAACTCAGGGGGAGATTCATCATCTCAGGGGGAGTTATAATTCTATATGTTCAGTTAAATAAAATTTCTGATACTTTTTGTCATCATCAAAAAGGGGGAGATTGTTAGAACACAGATTGGTTCTTAATAATAACTCTTTGTTTTGATGATAACTGTTAGGAAATTTTATATTTAAGAATTATATACTCTAAAATTTGTTTGAGAGTTTTACTGTAGATTGAAATGAAATTAACTCTCTAGAAGCAAATCTGTATTATATACAAGAAGTTATCCTGACTCTGAAGCGCCAGATACATCTTACAGAAGATTCTGATTGCTCTTTATAGAAGATCCTGAGCGTAGTCTCCAGAAGGATCTGAAGCGAGAAGCTCCAGAACATTCTGAGTCAGAAGCATCTGAAGCTAGTCAGGAGCATCTGGAGCTGAAGCATCTGAAGCAAAGAAGAATATTGTTTGAAGAGTTTCTCAAAGCATAATTCTACAGAAGGTTCTGAAAGTACTAACGCTGCCAAGTACTGAAGTTCTATGTCAAATATGCTCTGATGATCAACACGCTGAAAGCACACATGTTGCAGAAGACTCTGATACAACAAAGTTCTGAATATCATTAGAAGACTCTGATCCATTCAGACTCTGAAGAACTTGCTGAAAACTGAAGAAGAAATATTAGAGAATATATCCGTTGGAGTAAATCAACGTCTCTTTCCTTATTTGCGCTAGACACAATTACACAGACAAAAAGGATTTTTCTGTGTTATCTACTTCAAGGAAAGGTCACTTGATGTGAAGACAAAAAGGCTCAGACCTTTTTGGGACTCTCTTTTCAACGCTCAGCATCCTTGGATCAGCTGCCTATAAAAGGAGAACTCCACCACATTCTTCAGTTACACAATTTGCTGAAAAGAAATCATATTATTCTAAGCTCTCATTCTTTCATATTCTTCTTAGAATTTCTTGTACTTAAACTTAAGAGAAAAATCACTGTTGTGATAAAAGCTTTATAGAAGCATTAATACTCTTGTATTTAATTTACATTGATTGTAAAGGTTTTTCCTTAAGAGGATTCAGTTGGAATCAGTAGCTCTTGAGAAGACTAAGAACAGTTGTTCTTAGGTGTTACTATTGTAATCAGTTTGATTTAATAGTGGATTAAGTCCTTGTTGAGAAAGGCAAATCACTCTAGGAAGGGTGGACTGGAGTAGTTGTTTAAACGAACCAGGATAAAAATAATTGTGTGATTATTTTTTAAGTCTTAATCTTTCATACTTATTCAACCCCCCTTCTAAGTATTATCTCACCTTCAATAATGTGTTTGCAGTCGTATTTATAGTAAAAAAAATAGTACGTACCCCATATGATATGACTTAAATACCCTTACAAAATTTATACACTTTAAACTTCAATGGTTAGTCAATTTTTATGTTTTAAAAGTTATTATTTAAATCAATTTATCTACCTTAAAATTAAATCAACACTCAATTTTTATTTTGTATTTAATACTAAATTTATTAAACCAATTTAAGTTTATTTTTAATTAAACTTAAATTTAATAAATTTAAACCTAATTGTTTTAAGTTTATTAATTAAAAAATTAATTTTAACATTAAATCTAATTATTTTGAGTTTATTAATAATAATTATGTTTAAAAACAAAATAATAATTAAAAATATAAAAAAATTATTGATATTAAATACATTAAAACATTAATTGAAATTAAAAAAATAATCAAAATTAAAAAAAAAATTGATATTAAATACGGTAAAACATTAATTGAAAGTGGGAAGCCCTAAACACATGCCCATGTCGCCATATAGGCTGACGATTTCATACAATTTGGCCAGTTTCGCCAATCAGATTGGCGAATTGCTTAAAACTAATTTTTTACCTTTTACCAATATTGCCAATCAGTATGGCGACTGCCTGCTGAATGATAGTTGATTTCGTAATTTTTTTGAATCGCCCATTTATATGGTAATTTGTTTCAAATACATGGCTATTTTAAAAAAAAATCCTCCTTTTTAAGTTAGATCATTGAGCATCTTTTAGAATTGAGAATTTTTCGCTAAATTGTATTTTACATTCATAAATTAATACTTTGTTTAAAATAGACGCACAAATTTGAAAACTTTGATTAGTAAACTCATGAAAGCATAATTTAAGTCATACTAAATTTTAATTCAATCATGAATACTTCACTTTTCTTAAAATTTTAACTCTAGAAGTGTGATTTGAATCAGAGTAATGTGTGATTTGAATCATGACATACATGTGTAAATCAAGATTTATTTTTACAAGTGTGATTTGAATCACAAGATTCTCATATTCAAATCAGGTGTGAGTTTGATTTATAGATCACTTGAAAATTTTATTCAAATATTTATGCTTAATGGTTTATGCAACGCTCCCGCTACTTTTTAAAAGTGCGTGATTTCTATCTTTTTAGATATGATAGAGTTGTCGATTGAGGTATTTATGTATGACTTTTTTTTTTGGTTAAAAAAAATAATAGTTGTCTTGCACACTTCAATGTTGTTCATAAGAGATGTAGCGAGACTAACCTTGTTTTAAACTGGAAAAAAGTCATTTTATGGTAATTGAAGGTATCACTTTGGGGAATAAGATCTCATGGAAGGGCATAAAGGTGGATCAAGCCAAAATTGAGGTGATTGAAAAATTACCCCTTCTAGCGAATGTAAAAGAAGTGAGAAGTTTCCACGGACATGTCGTTTTTACTGAAGATTTATAAAGGACTTCTCCAAGATTGAAAAACGTATTTACAATTTTCTAGTAAGGAAAATGATGTTTTTTTTATGATGAATGATTTGAATCATTCTTTGTTATTAATGTAAAGCTTATAACTGCAATCGTGATTGTTAAACCTTATTGGGAACTTCCCTTTGAAATGATGTGTGATGCAAGCGATTATGCGGTAGACGCAGTTCTTGGCTAACGCCATGAGAAGTTTTCCCATGAAATTTACTATGCTAGTAAGGTTTTAATCAAAAATCATGTGAATTATACCACCACTGAAAAATAATTACTAGCAGTAGTATTTTTCTTGGAAATTTTTTAGGCATATATAATTGGGTCAAAAGTGGTTGTTTTTTTTACAGACAATGCAACATTGAAATACCTGCTCAACAAAGGAGATTCTAAGTTGAGGCTACTCCAATGGATATCGATGTTACAAGAGTTTGAATTAGAAATAAAAGATTAAAAAAAGGTGTTGAAAATGGTGTGGTTGATCAGTTGTCAGGGTTGAAGAATAAGGAAGTACTAAGAAGAAAATTCTAAGTTGAATGAAAACTTTTAGGCATATCTAATTGGGTCAAAAGTGGTTGTTTTTACAGACAATGCAACATTGAAATACCTGCTCAACAAAGGAGATTCTAAGTTGAGGTTACTCCAATGGATATTGGTGTTACAAGAGTTTGAATTAGAAATAAAAGATAAAAATAAGGTGTTGAAAATGGTGTGGTTGATCAGTTGTCAGGGGTGTTCGCTAGGTCTTCGCTCCAGCGAACCCTTCCCTACTTCCTTCGCACAACGAATTTAGGTTCCTTTTCTCTCTGTATGAACAGTGTCAGGTTCTCAATGGCCTTCGCTACCAAGTTCGCTGTGTGAACTTGATGATGTTTTTTCTGGGCAACTTCGCTAGGAAGTTCGCTGTTCGAACTTCTTGATGTTTTTGTTGTTGACTTGGTTTCCTTGTCACATGTCTTGTGTCTTATTCTTCTTATTTTGTGCCTAATTCCTACACAATAGCACACACACATCAAAGTAATCAAGACATTTTCACACAATGAAGCATATCATAAAAAACAAGAATGATTCAATTCACTTCATCTAAAAAAAGAATGAAAGATGCCAACATTTGATAGATCAAATAAGCAAAGTTTGGCATCTAACATGTATGTCCAAAAGGTATATTGTTTAGTCTAAAGAGAAAAGTATTATTGTTGTTGATGTTGAAGTGTTTGTAGGAAAGAAAGCTTGAAAGTTATTCGATTTGAATTGCACTAAATTCTATGAACGGAGACGAATACTTTGAATAACTGGGGCATATGTCCTATATTCAAAGATACTCAGAACATGGATAGGAATATTCCATCTCGTTATTCTTTATTGCTTAAGGCTTGTGGCGTATAATTTACATCGTAACTGACAAGTGTCTGCAGAAATAGAAGAGTTTTTTTTATTTTGTAAAGGAAAAGG
Source organism: Lathyrus sativus (assembly GCA_963859935.3). Classification (NCBI taxonomy): domain Eukaryota; kingdom Viridiplantae; phylum Streptophyta; class Magnoliopsida; order Fabales; family Fabaceae; genus Lathyrus; species Lathyrus sativus. Next base: position 664,998,027 of record OZ012737.1, on the reverse strand, counting down.
GTGCTTGAAGGATGAAACTCAGTAGTGATCAGGGTCTTGATTTCTAGAGTCTTCAGAGTCTTGCATGCGAAGCTTGAGTTTACTTAAGTGATCCAAGTGCAAGTGTAAATGTCTCAATTCAATCAAGTTATCAAGAGACTTATGATTACTCAATTGAATATGAGCCCTAGAGGATCAGGAATTTGTTCAGGACATAGTCAAAATAATGTCCAATATCAAGTGTAATTGATTGATCAAGAATAAACTTGATCACCTAATTAAAGGGTGATGATCATGCTAAGGACCTATTAAGCACATGAATTTATTTGAAATACTAAAAGAATAAAAAATTGGAATTTACATGAACACCCTAATTTCTAATTAATTTTTATTGAAAATTAAAAAAAACATAATGAAACTATAATTCAATTAAAGCCTAATTAATATCTAATGTAACAAGTTTTATATTTTCCAATGTGTTTTAATAGAAATTTTTATGTATTAAAATGTGTGTTAAAGAAAAAGTGTGACAACAAAGAAATAAAGAAAAAAGAAAATAAAATTAATCAAAATTCTGTTGGGAGGTGCATTGGACTAAGGGGTTATGGCTAAAAGGTAGAAAGAATGGCACTGGGCATAGACAGTAAAAGCCCAAGGCATTGGTTGGTGTTGTAGTTCAGAAGGGGTGTGTAGTGGAAAACAGAGGTGCATAGGAAATAAGTCCCTTGGGCCTGAGCGCTGAAGCCCAAATGTGGAAAGGCAAAGGGAGTGAATTCACAGCCAAGTTCTTCTCACATTTCAACGTGTTTCAGCTCTCTCCCTCT